>OY787669.1:5000-605000 GCA_963678985.1 Spisula subtruncata
TAAAAAATAGTAAATTATGAAAATAATCCCATTTAATAAATACGTTCTTACGAACAAAAATCTAATTCATTGCATTAAAATAAATAATATATAAAACAACTTACATCAATTTCCTAATCCAAATTAAATAAAACACTATACACTAAACACAATTCCTATAGCATAATCCACACATTCACAAAGTCACTAATGTCCTCGTATAATAATGTTCTCAAAATTCACAACCTTTCCATACCACACTCAATTCGAAAGTGAAATACTTTCTATTGATAAAAAGTGAAATGACAAAATTGACCAATCAAAATACATTGTACCATATAGTGTACCATCTCGGACCATCTCGGACCATCTCGCCAAAGTGCCTATACCCTAACCCCTAACCCTAACCCTAACCCTAACCCTAACCCTAACCCTAACCCTAGCCTATACCCCTAACCCTAACCCCCTTACCCTAACCCTAACCCTAACCCTAACCCTAAACCCTAACCCTAACCCCCTTACCCTAACCCTAACCCCTAACCCCTAACCCCTAACCCCTAAAGAATAAATCGAAGCTGTCCAAACTGAAAATGATCTTCAAGAAAAACAAAAAGGATCGTCAAAACACTGAACCTGAAAGTGATAATACAAATATCGACTTTCAATTTATCAAGAGCCAACATGAAATTATCCAGGGAGCAACTAATGATGAAACCCAGGTTACGGAAATTGATATAGATGATGAAGATTTCAGTTATGTTACATTGGTTGAATAAAGCCCCATTTCTCAAATATTAAATACAAAAACCTTTACATATGTAAAACTGTTTCAATTGAAGATAAATATCAAAAGCTGAAATATATCAATATCAGTTGGAATAGTAGCAAACATCCATTCGTTGTTTTTTCCATTAATAAATAGAAATCAATCATTCCGTGGAGATGTAAGCTACTACAAATGTGATCATGATTATCGAATCTATCAGGCTTCCTATCTTACATTCATCAGCTAGACTAAAATACCATGCCTGTCACCATTCTGCTGAATAATGACAGGCATATGAGCTTAAGGTCTACTTAAATTACATACTAGTATAAGTTTTATACATTGTAGGATAGGTATGACCATTGTCTAAAATGTGATGGGTCATTTGATAAAACCGGATTGTCCGTTCTGGCTGATAGACCTTTGGCAAAAGTTTGGATATAGAGTGAAATCATCAAATTAGCCAAAACGCACCGTATTAGGTCATATCATACAGATTAGCAGCAACAATATACAACTGAATTGCAATTTAATTTCTGCAACTGATACAACAAGCATGATTTGTTTTTTTACAACATTTCAACATTTTGTCATTTGTGCTTGCGGTAACTCATTGGTGTCGGAGAAGTAGACAAGTCCTGAAATGAGAAATGTTCGTCGGTGTATAAGTTAATTATTGACATTGAACTAAAGTAATACGATAATACCTGATGCTTCATCAGTACCGACATGAAATCATCATCAAACTATGTTTATTTTAATCAAAGGTCCAAAATGTTTACAGTACTTGATGTATTTATCATAAACAGAATTATACATCAGTATTGCCTTATTGCAATTCATATGTAGACTAATACATTTAGTATAAATAATTGTATAGTAGTATGCTATACGTAAATATAGTTAAGTGGGCAAATATAAATGTTAACACTTGGAAAGCGTAAAAAACATTTACCTGCAAGTGCTGACTGAAATCCAGCATTGAAATCCAGAGCGATTTCATTCTGAACATAATTGCTTCTTTTGTCTAGATAATTACCATTTACATCAGGTCCTCCAACCAATGCACCAGACAGGATGTTTGGATTGTTGTTAGGATTCAGATACATACATGGATCAGATGTACCAGAACACGAACTGTCAATATCAAATAAAGAAGAATGTAGTGTATGCTAAAAAATACTTCTTTGTGAGCGCAGTCACGAAAATATCATTTGTCAGTCACGAAAACACCATACGCAAATAAACACTATTGGTCAGTCATGCTTCAGACATGAAAACACCATGTGTCATACATGACGACATCCTGGTTGAGTCACGAGTCACGAAAACACCATCTGGCAGTCATATAACTTCAACAAGCTGATTTTAATACAACATCCAAAATAAGGCAACCCATTTTAACATCGGTGATGTATCTGGGGGAAAATGATAAGGAAATACTAATGTTAGCCATAAATCCCAAAATCTATTTTTTTACATGCAATGATTGCAGCTAAATTATACCTTCCTCTGTGGTGCGGTTGTAAAGGATATTTCTCTCCGTATCCAACTTCGTAGCTCATGTTCATTTTGTTGTCGCCCAGAAGGTAATTTATTTGACTCATAGCCCAGGACTTGTACATATCAGGATTTATTCCTTTATTGGCAGCTAAGAGTGCAATGAATGCTGCGTTTGCTACAAGAAACAGTAGAATGAATGCTGCGTTTGTTACAAGAAACAGTAGAATGAATGCTGCGTTTGCTACAAGAAACAGTAGAATGAATGCTGCGTTTGCTACAAGAAACAGTGCAATGGATGCTGCGTTTGCTACAAGAAACAGTAGAATAAATGCGTCGTTTGCTACAAGAAACAGTAGAATAAATGCGTCGTTTGCTACAAGAAACAGTAGAATAAATGCTGCGTTTGCTACAAGAAACAGTAGAATAAATGCTGCGTTTGCTACAAGAAACAGTAGAATGAATGCTGCGTTTGCTACAAGAAACAGTAGAATAAATGCTGCGTTTGCTACAAGAAACAGTAGAATAAATGCTGCGTTTGCTACAAGAAACAGTGCAATGGATGCTGCGTTTGCTACAAGAAACAGTGCAATGGATGCTGTATATGTTACAAGAAACAGAGCAATGAATGCTGTATTTGTTACAAGAAACAGAGCAATGGATGCTGCATTTGTTACAAGAAACAGTGCAATGGATGCTGCATTTGTAACAAGAAACAGAGCAATGAATGCTGTATTTGTTACAAGAAACAGAGCAATGGATGCTGCATTTGTTACAAGAAACAGTGCAATGGATGCTGCATTTGTTACAAGAAACAGAGCAATGAATGCTGTATTTGTTACAAGAAACAGAGCAATGAATGCTGTATTTGTTACAAGAAACAGTGCAATGAATGCTGTATTTGTTACAAGAAACAGAGCAATGAATGCTGTATTTGTTACAAGAAACAGTGCAATGGATGCTGTATTTGTTACAAGAAACAGTGCAATGGATGCTGCATTTGTTACAAGAAACAGTGCAATGGATGCTGTATTTGTTACAAGAAACAGTGCAATGGATGCTGCATTTGTTACAAGAAACAGTGCAATGGATGCTGTATTTGTTACAAGAAACAGTGCAATGGATGCTGTATTTGTTACAAGAAACAGTGCAATGGATGCTGTATTTGTTACAAGAAACAGAGCAATGAATGCTGTATTTGTTACAAGAAACAGAGCAATGAATGCTGTATTTGTTACAAGAAACAGTGCAATGGATGCTGTATTTGTTACAAGAAACAGTGCAATGGATGCTGCATTTGTTACAAGAAACAGAGCAATGAATGCTGTATTTGTTACAAGAAACAGAGCAATGAATGCTGTATTTGTTACAAGAAACAGAGCAATGAATGCTGCATTTGTAACAAGAAACAGAGCAATGAATGCTGCATTTGTTACAAGAAACAGAGCAATGAATGCTGTATTTGTTACAAGAAACAGATAATGAATGCTGTATTTGTTACAAGAAATAGAGCAATGAATGCTGCATTTGTAACAAGAAACAGAGCAATGAATGCTGTATTTGTTACAAGAAACAGATAATGAATGCTGTATTTGTTACAAGAAACAGATAATGAATGCTGTATTTGTTACAAGAAACAGAGCAATGAATGCTGCATTTGTAACAAGAAACAGAGCAATGAATGCTGTATTTTTTACAAGAAATAGAGCAATGAATGCTGCATTTGTTACAAGAACCAGAGCAATAAATGTTGATTAATATTTAAATGATTAGTTTTCGTCTTATATAAATATCACACACTCATCTTAAAAGGTGACCTATTGGTTTAATAATATACCTATTTCCTCATTGTTCCTGGGCATGTCGCCAGTGTTTTGACACTAGAACATATTAAAATGTTATACTTGTTATAAAACTGGGTTGTGGCATTGAATGATAGTAAAACAGTAAATGTACCAGCATATCTGTTTGGACCCCATTGATCGATCCAGACCAAACCACATGGTGTATATGTCATGTTGCTCATGTAACCTTCAATGAAACCTTCGATGTCGTTCTTGTATACATCGTCCTTTGTTATATCGTACAACAACAACTGTAATAATGTAAGCATGACTAAGTTTTGGACACTTATCTCTCATAACTATCACTTCCGCAAGTAGTCCGATTTTTAACAGCCTAACAGTTGTTTTCAAATGTTCAAAGACTCAAATGTTCAAAGATTCTTCATACTCCGTAAATCTATACATTTCAGCAAAGTATCGGTGTTATATTCAATCATTCTTTATTATAGATAGGTCGATTTCGTACAATTAAGTTTTTAAACGAGTGTGAAAATGAGAACCTTGAATAAAGCGATTGCTGAATAAAGCGTAATTAGGTCACGACTCATTCGTTCATGTTTCATGGTTTACCTTGTTTATATGTACTCTTGAGGTACTAAAGCAAACTAATGTCAAAAAATGGCAAATAAAAATACTATTTTAATCTTTCCTACGACCTATCTGATCATTTAATGATTCAATGATAGAAAAATATTAATCGTGACAAGAAAATTTGATTTTATGCCATTTTAAAACATGTACCGCTGCAGCAATATTGGTATCAGTCCACGAGAAATCCCCGAGTACTTACTGCAGTAGCAATATATGTATCAGTCCACGAGAAATCCCCGAGTACTTACTGCAGTAGCAATATATGTATCAGTCCAAGAGAAATCCCCGAGTACTTACTGCAGTAGCAATATATGTATCAGTCCACGAGAAATCCCCGAGTACTTACTGCAGTAGCAATATATGTATCAGTCCACGAGAAATCCCCGAGTACTTACTGCGGTAGCAATATATGTATAAGTCCACGAGAAATCCCCGAGTACTTACTGTAGTAGCAATATATGTATCAGTCCAAGAGAAATCCCCGAGTACATACCTCTGTAGCAATATATGTATCAGTCCACGAGAAATCCCTGAGTACTTACTGCGGTAGCAATATTTGTATCAGTCCAGGAGAAATCCCCGAGTACTAACCGCTGTAGCAATATATGTATCAGTCCACGAGAAATCCCGGAGTACATACCACTGTAGCAATATTTGTATCAGCCCACGAGAAATCCCTGAGAACTTACCGCTGTAGCAATATTTGTATCAGTCCAGGAGAAATCCCCGTGAACTTACCGCTGTAGCAATATATGTATAAGTCCACGAGAAATCCCAGAGTACTTACCGCCGTAGCAATATTTGTATCAGTCCACGAGAAATCCCTGAGAACTTACCGCTGTAGCAATATATGAATCAGTCCACGAGAAATCCCTGAGAACCTACAGCTGTAGCAATATTTGTATCAGTCCACGAGAAATCCCTGAGAACTTACCGCTGTAGCAATATTTGTACCAGTCCACGAGAAATCCCCGAGAACTTACCGCTGTAGCAATATATGTATCCGTCTATGAGAAATCCCTGAGTACTTACCGCTGCGGCAATATTTGTATCAGTCCACGAGAAATCCCAAGGTATGTTTGGTTTGTAGAAAGTTTGAGCATCATGTAAATATTTAGCATCATTTGTTGCTTTATACATCCAGGCTGCTGCTGTAGCTAACTCGTCCTCATCGCCCGATGAACTGTTAGATATAATTTATCATAGTGAAGTAATTCATAGATGATCGATAAGGTGAAATGTTAGTCATAGTTTCTTGCTTTGTTTGGGTTAGATATAGTACAAGTAACACCGTGTTTTCTAAGATCAAGTAACATCAGTAACGTCTCAGATATAGTAGCATCAGTGACATCTCAAATAAAGTAGATACAGTTTAACCTCAGATATAGTAGCATCAGTGACATCTCAAACAAAGTAGATACAGTTTAACCTCAGATATAGTAGCATCAGTGACATCTCAAACAAAGTAGAAACAGTTTAATCTCAGATATAGTAGCATCAGTGACATCTCAAACAAAGTAGACACAGTTTAATCTCAGATATAGTAGCATCAGTGACATCTCAAACGAAGTAGACACAGTTTAACCTCAGATATAGTAGCATCAGTGACATCTCAAACGAAGTAGACACAGTTTAATCTCAGATATAATAGCATCAGTGACATCTCAAACGAAGTAGACACAGTTTAATCTCAGATATAGCAACTAAATAACCAACGACCAATGTAGGCCTACAGTACAGTTTGTTATAAGATAAAGTAGTATGACTGTATTTGGAGATGAATTACTAGTAGTTTGACTGTCATTGATATAAACTTACTCGTATGAATGGTCTGCTCGGGTTATGCAGTCTGAATATATACCACGGTTATTCTTCGAAAACTCGTACAAACTTTCAGCCGCATTCAGTAATTTGAAGGAGTATCTTGAATCTGAAGTAAAATATGTGATCGGTAAGATATGATTCGCATATAAGCATATTTTATATTATAAACAAGCAGTTTAGCTTGGTGAATTTGACCCGATCCTGACTTTTTAATTAGTACAGTCTAACGGTCGATATCATGCTTATATTTATAACCCCGGTTGTATGTTTTCATAATTGGGGAGTATTACGAAGACGCTCGACATGTAAAACAAACATAAAATTCAAATATCAATATTGCAGGATTTGCTTGCGGAAATTGATATATTAAAAAACACCTAGTAATATATTCACGCACAAAGATCAAATTCGCAACACTATACCAAATGTAGGTAATGTTGTAAGATACTAATGAATCAACGCAATGATTGTGTAGTTATCACGAGATGGGTCAATGGTGTAATGTACATGTAATATAAGAGCATGTCCACCTACACAATGATTGAGTAGTTATCACGAGACGGATCAATGGTGTAATGTACATGTAATATAAGTGCATGCTCACCTATACAATGATTGAGTAGTTATCACGAGACGGATCAATGGTGTAATGTACATGTAATATAAGAGCATGCCCACCTATACAATGATTGAGTGGTTATCACGAGACGGATCAATGGTGTTATGTACATGTAATATAAGAGCTTGTCCACCTATACAATGATTGAGTGGTTATCACGAGACGGATCAATGGTGTTATGTACTTGTAATATAAGAGCATGTCAACCTATACAATGATTGAGTGGTTATCACGAGACGGATCAATGGTGTAATGTACATGTAATATAAGAGCTTGTCCACCTATACAATGATTGAGTGGTTATCACGAGACGGATCAATGGTGTAATGTACATGTAATATAAGAGCATGCCCACCTATACAATGATTGAGTGGTTATCACGAGACGGATCAATGGTGTAATGTACATGTAATATAAGAGCATGCCCACCTATACAATGATTGAGTGGTTATCACGAGACGGATCAATGGTGTAATGTACATGTAATATAAGAGCTTGTCTACCTATACAATGATTGAGTAGTTATCACGAGACGGATCAATGGTGTTATGGTCATGTAATATAAGAGCATGTCCACCTATACATAGTGTATAAACTATAAAATGTTTAATGATAAGTCAATTACTTGCGCATGCATATCTAAACACCAAAAATCCTGCTGCTAAAGCCGATACAGTGTCCGCTGCCACGTCACTTCCTCTGCAAGATGGGGTCACTTTAAATGCCGGTCTATTGATTGTCATGTTTTCTGGTGGTCCCCAATATGCATGATCAGTGTTAGTATCTCCAACCTTAAACAATGTAACCGGTTAGTTTCACAACCAAACCTTAACTCTAATCAAGTTACATCAAGATTTCTATACCTACAGCATTAATCAAAACAGTTTTAATTACTTTAGTAGATTATTTTCTTGTCATCGTTAGATCTGATTTAGGTAAAGAACCACTAAATGCCTCCGCGGACCAAGTGGTGATACACTCAAGTAGTCCTTAAAAAAACTTTGGTTTGCCTGTAAATGGAGATATTTCTTGACAAATGTGGAGTTGAATGATGAAATTGAGTTTAAATGGTTGGTAAATATGCATGTGGTGTAGTAAAACTATAATAATTGTATTATTCCGCTATTTTGTTCTTGATACCAAAGTGAAAGTAGACTAGGGTAAAACCCAGAACTTACAAATCCGGACATGCGTAAAAACGGATAGACCGTGTTTGAAGGACAAAAACTTTCTAAGAAGATACATGACCCCCACTCTTTTATTGCATTATTTTGAAGCTTAAATGCCCCTCTTTACAATGATATATGTGGTCCAGGTGGCCATAGACTAAAAAAAGTTGAAAATTGGGGCCTACTATGGCCAATTTACATTGAGCTATAGAGCAAATCTATTTGGTGGTTTCTAACCTTTAAGTTTAATTCTTTTCAATTTCAGAAGTAAAACTTATTTTGTTGGAATCTGGAATCAAGTGTATTTGACAGCGTGGAAATTCATTTTAATGTACCCCGTTTATATGACACTTAGGTAAATTTTGAGTCATTGTAACTTCCTTATAACATGAGCAGACATGCAGACTGTCACACAAGGGAAACATAATGGATCACTATGACACTTTAGGTAAATTCTGAGTCATTGTACCTTCCTTATAACATGAGCAGACATGAAGACTGTCACACAAGGGAGACATAATGGATCACTATGACACTTTAGGTAAATTCTGAGTCATTGTACCTTCCTTATAACATGAGCAGACATGAAGACTGTCACACAAGGGAAACATAATGGATCACACTAGTTAAACAATTGTGTCCTACCTGTACATAAAGTGTATGTTCTTCTGGTATCCAACATTTCAGAAAATAGTCCAGAGGCCATTTTATCATGTCACATACACCTGTGGTCTGGCTGTTTGTCAAATAGGCTTTCGAAAACTCCAGAATGCCCCATTCCAGAAGCCATGTTGAAAACGACATCGGCATATTAAATTTGACGTGGTCACCACCTGGGGATGGTATGGAAATTATTTGAAATATTTGAACATGGTTTTGTTCAGAGCAAGCGTACAAGATTTCTCCATCAAGACTGTGAAGCTAAAAATAGATTCGAGCAGTCATTCGCTGGGATAACTTTAAGTTTTATTTTTATATGCCGTTCATTATTATCGAAAAGGCTGGCAATGAACAACTTTCGCCAGCTATTGTTGTAATTACCATCTATAAACTATAGATATAAAATCATTGACGTTCCCACAATATTAATCCAAAAATTTGAGGTAAAATACCGAGGTGGCGTGTCACCTTGGCGTGCTCACCGTTGATAAAATTTGTCACCATAATTGGTCACCGTGGTCAGAATGAAGGAAGGTAATGTTTTAATGTGATGTATTTCAGTTATAGATTTTATATCTGCATCATGCATTTCATGACAACACCAAGCTACACTAATTGCAAGTACGATTGCTTAGACATGCATTATAAAATTCTAACACATGGAATTATTATAGTTATATATCATTATACGTCTCGATATTGTATAGACACGTGGAGGTATTATAGTTATATATCATTATACGTCTCGGTATTGTATAGACACGTGGAAGTATTATAGTTATATATATATATATATATATGTATGTCTCGGTATTGTATAGACACATGTAAGTATTATAGTTATATATATATATATGTTTCGGTATTGAATAGACACATGGAAGTATTGTATTTATATATCATTATATGTCTCGGTATTGTATAGACACATGAAGGTATTATTGTTATATATCATTATATGTCTCGGTATTGTATAGACACATGGAAGTATTATAGTTATATACCATTATATGTCTCGGTATTGTATAGACACATGGAAGTATTATAGTTATATATCATTATTTGTCTCGGTATTGTATAGACACATGGAAGTATTATAGTTATATATCATTATATGTCTCGGTATTGTATAGACACGTGGAAGTATTATAGTTATATATATATATATATATATATGTATGTCTCGGTATTGTATAGACACATGAAGGTATTATAGTTATATACCATTATATGTCTCGGTATTGTATAGACACATGGAAGTATTATAGTTATATATCATTATTTGTCTCGGTATTGTATAGACACATGAAGGTATTACAGTTATATATCATTATTTGTCTCGGTATTGTATAGACACATGAAGGTATTATAATTATATACCATTATATGTCTCGATATTGTATAGACACATGGAAGTATTATAGTTATATACCATTATACGTCTCGGTATTGTATAGACACATGGAAGTATTACAGTTATATATCATTATATGTCTCGGTATTGTATAGACACATGGATGTATTATAGTTATATACCATTATATGTCTCGGTATTGTATAGACACGTGGAAGTATTATAGTTATATACCATTATATGTCTCGGTATTGTATAGACACGTGGAAGTATTATAGTTATATACCATTATATGTCTCGGTATTGTATAGACACGTGGAAGTATTATAGTTATATATATATATGTATGTCTCGGTATTGTATAGACACGTAGAAGTATTATAGTTATATATCATTATATGTCTCGGTATTGTATAGACACGTGGAAGTATTATAGTTATATATATATATGTATGTCTCGGTATTGTATAGACACGTGGAAGTATCAAAGTTATATACCATTATACGTCTCGATATTGTATAGACACATGTAAGTATTATAGTTATATATCATTATTTGTATCGGTATTGTATAGACACGTGGAAGTATTATATTTATATATCATTATATGTTTCGGTATTGTATAGACACATGAAGGTATTATAGTTATATATCATTATATGTCTCGGTATTGTATAGACACGTGGAAGTATTATAGTTATATATCATTATTTGTCTCGATATTGTATAGACACATGGAAGTATTATAGTTATATATCATTATTTGTCTCGGTATTGTATAGACACGTGGAAGTATTATAGTTATATATCATTATATGTTTCGGTATTGTATAGACACATGGAAGTATTATAGTTATATATCATTTTATGTTTCGGTATTGTATAGACACATGGAAGTATTATAGTTATATATCATTTTATGTCTCGGTATTGTATAGACACATGAACGTATTATAGGTATATGTCATTATTGGTCTCGGTATTGTATAGAAACATGGAAGTATTATAGTTATATATCAATATTTGTCTCGGTATTGTATAGACACATGGAAGTATTATAGTTATATATCATTATATGTTTCGGTATTGTATAGACACATGGAAGGATTATAGTTATATACCATTATATGTCTCGGTATTGTCTAGACACATGGAAGTATTATAGTTATATACCATTATATGTCTCGGTATTGTATAGACACATGAAGGTATTATAGTTATATATCATTATTTGTCTCGGTATTGTATAGACACATGAAGGTATTATAGTTATATACCATTATATGTCTCGGTATTGTATAGACACGTGGAAGTATTATAGTTATATACCATTATATGTCTCGGTATTGTATAGACACATGAAAGTATTATAGTTATATATCATTATTTGTCTCGGTATTGTATAGACACATGAAAGTATTATAGTTATATATCATTATACGTCTCGATATTGTATAGACACGTGAAAGTATTATAGTTATATACCATTATACGTCTCGGTATTGTATAGACACATGGAAGTATTATAGTTATATATCATTATATGTTTCGGTATTGTATGGACACATGAAAGTATTATAGTTATATATCATTATATGTCTCGGTATTGTATAGACACATGGAAGTATTATAGTTATTTATCATTATATGTCTCGGTATTGTATAGACACATGAAGGTATTATAGTTATATATCATTTTTTGTCTCGGTATTGTATAGCCACATGGAAGTATTATAGTTATATATCATTATATGTTTCGGTATTGTATAGACACATGGAAGTATTATAGTTATATATATATATATATATGTATGTTTCGGTATTGTATAGACACATGGAAGTATTATAGTTATATACCATAATATGCCTCGGTATTGTATAGACACATGGAAGTATTATAGTTATATATCATTATATGTTTCGGTATTATATAGACACATGAAAGTATTATAGTTATATATCATTATATGTCTCGGTATTGTATAGACACATGGAAGTATTATAGTTATATATCATTATATGTCTCGGTATTGTATAGACACATGGAAGTATTATAGTTATATACCATTATATGTCTCGGTATTGTATAGACACATGAAGGTATTATAGGTATATACCATTATATGTCTCGATATTGTATAGACACATGGAAGTATTGTATTTATATACCATTATATGTCTCGGTATTGTATAGACACATGGAAGTATTATAGGTATATATCATTATTTGTCTCGATATTGTATAGACACATGGAAGTATTTTAGTTATATATCATTATATGTTTCGGTATTGTATAAACACATGGAAGTATTATAGTTATTTACCATTATATGTCTCGGTATTGTATAGACACATGGAAGTATTATAGTTATATACCATTAAATCTTTCGGTATTGTATAGACACATGGAAGTATTATAGTTATATACCATTATATGTATCGGTATTGTATAGACACATGGAAGGATTATAGTTATATACCATTATACACTCAACCGCTTTAAAAACGCACCACTATTGAAAATAATCAAATTTTGTCAAAATACATTTTTTGCTAAAATTGATAGATTACAGGGTTTGTTCAGTTCATAAGCTTGACATAATTAAAGAAAACGATTTATTTTTTATTCGGAATACCCCGCCCAGAGAACTTTTTTGATTTTGCATGTTTTGCGCGTGCAGCTCGTTCGCGTCGACATGTGTGATCAATATTACTTTAAAACTGTACGCTGTTGGTGTACACATTGAAAAAACAACATAAACGATATTAGCTAAAGGTATTTTTATTCTGCCAATATCTCGAATATTTGTTCTCGATGATTGTGCCTTCGCTTCCAACTGAAAAGAGCCTCGGTGCCTTAGCATGGCCGTTCAACTGCCACCATATAATGCATGTCGGCTTAGAACATCGATTCCTAGTGAATGGCACAGTCAAAGGCCGACCTGGATGAAACCAGCTAAAGGTATTGAGCCCGAGCTATGAGGAAACATGACACAGGTTGTGTCACTGTAATTGGTTCCGCATGGCTGCACACGGTGTCAAAATAATGACGGACGTCAATCAACAAGCCAAAAGTACATTATTGTATTCTCATAATTATTTCTTTCATAATTGTCAATATAAAGGAAAATTATTTTAATACATTTTTTTATTAGTTTTCTCCCGTTTAGAGCCTAAAGTCCCAATTTTTTGTCTTCAAGCTCCTTCATAGTGTTGATATGAGGTGCCATAGAAACACAACGGGATATGACCTGAAAGTCTGATGCTCATAACCAATACTTCAAGTTTAAATAAGGCTTGAATCAATCTTAGGTTCACATAATGCGCATATCTGAACCGCACTCGGTCGTATGGTAATAGCCAGACAGCCATAGCCACATAACATTTATAATTCAAGTCAAACTTTGCTTGAATGGTGGGAAACATCACGTCAAACATTATTCTATCCTATTGCGTAATTAATGTTATGCTTTAGAAGGAGATACCTCGTGCATGCATCAATGTATCGGGCTCTTATACTTGCTTTTGAAATTGTGACTTTCACTTTCATGGGTCTCAGTGTTATCTATATCATAATTCATTTCAAACTCGTAATAATTGCATAAAAATCACACACATCGTTGAATATAGCCTGAAGATTATTAATCCGAAAATAAATTAACCATAAATTGACGTTTTCATCACTAAAACCGATATTTCATATGTGGTGCGTTTTTAAAGCGGTTGAGTGTATGTCTCGGTATTGTATAGACATCTAGAAGTATTATAGTTATATATCATTATATGTCTCGGTATTGTACAGACACGTGGAATGATTAAAGTTATATACCATTATATGTCTCGGTATTTTATAGACACATGGAAGTATTATAGTTGTATACCATTATATGTCTCGGTATGGTATAGACACATGGAAGTATTATAGTTATATACCATTATATGTCTCGGTATTGTATAGACACGTGGAAGTATTATAGTTATATACCGTTATATGTCTCGTTATTGTATATACACATGGAAGGATTATAGTTATATAACATTATATGTCTCAATATTGTATAGACACATGGAAGTACAGTTTTTTTGTATTATAGTTATATACCATTATACGTCTCGGTATTGTATAGACACATGGAAGTATTATAGTTATATACCGTTATATGTTCCGGTATTGTATAGACACGTGGAAGTATTATAGTTATATACCATTATATGTCTCAGTATTGTATAGACACATGGAAGTATTATAGTTATATTCCATTATGTGTCTCGGTATTGTATAGACACATGGAAGTATCAAAGTTATATACCATTATATGTCTCGGTATTGTATAGACACATGGAAGTATAATAGTTATATACCGTTATATGTCTCGGTATTGTATAGACATCTGGAAGTATTATAGTTATATACCATTATACGTCTCAATATTGTATAGACACATGGAAGTATTATAGTTATATACCATTATATGTCTTAATATTGTATAGACACATGGAAGTATTATAGTTATATACCATTATATGTCTCGGTATTGTATAGACACGTGGAAGTATTATAGTTATATACCATTATATGTCTCAATATTGTATAGACACATGTAAGTATTATAGTTATATACCATTATATGTCTCGATATTGTATAGACACATGAAAGTATTATAGTTATATACCGTTATATGTCTCGTTATTGTATAGACACATGGAAGTATTATAGTTATATACCATTATATGTCTCGGTATTGTATAGACACATGAAGGTATTATAGTTATATACCATTATACGTCTCAATATTGTATAGACACATGGAAGTATTATAGTTATATACCATTATACGTCTCAATATTGTATAGACACATGAAAGTATTATAGTTATATACCATTATACGTCTCGATATTGTATAGACACATGGAAGTATTATAGTTATATACCATTATACGTCTCAATATTGTATAGACACATGGAAGTATTATAATTATATACCATTATACGTCTCAATATTGTATAGACACATGGAAGTATTATAGTTATATACCATTATACGTCTCAATATTGTATAGACACATGGAAGTATTATAGTTATATACCATTATTCGTCTCAATATTGTATAGACACATGAAAGTATTATAGTTATATACCATTACATGTCTCGATATTGTATAGACACATGGAAGTATTATAGTTATATATCATTATATGTCTCGTTATTGTATAGACACGTGGAAGTATTATAGTTATATATCATTATATGTCTCGTTATTGTATAGACACATGGAAGTATTATAGTTATATACCATTACATGTCTCGATATTGTATAGACACATGGAAGTATTATAGTTATATACCATTACATGTCTCGATATTGTATAGACACATGAAAGTATTATAGTTATATACCATTATATGTCTCTGTACATGGAAGTATTATATTTACATACCATTATACCAACCACCGGTTAAATCATGCCCGTTATCTGAATCATTTAAGGCAGAATCACCCCTCCATGGTATTGGATTATTTGCTGGAAGCTGTCCGGAACGTTGAGCGTTGTAAAATTCCGTAGATAAACGGAGTGCTTCGGTGTAATTATGATGCATTCCATGACCTAAAATTAAATCATCACACAAAGGGTTAATTAGGTCTATAAATAATGGGATTAATAATGTGTACGTTTTCCACTATGGGATAAATATACTTTGTATCCGACTATAAAATACAAGTAAACTTAGCAGGCAGTTGAGGTTTAGCTAAACTTAACATCTAACTACGACACAATATCAAGATGTATTCTCTATAAACAGACATATTGTTTGTTACCTTTGGCAGTCCCGGATACCGGTTGAGACGTATTTGGTGATGTTGTTGTTGTTGTCGTCGTCGTCGTCGTCGTTGCCGTCGTTGTCGTAGTTGTTGGTGCTTTTGTTGTTGGAGTCGCTGTTGTTGTAGCGTAGCTGACAACTATGAAAAATATTTTCTAACTGATCAACATAAAATTCATAATCATGTTAATTATTATTACATGGACTTTAGTATGTTGTCATTGGATTCTTAAAAGATCGTTTGTCTTTGTAATGTCTAAATTCCACCGTTATTTATTGTATATTATCACAGTCGTGTAGACATTTAAATCTCTTTTTCGATTAACGGTTAGACAATGTAAACATGTTAACTATGAAACCTGCATGCTCCCAGTAAAACGAACGTCTACATGTTTATGAGAAACTTACCGTTGAAATTGTACGATCCCAGTATAAGCGGGTTACCATCATAACGAACGTTTATTTCTACCACTAAATCCTGACCAGCCAGTGAAGCTTCCACATCAGGTTTACTGTGTGTGTTCCAATGTGTGTCAGTGTTAGATACTATATCTGATTTCCATATCTAGAAATATAATATATAATAGGCCATCTACCATCACACGTACTAGATAACATTCAAATACTGGCGTCTGAGAAACAGTACAAACCATCGACTACATCAACATCGAATCATAGAAACACATTAAAGAAGAATAGAAGTTTAAAACCCAAGTTTAACAAATTACACAGAAATAACCTGACAGAAACAACCAAACAAACTCATACCTCCAGAATGTGTACTGGTTTGTCAAAGACAAAGTTTAATGTCCAGTCTTGTACAGATTGTTGTATTGGTATATGTAATATAGCATGGTAACCACCAGGCCATGACGTAGTTAACATCTGATTGGTTATCCGGTCAGCATTTAAGTTACATACACAAACACATAGAATAACAATTATATGTATTCTCATATTGGAAGCAGACGTCTGTTGTAGTTAGGTAAAGATGTTAGTTATTGTAATGTAAACAGTAAATATTGTCAGGATTACATTTCCTTATCTATACTTCGTGCTAATTAATTAGTTTAAAACAAGATACATGAAAACACAGTTCAGAAACGGAGTTACAAATATACACCAAAAACACTATGTCATCATGTTGTATTGTTGCATACAATTAACGTTTTTAAAGAAAATGTCATTATTTATAGGGTAATTATATGAAATGTTTCAGTTTACTGTTACATGCGTAAATTGAAATGTTTACATGGAACGGTCTAATTTTAAATTAAATGAGTTCGATCGTTGTCTTTGGATTAACCCGTTGATGTACAAAATTATATCATTAAAATCTTCCTGGTCACGCACCCATACGTGTTCTAGATACATTACTTTATAGCTGTCAGTCATCCAGTCTATCCGACGTCATCACAAACAAAACTGCATAAAATTGTACAATTTCTCTACAGGTGTTTACTCTGCAGATGTCGCTGTTCTCACAGTTGTATGTGTAGCGCGCCAGACTTCGCTGTTCTCGCAGTTGTATGTGTAGTATGCCAGACGTCGCTGTTCTCGCAGTTGTATGTGTAGCGCGCCAGACTTCGCTGTTCTCGCAGTTGTATGTGTAGTATGCCAGACGTCGCTGTTCTCGCAGTTGTATGTGTAGTATGCCAGACGCCGCTGTTCTCGCAGTTGTATGTGTAGCGCGCCAGACGTCGCTGTTCTCGCAGTTGTATGTGTAGTATGCCAGACGCCGCTGTTCTCGCAGTTGTATGTGTAGCGGGCCAGACGTCGCTGTTCTCGCAGTTGTATGTGTAGTATGCCAGACGTCGCTGTTCTCGCAGTTGTATGTGTAGTATGCCAAACGCCGCTGTTCTCGCAGTTGTATGTGTAGTATGCCAGACGCCGCTGTTCTCGCAGTTGTATGTGTAGCGGGCCAGACGTCGCTGTTCTCGCAGTTGTATGTGTAGTATGCCAGACGTCGCTGTTCTCGCAGTTGTATGTGTAGTATGCCAGACGCCGCTGTTCTCGCAGTTGTATGTGTAGTATGCCAGACGTCGCTGTTCTCGCAGTTGTATGCGATTTTTATCATACCTACTTCCTTCTTACCGAAGATGTGGTTTACGTCGATGGGCGAAGTGTGTGTGATGCATTGACTACACTCGTACATTAGTATTTTTAGTCTCTGTATTCAATCATGTGTATTTCTTGCACAGATAATGTTTTACATTTGAAATTTACTATAATTTCATTTAACAGACATTTGTTAATTCCGTTGTGGAAATTATGCGCTTTCACTAATTAAAAATAGTGTTTTGAACACTTTCGAGGTTACTTAAATTCGCAGATTTTAATACTTGCCACATCCGCGATATTAAATCGAACGAAATAATTATTTGGTTAGAAGTACTAAACGCAAATTCAGCCGGATTTATATTTATCGAGTACAGTATTGTTTTCAAACAATGGCTATGTAAACAAACAAGTCACTGGTCGCATTTAGTGTGGAACTTATCAGAAGCTATAAGTGTTAGAATCCTGTATTACGTGTCTTATCTTTAATATTATCTCATCAACTCATTACTCTCAATCTAAGCGACATACGCGATACGGGATGAATGTTCTATTACTTTACTATTTATCTACCTTTGTGTATTTATTGTTTTAACAAAGGGACGTAACTTGTACATTTCTCTACCTATGTGTATTTATTGTTTAAACAAAGGGACGTAACTCGTTAATTTCTCTACCTATGTGTATTTATTGTTTTAACAAAGGGGCGTAACTTGTTCATTTCTCTCACTTTGTGTATTTATTGTTTTAAAATAGGGGCGTAACTTGTTCATTTCTCTCACTTTGTGTAAGTATTGTTTTAACACAGCGGCGTAACTCGTTCATTTCTCTCACTTTGCGTATTTATTGTTTTAACATAGCGGCGTAACTCGTTCATTTCTCTCACTTTGTGTATTTATTGTTTTAACATAGCGGCGTAACTCGTTCATTTCTCTCACTTTGTGTATTTATTGTTTGAACAAAGGGACGTACCTCGTACATTTCTCTATCTATGTGTATTTATTGTTTTAACAAAGGGACGTGACTTGTACATTTCTCTACCTATGTGTATTTATTGTTTGAACAAAGGGACGTAACTTGTACATTTCTCTACCTTTGTGTATTTATTGTTTTTAACAAAGGGACGTAACTTGTTCATTTCTGTCTCTTTGTGTATTTATTGTTTAAACAAAGGGACGTAACTTGTACATTTCTCTACCTTTGTGTATTTATTTTTTTAACAAAGGGGCGTAACTTGTTCATTTCCTCTCACTTTGTGTATTTATTGTTTTAACATAGGGGCGTAACTTGTTCATTTCTCTCACTTTGTGTAAGTATTGTTTTAACATAGGGGCGTAACTCGTATATTTCTCTACCTATGTGTATTTATTGTTTGAAGAAAGGGACGTAACTCGTACATTTCTCTCTCTTTGTGTATTTATTGTTTTAACAAAGGGACGTGACTTGTACATTTCTCTCTCTTTGTGTATTTATTGTTTTAACAAAGGGACGTGACTTGTACATTTCTCTCTCTTTGTGTATTTATTGTTTTAACAAAGGGACGTGACTTGTACATTTCTCTCTCTTTGTGTATTTATTGTTTTAACAAAGGGACGTGACTTGTACATTTCTCTCTCTTTGTGTATTTATTGTTTTAACAAAGGGACGTGATTTGTACATTTCTCTACCTATGTGTATTTATTGTTTTAACAAAGGGACGTAACTCGTACATTTCTCTACCTATGTGTATTTATTGTTTTAACAAAGGGACGTAACTCGTACATTTCTCTATCTATGTGTATTTATTGTTTTAACAAAGGGACGTGACTTGTACATTTCTCTCTCATTGTGTATTTATTGTTTTAACAAAGGGACGTGATTTGTACATTTCTCTATCTATGTGTATTTATTGTTTTAACAAAGGGACGTAACTTGTTCATTTCTGTCTCTTTGTGTATTTATTGTTTTAAAATAGGGGCGTTACTTGTATTGTCGATTCAAAGATGTCTGTCAAAACAGCCAGAATGTTCCATTTCTGAATAGCTAAATGCAGTAAGTATAATCACTACGCTATAGGACCATTATATTTTTAATCATTTAAGTGTTTTATTGATGGTAGAATTTAATCCTGACACATCTGTAATAATCGACCTGGTTGATTGTTTGTTGTATGTTACACATACTGACCTATGACAATATATTATGACAATTAAACGTTATATATTTGTATAATTATTGACCAATACAAATTAGACTTCCTGTTGTAAAACAAAATAACAATAACTGATAAAGGATATTATCAGTATAATAATTACAGTTAAATGCTGCAAGATAAAGGTTCGAGGGTTGTTTAATAAGTTTAATGAGAAATTTTTGCTCTATCTCAGATCTCACTTTCTGGATCATTGCTCATGATTTAACAGTATAACTTATTCACAGAGTAGTGTAATACTGACGTAGTGATACTATACTCTGACGTAGTGATACTGTACTCTGACGTAGTGATACTGTACTCTGACGTAGTGATACTGTACCCTGACGTATTGATACTGTACATAGAAGGCAGCGATACTGTACTCTGATGTAGTGATAATGTACTCTGACGTATTGATACTGTACTCTGACGTAGTGATACTGTACTCTGACGTAGTGATACTGTACTGTGACGTAGTGAAACTGTACACTGACGTAGTGATACTGTATACTTACGTATTGATACTGTACAATGACGTAGTGATACTGTACACTGACGTAGTGATAATGTACACTGACGTATATATATTGTATACTTACGTATTGATACTGTACAATGTCGTAGTGATACTGTATACTGACGTAGTGATAGTGTACACTGACGTAGTGATACTGTACCCTGACGTAGTGATACTGTACAATGACGTAGCGATACTGTACACTGACGTAGTGATACTGTACTCTGACGGAGTGATACTGTACACTGACGTAGTGATACTGTACTCTGACGTAATGATATTGTACTCTGACGTATTGATACTGTACTCTGACGTATTGATATTGTACTCTGACGTAGTGATACTGTACCCTGACGTAGTGATACTGTATACTTACGTATTGATACTGTACAATGACGTAGTGATACTGTACACTGACGTAGTGATAATGTACACTGACGTATATATATTGTATACTTACGTATTGATACTGTACAATGTCGTAGTGATACTGTATACTGACGTAGTGATAGTGTACACTGACGTAGTGATACTGTACAATGACGTAGCGATACTGTACACTGACGTAGTGATACTGTACTCTGACGGAGTGATACTGTACACTGACGTAGTGATACTGTACTCTGACGTATTGATATTGTACTCTGACGTATTGATACTGTACATTGACATAGTGATACTGTATGCTGACAAAGTGATACTGTATACTGACTTATTGATACTGTACAATGACGTATTAATAATGTACACTGACGTATTGATACTGTACACTGACGTGGTGATATTCTGCAATGACATATAATTATTCCGTACTGACGTATTGATACTGTACACTGACTTAGTGATACTGTACAGTGACGTATTGATACGGTACATTGACGTATTGATACTGTGTATTGACGTATTGTTACTGTACAGTGACGTATCGATACTGCACACAGACGTAGAGATACTGTACACTAACGTGATGATACTGTACATTGACGTATTGATACTGTACATTGACGTATTGCTATTCTGCAATGACGTATGATTATTCTGTACTGATGTATTGATACTGTACACTGACGTAGTGATACTGTACAATGACGTATTGATACTCTACAGTTACGTATTGATACTGTACACGGACGTATAGATACTGTACAATGAAATATTTATACTGTATATTGACGTATTGATACTGTACGCTGACGTATTGATACTGTGCATTGACGCATTCATACTATACACTGACGTATTGATACTGTACACCGACGTATTGATACGGTACTCTGACATAGTGTTATTGTACTTTGACGCATTAATACTGTATACTGACTTAGTGATACTGTGAATTGGCGTAGTGATACTGTACATTGACGTATTGATACTGTACGCTGACGTAATGATACTGTACTTTGACGAATTGATACTGTGTATTGACGTATTGATACTGTGCATTGACGTATTGATACTGTACACCGACGTAGTGATACTGTAAACTGACGTTTTGATACTGTACTAACTTAAAGCTGTATATACTCTACTAAACCGTATTGATACTGTACTAAGTCGTATATATACTCTTACTGTCTATTTATTGTACATACTCGTAGTTATACTGTACATTGACATTGTGATACTGTATTCTGACGTTGTGAAACTGTATACTGACGTATTTATACTGTACACTGACGTATTTATACTGTACACTGACGTATTTATACTGTACACTGACGTATTTATACTGTACACTGACGTATTTATACTGTACACTGACGTATTTATACTGTACATTGACGTATTTATACTGTACACTGACGTATTTATACTGTATACTGACGTATTTATACTGTACATTGACGAAGTGATACTGCATACTGACGTAGTGATACTGTTAACTGACGAACTGATACTGTACAATGACGTTGTGAGACTGTACACTGACGTTTTGATACTGTACATTGACGTAGGGATACTGCATACTGACGTAGTTATACTGTATACTGACGTAGTGATACTGTACAATGACGTTGTGAAACTGTAAACTGACTTATTTAATCTGTTCTCTGACGTAGTGATACTGTATACTGACGTATTGTTACTGCATACTGACGTATTGATACTGTTCTCTGACGTATTGATACTGCATACTGACGTATTAATACTGTTCTCTTACGTAATGATACTGTATGCTGACGTATTGATACTGTAAAATGACGTAGTGATACTGTACAGTGACGTATTGATACTGTACACTGACGTATTGATTCTGTACATTGACGAAGTGATACTGCATACTGACGTAGTGATACTGTTAACTGACGAACTGATACTGTACAATGACGTAGCGATACTGTACACTGACGTATTTATACTGTACATTGACGTAGTGATACTGCATACTGACGTAGTGATACTGTTAACTGACGAACTGATACTGTACAATGACGTTGTGAGACTGTACACTGACGTTTTGATACTGTACATTGACGTAGGGATACTGCATACTGACGTAGTTATACTGTATACTGACGTAGTGATACTGTACAATGACGTAGTGATACTGTACACTGACGTTGTGAAACTGTAAACTGACTTATTTAATCTGTTCTCTGACGTAGTGATACTGTATACTGACGTATTGATACTGCATACTGACGTATTGATACTGTTCTCTGACGTATTGATACTGCATACTGACGTATTAATACTGTTCTCTTACGTGATGATACTGTATGCTGACGTATTGATACTGTAAAATGACGTAGTGATACTGTACAGTGACGTATTGATACTGTACACTGACGTATTGATTCTGTACATTGACGTAGTGATACTGTACACTGACATTGTGATACTCTGCACTGACATAGTGATACGGTGTACTGACGTAGTGATACTCAATACTGACGTATTGATGTTGTATACTGACGTAGTTATATTGTACAATGACGTATTGATACTATGTACTGACATTCTAAGAATTTTTACCTGTTAATGAGGAACGAGGCATGTTTTCTGAGATGCATACTAAATTTATCACATATGTGCGAGTTAGAAAGAATTTATGTCTGTTAAAAACATACCACACATATCAATACTACTAGACATTTAAATAAGTTATAATGTGCCAGCGAAACGACGTAGAAAAAACTGGATTCTTTACCTTAGCAACATACTGGTAAAAACAAAGACGCATTATTTATCCAAAGTACTAGTATTATCAAAGTACATGTAATACGTCAAATCGTTCTCCATTTTATATTTGAACAGTTATGTTTATTTAGTTAGAATACTTTTACACATTAAACACCCCTTGGTACATTTAAACTGTTGTATCACTTTTGTGCGCGTTTTCATTGTTCTCGTGTCTAATATTAAGTAACACGTATATGATATGTTATATTGTTTTTCTAAGGGCGTGAGGTGGTCAACGGTGTATATTGATTGAATTATGTGAAATACTACCATACATTTCAAGTGACACAATGTCTAACTCTACAGAGGAACACTTTCCACGTGTTGCTGTTGATTTATCTATTGTCAGTTGTTGTTTATCTATACTGGGATCATACTTTATAATATGGACATATATCTGGATTCCGGAAATAAGAAATCCTACAAGGAAATTATTCACATTCTTATCAATAGCCGATAGTTTAACCGCTCTAGGTATGTGACGGTTTATTATCAATAGCCGATAGTTTAACCGCTCTATGTATGTGACGGTTTATTATCAATAGCTGATAGTTTAACCGCTCTAGGTATGTGACGGTTTAGTATCAATAGCTGATAGTTTAACCGCTCTAGGTATGTGACGCTTTATTATCAATAGCCGATAGTTTAACCGCTCTAGGTATGTGACGGTTTATTATCAATAGCTGATAGTTTAACCGCTCTAGGTATGTGACGGTTTATTATCAATAGCCGATAGTTTAACCGCTCTAGGTATGTGACGCTTTATTATCAATAGCCGATAGTTTAACCGCTCTAGGTATGTGACGCTTTATTATCAATAGCCGATAGTTTAACCGCTCTAGGTATGTGACGCTTTATTATCAATAGCCGATAGTTTAACCGCTCTAGGTATGTGACGCTTTATTATCAATAGCCGATAGTTTAACCGCTCTAGGTATGTGACGGTTTATTATCAATAGCCGATAGTTTAACCGCTCTAGGTATGTGACGGTTTATTATCAATAGCCGATAGTTTAACCGCTCTAGGTATGTGACGGTTTATTATCAATAGCCGATAGTTTAACCGCTCTAGGTATGTGACGCTTTATTATCAATAGCCGATAGTTTAACCGCTCTAGGTATGTGACGCTTTATTATCAATAGCCGATAGTTTAACCGCTCTGGGTATGTGACGGTTTATTATCAATAGCTGATAGTTTAACCGCTCTAGGTATGTGACGGTTTATTATCAATAGCCGATAGTTTAACCGCTCTAGGTATGTGACGCTTTATTATCAATAGCCGATAGTTTAACCGCTCTAGGTATGTGCCGCTTTATTATCAATAGCCGATAGTTTAACCGCTCTAGGTATGTGACGGTTTATTATCAATAGCTGATAGTTTAACCACTCTAGGTATGTGACGGTTTATTATCAATAGCCGATAGTTTAACCGCTCTAGGTATTTGACGGTTTATTATCAATAGCCGATAGTTTAACCGCTCTAGGTATTTGACGGTTTATTATCAATAGCTGATAGTTTAACCACTCTAGGTATGTGACGGTTTAGTATCAATAGCTGATAGTTTAACCGCAACTATTTGCATGTTTCACTCCATATAGAGTACCACAGTGTGTTATAAATAATTTAAATATTTCAGGTTATCTGATATCTGCCGTGGCCTGGTATACAGATACGTTCAACCATGTGTGTACAATACAAAGTTATAGAACTTGTATATTTCAGGTTATCTGATATCTGCCGTGGCCTGGTATACAGATACGTTCAACCATGTGTGTACAATACAAAGTTATATAACAACATTCTCGAGTCTTGTTTCATTCAACATTACAGTAGCTATAGCCATACTATTGTTCTCTACTGTCGTCAACCAGTTAGATTGGGAGGCTAACAAAGCGTTTGTTTATGTCGCCAACTTGGTTTCATGGGTTATTCCAGGTATGTTCTACATTTGTGAATTATGTCACGAAATATACCGTATTGTTGTAGGGTTTTGTCTTTTTACAGCACTGTACATATCGTTGATTCAAAGATCTCTGTCACAACTGCGTAAACAAACATTCACCCCGGTCGATTATTAAAGGTGTGTAAAGATTAAATGCTACCATCAATAATACACTTCAATGATTAAAAAGCTAATGGTCCTAAAGCATAGTGGTTATACTTGCTGCAATTAGCTATTCAGAAATGGAACATTATGGCGCTTTTGACAGGCATCTTTGAATCGACAATACATGCTCAATAAGACACTGTTTACATTGAAGTCCTGTCTTTGTCAAAGCACTGAACGTTAATTCCACTAGGATACGATTTTAATATGAACAGTTGAAATTTAACGGTTCGCTTTACGTTGTTCAGTATTGCCTACTATATAATTTCAGCATTTTTTGTAGGGGTTGCTGGAAGTGTTTATCTAGTGTTAGGTCGTTCAGTATTGACTACTGTATATTACAGCATGTATTGTAGCGGTTGCCGGAGGAGTTTATCAAGTGTTAGGTCGCTCAGTATTGACTACTGTATATTGCAGCATGTATTGTAGCGGTTGCTGGAGGTGTTTACCAAGTGTTAGGTCGTTCAGTATTGCCTACTTTATAATTTCAGCATGTTTTGTAGGGGTTGCCGGAGGTGTTTTTCAAGTGTTAGGTCGTTCAGTATTGACTACTGTATATTTCAGCATGTATTGTAGGGGTTGCTGGAGGTGTTTATCAAGTGTTAGGTCGTTCAGTATCGACTACTGTATATTGCAGCATGTATTGTATCGGCTGCTGGATGTGTTTATCAAGTGTTAGGTCGTTCAGTATTGACTACTGTATATTGCAGCATGTATTGTAGCGGTTGCTGGCGGTGTTTATCAAATGTTAGGTCGTTCAGTATTGACTACTGTATATTTCAGCATGTATTGTAGGGGTTGCTGGAGGTGTTTATCAAGTGTTAGGTCGTTCAGTATCGACTACTGTATATTGCAGCATGTATTGTATCGGCTGCTGGATGTGTTTATCAAGTGTTAGGTCGTTCAGTATTGACTACTGTATATTGCAGCATGTATTGTAGCGGTTGCTGGCGGTGTTTATCAAATGTTAGGTCGTTCAGTATTGACTACTGTATATTGCAGCATGTGTTGTATCGGCTGCTGGAGGTGTTTATCAAGTGTTAGGTCGTTCAGTATTGACTACTGTATATTGCAGCATGTATTGTAGCGGTTGCTGGCGGTGTTTATCAAGTGTTAGGTAAACATGACACAAGTCATCCTACTGCTGGTACAGGACCCTGGTGTTGGATTGATGAAAGTGATACACATCATGTGGTATGGATGTTTGTTACTGGTAAAGGTTGGGAAATCCTCTGCTATTTGTTGACAACCTCTCTTTATGTGTTGCTGAAAGTCCATCTGGTAAGTAGTTCTTATGACGTCCAGATGACGTAACTATCGTCTAACCTTTATGTGCGTGCTGCTGTTATATCATCTGGCCCCGTAATTATAAACATTGGAGATCGTACTCCATGCTCCAACTCAAACTCCATACTCCAATTGGAGCACATTCTCAAAAAAACCTTGATTATAAAACTTTCTGAGTCGGAGGAGGTGCTCCAATTCGAGCATAGAGTATGATAGTCTGAGAATGCTCCGCAGGAGTCTCTGAGTCATACTCGGTTACAAAAACTGCTTTAACTTCTTTATTACTGAACGAAAACATGTAATATGGGGGTTCATTTTTTTAGTTGAACCATTTGCCACAGGTTGGTGTTTGGTTTGATGCAAATTTCCTAAAAAAACTGTTTTTCACTTTTTTGGTAGGTCTAGCCAGCAGGCCTACTATGGGTTACAAAGTTTCTTTTTTCAGTAGCTAATTAAAATAATATCATTTGGGAGTGTAAATTTATGCTACATTTGATCAAAATTTTACATATTCATCTTGTTAACCCTACCATCAATTTTGGTCACTCACCTGGAAAAGTGAAAAACAACTTTTTTCGAATTTTTAATTAAAACATACATCAACTTGTAGCAAATGATCTAACTAAGAAAATAAACCCCCATATCACATGTTTCTGTTCAAAAATAAAGAAGTTACAGGTATTTTACGACTGAGAATCAGTACTCCATCGACCACGTGCTCAAGAAGGTTTATAATCACGGTTGGAGTACGGTACTCCATGGAGTACGAGTTGGAGCTTGGAGTATGGAGTTGTAGTATGAGATTGAGAATCGTTTATAATCACGGGGCCTGGTTTGTACATTTTCTGACATCATAACGACGTGACTATCATCTAACCTCCCTGTACGTGTTGCCATTTGGGCACTCGTCCATTTTGATGAGTTTGGGGATAAAACCATAGCGAGGACCTGAATAATGATGATCAGTATGTACTTTTACAGTGTTATTAAATGCAATCTAATCTTATATTGTGTAAATGAAACAATAAGTATATCGGTATGTTGACACGATTATGACACTAGATAACTTTACACAAAGGTAAACATTATGTATTTACTGATAGGAGAATCTCCGTAATTAAATATGACGTCATAATTACAGATTAAATTGTACTAAGTTTATTTATCATGCTCTTATGCATTATATTTTAATGTTTAACCTAACATGTCTGTAGTGTTATTATAAAATTGTACATCCTCAAAACCCCAGGCGACATCCTGCTCCTTCACTAGCTACTTCGACCCCTTGGAAAATATATATAAATACTTTCGGTTTACCGTGAACAGAGTCCGGCCAATGAAAACTACCCATACAACAGCTGGAAATGGTTGATATCTCAGATTAATGTGGTTTACCAATATACAAATGTAGTAAGAAACGACAAATTACCTCCTAGCAATTAACTTTGTTCCTTTTTCAGCATTTGAAACTTCGCAATGTTCGACTCGGATCCATCAATCGTAGTAAGATGCGTGATGAGGACCAGAACTTCCTGTATGTCTGGTTTGTACTTTATGTACTCAGACTCTGGGGAACTATTCGATTCTTTATCAAAATATCAAACAGTAATCTATCTGGACAGTGGTACACATTATACAACAAGGATCTCCTCTATATGCAAGCTTTCGGTGACCCGGCTCAAGGATTTTGTAATTTTATCTTATTTGTATTATTAGATAAGACAGTTCGCAATAAAATAACTCAGCTCTGTTATCAAGCCTTGCCGTGTTGTCGAGATAGAAATGAAAACAGCGATGAAATGAGTGAGAACATATGGCTGCTAAAATTTACCAGTGTTGAATATGATACGTAGACATTGGCTGACTGTTGTCAGCTCATTACAATCAATCAGAATATTGAGTACATTACAACTCAACCCGCTCAGCCAATTACACAACAATATTTGTATGGTAATATAATACAACAACTATTACGTGTATACATGAGACAAGTGCTGGTTTAGAAAATAAACAGGTTACTTCCCTTGATTTAAACATTGTTTGTAACATAGTCCAGTAGATTATCTTTTACATATTTTTGTAAGGACACTGTATATACACGTAAAATAAACAGTTTGCTAATATACACGACGTCCGTCACATGTTCTTATATACACGTTCGTCACATGTCCTAATATACACGTCCGTCACATGTCCTAATATACACGTCCGTCAAATGTCCTACTATACACGTCCGTCACATGTCCTAATATACAAGTCCGTCACAGTTCCTAATATACACGTCCGTCACAGGTCCTAATATACAATTCCGTCACAGTTCCTAATAAACACGTCAGTCACATGTCCTAATATACACGTCCGTCACAGGTCCTAATAAACACGTCCGTCACAGGTCCTAATATACACGTCCGTCTCAGGTCCTAATTTACACGTCCGTCATAGGTCCTAATTTACACGTCCGTCACAGGTCCTGTAAATAAACATTGTAATATGAATACATGTTATGATATTGTTTTAGGAAAGTTCAATAAGATAACAGCAAACATACACTAACAATGCTTCATCCACTAGACAACATACCCAATGCCTTATCCACTAGACTACATACCCAATGCCTTATCCACTAGACTACATACCCAATGCCTTATCCACTAGACTACATACCCAATGCCTTATCCACTAGACTACATACCCAATGCCTTATCCACTAGACTGCATACCCAATGCATTATCCACTAGACTACATACCCAATGCCTTATCCACTAGACTACATACCCAATGCCTTATCCACTAGACTACATACCCAATGCCTTATCCACTAGACTACATACCCAATGCCTTATCCACTAGACTACATACCCAATGCCTTATCCACTAGACTGCATACCCAATGCCTTATCCACTAGACTACATACCCAATGCCTTATCCACTAGACTACATACCCAATGCCTTATCCACTAGACTACATACCCAATGCCTTATCCACTAGACTACATACCCAATGCCTTATCCACTAGACTACATACCCAATGCCTTATCCACTAGACTACATACCCAATGCCTTATCCACTAGACTACATGCCCAATGCCTTATCCACTAGACTACATACTCATAAGAAAATCATCGTCTTCAGTTAAATATTAAATACGTGATACAAAACAAGGGAGATAAGTACGTACATAAGTGTGTACATTTTGTAGAGTTGTCTCTCTTTAAGCAAACATCACAATGTAAGGGAGATAAGTACGTACATAAGTGTGTACATTTTGTAGAGTTGTCTCTCCTTAAGCAAACACCACAATGTAAGGGAGATAAGTACGTACATAAGTGTGTACATTTTGTAGAGTTGTCTCTCTTTAAGCAAACATCACAATGTAAGGGAGATAAGTGTGTACATATTGTAGAGTTGTCTCTCTTTGACCAAACATCACAATGTAAGGGAGATAAGTACGTACATAAGTGTGTACATTTTGTAGAGTTGTCTCTCTTTAAGCAAACATCACAATGTAAGGGAGATAAGTGTGTACATATTGTAGAGTTGTCTCTCTTTGACCAAACATCACAATGTAAGGGAGATAAGTACGTACATAAGTGTGTACATTTTGTAGAGTTGTCTCTCTTTAAGCAAACATCACAATGTAAGGCAGATAAGTACGTACATATTGTAGAGTTGTCTCTCTTTAAGCAAACATCACAATGTAAGGCAGATAAGTACGTACATAAGTGTGTACATTTTGTAGAGTTGTCTCTCTTTAAGCAAACATCACAATGTAAGGGAGATAAGTACGTACATAAGTTTGTACATATTGTAGAGTTGTCTCTCTTTGACCAAACATCACAATGTAAGGGAGATAAGTACGTACATAAGTGTGTACATTTTGTAGAGTTGTCTCTCTTTAAGCAAACATCACAATGTAAGGGAGATAAGTGTGTACATATTGTAGAGTTGTCTCTCTTTGACCAAACATCACAATGTAAGGGAGATAAGTGTGTACATATTGTAGAGTTGTCTCTCTTTAAGCAAACATCACAATGTAAGGCAGATAAGTACGTACATATTGTAGAGTTGTCTCTCTTTAAGCAAACATCACAATGTAAGGGAGATAAGTGTGTACATATTGTAGAGTTGTCTCTCTTTGACCAAACATCACAATGTAAGGGAGATAAGTGTGTACATATTGTAGAGTTGTCTCTCTTTGACCAAACATCACAATGTAAGGGAGATAAGTGTGTACATATTGTAGAGTTGTCTCTCTTTGACCAAACATCACAATGTAAGGGAGATAAGTGTGTACATATTGTAGAGTTGTCTCTCTTTAAGCAAACATCACAATGTAAGGGAGATAAGTACGTACATATTGTAGAGTTGTCTCTCTTTAAGCAAACATCACAATGTAAGGCAGATAAGTACGTACATTTTGTAGAGTTGTCTCTCTTTAAGCAAACATCACAATGTAAGGCAGATAAGTACGTACATAAGTGTGTACATTTTGTAGAGTTGTCTCTCTTTAAGCAAACATCACAATGTAAGGCAGATAAGTTTGTATATATGCAGACTAGATGTCACTCTTATATCAAACGCTTATACACTTAATTATCATATCCCACATGTGAACAAATACATACGACGCGTATAAGTAGGACTTTCTGACTTATCGTCTGGAACCCCATGATATATTATGATTGTACACTATGGCTTATACATTTTCTATATACACTATACCACATGCTATCAAGTAAACATGATATTGTACGACCATTTAACTCGTATACATCCAGTTTATCACAATTAAATATCACGGTGGTACCTTCTCTTCACCTAGACAACTTGTCACATATTGTAACCAAAACAAGGATATTGGAGGATCATACATAACTACACTTACTGTAGGGATGGGTTCTGCTTAAAGTTATAGCAGACACACAATACATACATTCTATGACTGGAACCTGCTTGACGTCTTCCTTGTTTGTAAATCAATTTATATTCATTGACCACATTACATTTCAAAGACAACAATGTCTGGGATTATCTCACTATGACGTCATCTGCTGAAGTATGGCAGAATGTACGGGATTATGGCAGACTGGTATAACCCCGTACATCATCAAACAATGACGTCATCTGCTGAAGTATGGCTGAATGTACGGGATTATGGCAGACTGGTATAACCCCGTACATCATCAAACAATGCATACAATACAATGTTGAAAAGTTAACTGCACACTGTAAGATTAGAACATCAATCATAATGTGTCCGAATCAAGAAACCATTGTTCCTGTAAAATATTCGTGATAATATTCTATAAATGTGGTAATAAAATATTAATTTCTGTACATTCGAACAACTCGCGCATTACCCTATATAATTTAGTGAGAGCTATAAAGAACATGTCAGGATTTGTCTTTGGAGATCAACATTTCTTAAACGAGTCTTGAAAGCACAAATATTACACTGCGGCTTGGGGATATGGACGGTTCGTTCTTGGTCTGTGAGCGATTCTTTTTTTATCACATTGTCTTATATTGTGGGACCAAGACAACGTTATAATACCAACGTTCTGTCGACATGATGTTATCACACACACTGGGTGACGTTATAATACCAACGTTCTGTCGACATGATGTTATCACACACACTGGGTGACGGTTAACACATGTAAGATTAATGTATGAATTGATAGAATAACATATCATAGTATTATTTATACTCATAGCAGCATGTACATGTATATTACAGGATTGTTTTATTATTAAGAGGATAAATAAGCTGATACATAATTATACAAAAATGTCTCAAAAATAAAATAAATGTTTACATAAACATTATACCCTACCTACTAAAATATTCTAATTGAATATTGATGACATATAACGTATGTGTTCTCTGTATGATAAAACTACAAACATATATGTTACTATTACAATGGAATGTCATGAGAAAATGCTTCATCTTATACCACATTGTCATATATCAACGGAAAGCTAAGATTTCAAAGTTGCATTCAGTTTATACGTGACCATCTGTCAAAAATCAAACTCATATATGTCGATACATTTCAAAATGACGTTCTAGAAAACAGATGCATTTAAAATCGGTCTAATTCAAACTATTTCTGGGTACAATTTATTTTATCAATAAATGATGAGCATCCACATAGAAAATTCATTCATTAACAAATGCATATTACTTTATTGCAGAAGGATGACATGGCTGTTCCATTACGAAGTATACAATATCTTGTATTGAACAGTCACTTAATCAATTACCGTTTCTCGTAAAGTATCTCGGTATGCCACAATCTGTGTTTATTATAATGAGACAGTAGTACAATACTGACACGTGGCGTCGACGACAGTTACAAGTACATGTGTGTATAATTTCTACATCTGCATCTTTTATTAACTGCAGTCCGTTACATCCTCTATAAATAAAGCGAGTACAAATATACTTGATGAAACATGCATCCTCCAAAGTCAGTTTATTTTTTACATTATATATTTTAATGACCTACGCAGGTTTCCATCAAAACTTAAGAAAATTGTGTCAACATATTGTATTCAAGTTTGCTTGGCAAATGCTAGAAATTCCCCGGTGCTTTGCTTACATCTGTCTGTAAGATAAAGCTCAGTCCGTTCACACTTCTGTATGTTAACATAACTAGCAAACGAGACAACTGCTCCAAACATCACATAATTCAATTTTGGCGCGTAAACTTTTTTGCTGCATCCGCATCTGCTAGACGTCTCGCGCATTTCTGTCTTGTCGCCACTTAAATAGCCAATTGCGTTACTTAGATGGCGACAAGACAGAAATGCGCGGGAGGTCTGGCAGATGCGGATGCAGCAATAATAATTTTCGCGCCAAAATTGAGTTACGGGGTTTTGGTTCGGCACCGTCGATAAACTGTTTTGAGCAACGCGATTTTCTGATAGTATTAGTTTTAATATTATTATTACAATTACATATATATTAGATAATGCAATATGAATGTATAAACTGTTTTGAACAACAAGTTAATCTCTATTTATTCAATTAACTATTAGAGAATGATAAATGAAGGTATATAATGCTTTAGACGACGCGTTATTCACTAATAATTCGAAGCAATTAAACAATATAATAGTATAAGAGTATAAGAGATACACACATAGTTTTATACATTGTTTTAAACAACTCGTTTTTGTTCATAATTCAATACAATTACATAATAAAATATAGGAGCATAAGGTATGGATGTATAAATGAGATAAGTTAACATGTAAAGCACACTTGTAACTAATTAAAACATCATAACAACTGTCGAAACTACATCATGACTGTCACTATATGACAAACGTAGATGCCCGGATGTTGTAAGACAAAGTAAGATGCCCGGATGTTTGACGTCAGACAATATACAGTTTAGCTCGTGAACGGATTTGTCTCACGAAAGGTAAGTTTAATTGTAAAGTTTATGCTTAGTAGAGCCGATTGTTCATAAATATTATGTTTCTATTGTTTAATATAAATTATATATTTAATGATTCATACACGTTTTGCTTTTTTCTAGAATTTCCGCCGTTATACAATTTAAAACAAACAGCTATGTTTGTCCGTAGATTGGTGTAATATAGAATTAAAGCGGAAAGAGTTTCGTCAGACAACATTTACTCACTTGTCAATCTCTTACCGTCAGACAACATTTACTCACTTGTCAATCTCTTACGTACATATACAATCATCATGCAAGGACTTACATATATCTATGGAATATAAGTAAATGTATCATCAGTGGGTATCGGGATTATATCGCAATGTTTCACGGAAAAAAGAAATTTTGCATTTTCCCATTTTGTATCTTCGAAAAACACGATTCAAGTGTTAGCAGCACTCTAGACATCGCACAATATAGCCACCTGATTGAAACTCCGGAACAATAATAAGTAAATCATTTAGTTAGTTTAAGTTAATAATTCCGCGATTAGAAAGATAAGCATTAATAAAAAATATGCATTTATCAAGTCAATGTGAATTGTACATTCCTGCGTTATTTAACTTTAGTCTTAGACATTCCTGCGTTATTTAACTTTAGTCTTAGACAGTCCTGCGTTATTTAACTTTAGTCTTAGACAGTCCTGTGTTATTTAACTTTAGTCTTAGACAGTCCTGTGTTATTTAACTTTAGTCTTAGACCGTCCTGTGTTATTTAACTTTAGTCTTAGACAGTCCTGCGTTATTTAACTTTAGTCTTAGACAGTCCTGCGTTATTTAACTTTAGTCTTAGACAGTCCTGCGTTATTTAACTTTAGTCTTAGACAGTCCTGCGTTATTTAACTTTAGTCTTAGACATTCCTGCGTTATTTAACTTTAGTCTTAGACAGTCCTGCGTTATTTAACTTTAGTCTTAGACAGTCCTGTGTTATTTAACTTTAGTCTTAGACAGTCCTGCGTTATTTAACTTTAGTCTTAGACAGTCCTGCGTTATTTAACTTTAGTCTTAGACAGTCCTGTGTTATTTAACTTTAGTCTTAGACAGTCCTGCGTTATTTAACTTTAGTCTTAGACAGTCCTGCGTTATTTAACTTTAGTCTTAGACAGTCCTGCGTTATTTAACTTTAGGCTTCTCTATTTGTTTTCAAATCGCCCGCAATGTTTAATATTGAAGACAGCTCAAAATGATACACGCTTGGTTGAGAGGGTTCTTTATAATATTGGCAGCGCTTTGCGAAAGACTCTGAATATTAACACATTATATTCCTTGGTTTTTATGTTTAACCGGAACATAAGTCGGCGATCAAAACAAGAAATCGATTGTTTCCTCGAAGAAAGTAATCCAGGTTCATCGCCCAAATGATTGACGAGCATTTGAGACTAGATACTTTTATAATTACGATTGATATTTCATTTTGGTAGATGCGATAGCAAACTTGTTCATCTTTTTCTAAATGTATATATACGTAGAATTGCCGTTTTACCGAGCACACAACATCACATAATCTCGACAATAACTGAGTTTACATTATGTTAGAATTTACTGAAAGTATCTGAAAGTTTAATATTCCCGCGTATGTAGAACTCCGCCTGACAGACAGTACATGTACGCTGTCATTTTGTTCATTAGCTTGACGTATAAATGTACAAAATGTATCATATTAATGCCGAGTACTTTGATTAGATAAGACTACTGTGAAATAACATGAAGGCTATTTGACAGGTCAGAGTTTTTGTACATTCATGGTAAACCTAGTACATGAGCTTTTAATTACCACAATCGCTAAATTGAAATGTACCGATAAATCACCAAAAATAGCGACAAAATAAAACATATGATTCAGCGTTCACCACACGACTTATGTTACCATGTTTTACCCAATGCATACGCCGGGTAATTCTGTACAATTTGTTCACCTCTTTGTATATTAGATATGCACCCTTTAAACAATATAAAATGTAGTAAGTTCTCGATCAATTAGATCAGCACATTGAATAGACATTGGTACAGATAATTTCGAAGAATTAAGTTTGGGTGAGAATCAAAACGATGCAACATTGCTGTGGTAGAATTTATCAGTTATAGTCTGGTACACTTTGATATGTTGATAATGTAGGCGTTATATCAATTCATGCTCCACTGTTAATGTCCCGGCCTCCTTAAACTAATGTCAATGATTATCACCGAGACCATCGATACCTCGGACCTAGAATTATCTCATATCCATGATTATCACCGAGACCATCGATACCTCGGACCTAGAGTTGTCTCATATAAATGATAATCACCGAGATCATCGATACCTCGGACCTAGAGTTGTCTCATATCCATGATTATCACCGAGACCATCGATACCTCGGACCTAGAGTTGTCTCATATAAATGATAATCACCGAGATCATCGATACCTCGGACCTAGAGTTGTCTCATATAAATGATTATCACCGAGACCATCGATACCTCGGACCTAGAGTTGTCTCATATAAATGATTATCACCGAGTTCATCGATACCTCGGACCTAGAGTTGTCTCATATCCATGATTATCACCGAGACCATCGATACCTCGGACCTAGAGTTGTCTCATATAAATGATAATCACCGAGATCATCGATACCTCGGACCTAGAGTTGTCTCATATAAATGATTATCACCGAGTTCATCGATACCTCGGACCTAGAGTTGTCTCATATCAATGATTATCACCGAGATCATCGATACCTCGGACCTAGAGTTGTCTCATATCAATGATTATCACCGAGACCATCGATACCTCGGACCTAGAGTTGTCTCATATCAATGATTATCACCGAGATCATCGATACCTCGGACCTAGAGTTGTCTCATATCAATGATTATCACCGAGATCATCGATACCTCGGACCTAGAGTTGTCTCATATCAATGATTATCACCGAGACCATCGATACCTCGGACCTAGAGTTGTCTCATATCAATGATTATCACCGAGATCATCGATACCTCGGACCTAGAGTTGTCTCATATCAATGATTATCACCGAGACCATCGATACCTCGGACCTAGAGTTGTCTCATATCAATGATTATCACCGAGACCATCGATACCTCGGACCTAGAGTTGTCTCATATCAATGATTATCACCGAGACCATCGATACCTCGGACCTAGAGTTGTCTCATATCAATGATTATCACCGAGATCATCGATACCTCGGACCTAGAGTTATCTCATATCAATGATTATCACCGAGACCAACGATACCTCGGACCTAGAGTTATCACTGACATCATAGATTTCAAATTTCGTATCACAGAACTACAAATAGTGAGCAAGTTTTAACCGTAAGTTGAGATTAATAAATTACAGTACACTTTATGTTTGAGATCATTAATAATTCTTTTTGTGAATCCACAAAAACCTTAAACTGCAGTCACGTGACATTACATTAAACACGTGACAGATTGGTACAATTTTAATTAAAGTTTGAAACTGAGGGACATTGTAATAATTTATCAAAATTAAAAAGTTTCTATGTGTGAATCTTTTGTGTTATCACAACCTTGTTCAGTATTATGTCACCAAGTTCTGCTCTTTATACTTAATATTTGACTTTAATGAGTCTTAACATGATATTAAATGAAATTAACATGTGTGTTTATTATTCTGACACGTAATAAATGAAATAGGGGTCACTTGACGTACATTGATAAAATGGTTAAGGGGTTATTCTATAATTTATCATACAATGTTCAGGGCTAGTATTCATTGTTTTTAGTGACGACAATGTTACAAGTCATGTAATTGTAGACACAGCATTAAATCGTTGAACCAATTCACACAACATGAACATTAAGCAAATGTCGTATGTTTACGCGAGGCGCAAATTAAGTGACATTACATTTCATCATTGTTTTCCTAATTCTCATATGAAATATGGATCGGCCCAAAATGGGTATGCATATCTGGGACTCGAACAACTATCATAGAAACAATCACACTATGACAGTAAAACATCAAAGCGCCGATGGCACTGAAAGAACAGGGATTGTCCCTGTCGTCAGAAAAACATTTTTCCAGCCACAAAGCATATGAGTGCATATGCCACCCAACGCCATATGTATGTTCCAGCATCTAGTTAATACATTATTACCACTACTGCCTATACTACTCGCAGTATTTAAACGTTGAGCGTTAATTACTGACCGGATGGTAACCTAGCTTACATAACATAATACAATCACTGTCTCCATATATTTATCAAACTTCCTGCGTCATCTCCGTCGATTGCCACATGTATCTATTCAAGTCTTGTTTGGTTAACAGATAGCTAATAAGGAGGATATATAAGTGGCGTATTAATCTCCCCATTTTCACTGTAATTGTGACGGGTTTTAAATATGAAAAATCAATTAACAAACTTAACATACAAACGTTCGACCAATGTTGTCAAACAGGCAAGCGAACTGTATTTCTCTAAAACAGTCTCAAACAGTCTGTGAATCTAGCCTTTACCGCATTATGTAATTATTGTCCATAGAACTCGCTGTAAGGTATCTTTATCATTGACCGTCAGCTACCCCTGCTTACGCAACATTATAAACACTGTCTCGGCTAAAGATTGGGCGATAAAGACCGAAGTCATCCCGCGGAATACGCATATTCATCTATTTTTAGCTCGCGGTCTTAAAGTCTTAACAGTGAATTTTTATCGCCTGCACTGAACGACTCGCTAACGCTCCCTGTTTAAAAACCACTACAATACACGGTAACAAAACCACTACAATACACGGTAACAGAACCACTACAATACACGGTAACAAAACCACTACAATACACGGTAACAGAACCACTACAATACACGGTAACAGAACCACTACAATACACGGTAACCAAACCACTACAATACACGGTAACAAAACCACTACAATACACGGTAACCAAACCACTACAATACACGGTAACAAAACCACTACAATACACGGTAACCAAACCACTACAATACACGGTAACAAAACCACTACAATACACGGTAACAGAACCACTACAATACACGGTAACAGAACCACTACAATACACGGTAACAGAACCACTACAATAACGGTAACAAAACCACTACAATACACGGTAACAGAACCACTACAATACACGGTAACAGAACCACTACAATACACGGTAACCAAGCCACTACAATACACGGTAACAAAACCACTACAATACACGGTAACAGAACCACTACAATACACGGTAACCAAACCACTACAATACACGGTAACAAAACCACTACAATACACGGTAACAGAACCACTACAATACACGGTAACAGAACCACTACAATACACGGTAACAGAACCACTACAATAACGGTAACAGAACCACTACAATACACGGTAACAAAACCACTACAATACACGGTAACAGAACCACTACAATAACGGTAACTGTGACTGGTGGTATTCTGTTGTTGGTTACTTTGTGTGGTAGGAGATGATGTTTCTAAAAAGTCAAATACAACAAGAATTAATGTGTTTTATATTTTAATCATCTCACTTCCCGTAGGTAAACCATCTGTCATACTGTAGTTATAACGAAATAGTTCGTATATAAACAGATGACAAAACTTACTCTATGTGATGTTATTGTGTAGTTCGTATTGTAGCTGGTTAGTTATGTTTGATTTGTCGTCATAATGCGTGTTTTACTGGGTCGAATCATTATATCGAAATGCCGATTAGATTCATAGTTTAATAGTAAATATTTTCTTGGTATGTATAATGCATGTACACAGAGGAAGACCGAATGTTACGACATTCGTAACTTGAATTGTCTAACAAGTGAAATATAACAATCAATGTCATCTTTGTCGTGGTTTGGTATTGTATTTATACCCAGATAGAACACTTACCTACTACACATACTTTATGTCCGTGATGAGATCACTGTATTACATTTTACCATATATCCATAAATTCAACATTCAACTATGTCTCATTTGGTATTTACATATCTAGGTCGACATTTACAGGTTTGATCGACTTTAATGAAGAAATGATTTATATCTATAAATGTTAACATCCGACAATTACACTACTAAAACACATGGTCACAATACGTGTTTCTTTTACTTTATTTCAAACAGAATAAAACAATTCATAGCATAGGGAAAACAAACGCGACGTCGCTTAGCAAACGTTACGTCACATACAAGTTTTTGCTTTGAGCGTCGACTTCCAATATCGGCAAATAATAAGAAAACAGTGACATTGGGTTTTTTTTACGTTTATTATTTTACTATTATAGAAAATTTATTAGTAGTAACAATTAGAATGTGAATTTCAGTTCATATAACGCTGTAAATCATTTATTTGCGTCGGCTGGGTCCTTAAATGAGCATACTTAAAACTGAACACCAACAGCGCGTGTGCGCGAGAATCTTTACAATGACGTACCTTTTTCCCCCGTTTAAGTATGAGCAAAATGAATACTGGCATCATGCTTATAGGCAAACAATTAACTATACCACCAAAACCGCTTCAAGTTGTTGTGCACGTGTGTACGACAATACACTGTGTATAAATAGGTCAATGTAGATAATCGTATACGTCACGTGGTATTGTGGATTTTTGTGTACTGCATTAAGAAAATGTTTAAGTGAAACTTGTGACATTTAAAAAGTGCAAACATGTCTAAATGAACTAAAGGTCGGTGTATGTGAACTCGGTGTATGTGAACAGAGTCGGTTTTAGTTTGTCTTGAGTATCGTGACACACGATGCATCCACTATCTGTACTAGTGTTTGTATTGGACCGTGGTGTACAGTAGCGATATATACCACGGCTTCTCTGTAACAGCTCCTGGTTTACACACACGATGCATCCACTATCTGTACCAGTGTTTGTATTGGACCGTGGTGTACAGTAGCGATATATACCACGGCTTCTCTGTAACAGCTCCTGGTTTACACACACGATGTATCCACTATCTGTACCAGTGTTTGTATTGGACCGTGGTGTACAGTAGCGATATATACCGCGGCTTCTCTGTAACAGCTCCTGGTTTACACACACGATGCATCCACTATCTGTACCAGTGTTTGTATTGGACCGTGTTGTACAGTAGCGATATATACCACGGCTTCTCTGTAACAGCTCCTGGTTTACACACACGATGTATCCACTATCTGTACCAGTGTTTGTATTGGACCGTGTTGTACAGTAGCGATATATACCACGGCTTCTCTGTAACAGCTCCTGGTTTACACACACGATGTATCCACTATCTGTACCAGTGTTTGTATTGGACCGTGTTGTACAGTAGCGATATATACCACGGCTTCTCTGTAACAGCTCCTGGTTTACACACACGATGTATCCACTATCTGTACTAGTGTTTGTATTGGACCGTGTTGTACAGTAGCGATATATACCACGACTTTTCTGTCACAGCTCCTGGTTTACACACGATGTATCCACTATCTGTACTAGTGTTTGTATTGGACCGTGTTGTACAGTAGCGATATATACCACGGCTTCTCTGTGACAGCTCCTGGTTTACACACACGATGTATCCACTATCTGTACCAGTGTTTGTATTGGACCGTGGTGTACAGTAGCGATATATACCGCGGCTTCTCTGTAACAGCTCCTGGTTTACACACACGATGTATCCACTATCTGTACCAGTGTTTGTATTGGACCGTGTTGTACAGTAGCGATATATACCATGATTTCTCTGTGACAGCTCCTGGTTTACACACACGATGTATCCACTATCTGTACCAGTGTTTGTATTGGACCGTGTTGTACAGTAGCGATATATACCACGGCTTCCCTGTGACAGCTCCTGGTTTACACACACGATGTATCCACTATCTGTACCAGTGTTTGTATTGGACCGTGTTGTACAGTAGCGATATATACCACGGCTTCTCTGTAACAGCTCCTGGTTTACACACACGATGTATCCAGAAATCTGCAATGTCAATTTATCAGCATTAAAACAAATTCTTCATAATTCTACAAAAATTGACAAAAGCTAATAATTTGACGACTTTGTTGAAGTTTTTATACGGAGTTAACACTATACACATTAGGTAATTATTGTATCATAAAACACGTATAGAACCTACATAACGAGGAGTATATAATTATGAATATATAAAACCTACATACATGTAACTAGGACTATATAATTATTATATTACATTGAACAGACTTGGACAAACCATGAACATTATTTACCATACAGAACATGACACATTCATTGATGTAGTATGTCACGTGATATCGTCTTGTATCAGTTTGTCACGTGGTATCGTCTTGTAATAGTCTGTCACGTGGTATCGTCTTGTATCAGACTGTCACGTGATATCGTGTTGTTTTAGTCTTGCACGCGATATCGTGTTGTATCAGTCTGTCACGTGATATCGTCTTGCATCAGTCTGTCATGCGATATCGTCTTGTGTCAGTCTGTCACGTGATATCGTCTTGTGTCAGTCTGTCACGTGATATCGTCTTCTATTAGTCAGTCACGTGATATCGTCTTGTATCAGTCTGTCACGTGATATCGTCTTGTATCAGTCTGTCACGTGATGTCGTCTTGTATTTGTCTGTCACGTGATATCGTCTTGTATCAGTCTGTCACGTGATATCGTCTTGCATCAGTCTGTCACGTGATATCGTCTTGTGTCAGTATGTCAGGTGATATCGTGTTCTATTAGTCTGTCACGTGATATCGTCTTGTATCAGTCTGTCACGTGATATCGTCTTGTATCAGTCTGTCACGTGATATCGTCTTGTATCAGTCTGTCAAGTGATATCGTCTTGTATCAGTCTGTCACGTGATATCGTCTTGCATCAGTCTGTCAGGTGATATCGTATTGTATCAGTCTGTCACGTGATATCGTCTTGTGTCAGTATGTCAGGTGATATCGTCTTCTATTAGTCTGTCACGTGATATCGTCTTGTATCAGTCTGTCACGTGATATCGTCTTGTATAAGTCTGTCACGTTATATCGTCTTGTATCAGTCTTTCACGTGATATCGTCTTGTATCAGTCTGTCACGTGATATCGTCTTGTATCAGTATGTCAGGTGATATCGTCTTGTATCAGTCTGTCACGTGATATCGTCTTCTATCAGTCTGTCACGTGATATCGTCTTGTATCAGTATGTCAGGTGATATCGTCTTGTATCAGTCTGTCACGTGATATCGTCTTGTATAAGTCTGTCACGTGATATCGTCTTGTATCAGTCTGTCACGTGATATCGTCTTGTATCAGTCTGTCACGTGATATCGTCTTGTATCAGTATGTCAGGTGATATCGTCTTGTATCAGTATGTCACGTGATATCGTCTTGTATCAGTATGTCACGTGATATCGTCTTGTATCAGTATGTCACGTGATATCGTCTTGTATCAGTCTGTCACGTGATATCGTCTTGTATCAGTATGTCACGTGATATCGTCTTGTATCAGTATGTCACGTGATATCGTCTTGTATCAGTATGTCACGTGATATCGTCTTGTATCAGTATGTCACGTGATATCGTCTTGTATCAGTCTGTCACGTGATATCGTCTTGTATCAGTATGTCTGGTGATATCGTCTTGTATCAGTCTGTCACGTGATATCGTCTTGTATCAGTCCGTCACGTGATATCGTCTTGTATCAGTATGTCAGGTGATATCGTCTTGTATCAGTATGTCAGGTGATATCGTCTTGTATCAGTATGTCACGTGATATCGTCTTGTATCAGTATGTCACGTGATATCGTCTTGTATCAGTATGTCATGTGATATCGTCTTGTATCAGTCTGTCACGTGATATCGTCTTCTATCAGTCTAATGTCTCATACAGAGCGTGCTAATGTTCGATATTGAATGACAAGTTATATATTGCTACATGTGAAATAGCATTAAAGACGACACTTTAAAGCTTCATTTATTCTTGATATCAATGGTTATAGTTATACATAATGTCCATTCAATAAGTATTACTATATTGTATAGTAGACGGTTCTGTCTTTGACTAGTATATACTTTTTGTTTCATTTAATATAATGTCGATGAACCTATAGCTAACATTTATGACAAACTCAGTAACACAATGTCGCTTTTCCTATTATAGATCGCCGACGTAGCTTTGTATACAAACATAAAATGTCTAAAAACAACACAATCAGGTCGACAGGTCGATTGAAAGAATTAAATGTATAAAAAGTAATTTATTTCAAGAGTGTACAAAAAAGATCACCGAAAATGCATTTTATTCATTTTTTATTGTAAGCAAAGGCTCGAGTTATCACCGGTATAGTTGATTCAAAGATCTCTGTCACAACCGCGTAAACAAACATTCAACCTGGGCGATTATTACAGGTTTCTCAGGATTAAATTCTACCATCATAAATACACTTATATGATTATAACTCTAATGGTCCTATAGCGTAGTGGTTATACTTACTGCATTCAGTTATTTAGAAACAAAACATTCTAGCGGTTTTGACAGACATCTTTGAATCGACAATAGACTATAGCTCTGTGACATTCTGTTTATTACTAGTACAGTGTGATATCATCTGTGCTATCATAGCAACAATGTACCGTTACGGTTATATCTGTATTCACCTGATTATGTCGTTGTGAACCTCACGTTATGATATGAACTGCATGCTATCGTATAATATTATGCTAAATCAGATTCTTTAACTACAAGTAACCTTTTGTTAGATTGAATTTAATTGTTGGCCGACATACTACAGGATCGTGTAATAAACATGCTAATGTGATAACGTCTGTAACAGTATTCATGTTAATCAGATTGGGTGTGTTACCAAGTGTGTTTAAACTGTCAATGTTTCACTATTTTTGGTCAATTTGAATAACTTATTACGCACGTTCCTTAGAAACTATATTCACGTCAGAATTATATATTTTTATTTCAATAAACGTGGTGGTTTAATTGATAGATTTAATTGTGCGTATTACGTATTTTACTTGTTTCATATCCTTCGTATATATAGTAATCACGTATTCAAAGTTGCAAATGTAATATAACATCTGATTCAGCACACGAGGATTATCTTATGTATGTTACTTTCTATATTATCTATTATAATGGATTTTATTATCATGTGGAAACAATGTTTTAATGTCTGTTGTATACAATTCATGTTTCTTACAACAAAATAATATTTGAACAAAGCGTTACTACTAAACTAGTCACAGTATGTTATTGTTAATATGTATCTACCAATTGTATAATAGGCTGTTCATGTAAGTGTATAGTTAAAAGTTGAAAGTATATGACCTATACTATTATAACATACTGCTATATGATAATATAGTTATGATAAGATTAAGCATAGATGATGTAAGACATCAGTCAGTTACTGAAATACCTGCTATATGATAATATAGTTATGATAAGATTAAGCATAGATGATGTAAGGTATCAGTCAGTTACTGAAATACTGCAATGTTAACATAATTCAATATGGACCACATCATCTAGATGTATGAACATTCATCACCTCATGTAATACTGTACCTGAGTTCAATCCAATATAATGATTTATCGAATCTAAGACCCACCCCCTGTCTCATTTAAATCAACATTAATTACTTTATAATGAATACATAGATTGCCCGACCTTTGAGTGATGGAGTTGTACTCACTATATTCAATGTTCTACAAGTTTATATTGCGTGGGCCAGCCAGTATAACATGATGGAACACATATGTCTCTATATATAACACATTTCCGGTATGATTGGTGTTTAAGATCCTATATGGACACTGATATTATAGTCAGTATGTCACTCTATCTGTCAGTTACAATGTACTATCAGTACTATATAGGTAGTTACATCAACTATACCGCTATACTATATATAAAACATGTCTATATGATTGCGTATTTACGATCATATTAATTAGTCGACATATAATATGTGTCTACCATTTCCCCAGTATAATCATGTAGGGACACCGTAATGACTCTACCAAACCTAAGTATGTTATATGAAAGCTACCATCACCCGTACCAACATAGAATCCCTCTATAGGTACCTTCCTGTTAGAGTATGTATGAACTAGTCTGTTGACTACATGAATGTAACATGCACAGGAACGTGAGTGTATGAACTAGTCTGTTGACTACATGATTGCACAGGAACGTGGGTGTATCCATAAAACAAGTGTACGCTATAAAATGTTTACTATAAAACAGTACATATCGCAATCATTGCATTCTCTGCAATAACATTTCTGACATCGAGTATCGTTGGTTGAAAGTGGTGAGTGTCAGGATGGACTTTAGACCTGCGTCCCACTAGACCACGATGCTATGCACACTCTGCCACGTTACCGCATCCTTTCGGGAAACATTCGGGACTAACTCCTGAACAGTCGGCATTCGGTCGGGATACATTCAGCTACTTCAGATAGGCTTCGGCATATATACCGCGTGTTTACCGCAACCATTCGTATACCGATCCCCGAATACTTCCCGAACAAGCACCACGGAAAGCTCCACCAATTGGTTTTGATAAATGATCTCGAATGGTTCCTGAATCGAGCAGATTGTAATCGGCTTCCCTTCCGCATAGCATCGGGGTCTAGTGGACGGCAGGCCTTATATATATTGTACATGTATATGATCAGAAAGTTTCGCAAGACCTATGTGTGACTAACTCAATAATAAATACACATGTTTTCTCTTGATACTTATATAATTAGCGTTCTGTTTTGATAATACATCGATAAATTTAGATTCAATAGACCAGTATTTAATAAGTAGTCTCAATCAACCTACTTTTCGAGGCATCGAATTTTCATATACATGTATATATCTTCACATATAAAAACAACAGCATAGTCAAGCACACCATGCAGTTGGCATCATCCATGTAATTGAACACAGAAAGAGAGGTTGACATTGATAGTATATTTAGTATTGTATAAGCGTAAACTTGAACTACACGATAAAATGACATCGGGTACATACAGTGTCTGTCCACGGTCAATAACAGTTGGAAATGCTTGGTTTATATTGAACCCGTACAGTTTTCTACAATAAACCTACATATAGGTCGTGTTAGTGTTGACAGGTAGGATGCTGTCATCTACAGTAGGTCCAACCATACATTCTAGGGTCCTGTCATCTACTGACAGTACATATCATCGTCTATTATTTATACTTGTTCAAATATACATGTATAATACAGTGTACATCATAAAACTGTTACCATGTACTAATTATATCATTTATTGAATCGCTTGTCATATAGAGATTGTATATATGTTATACATATACTATACACAAAGTATGCTATGTATTAAATGTCGGAACATCCCTCAACAAATAGTGTCCCATGAATCCGGAAGTTGTTCAGTGATGGTACATGTACGAACTTTCGGTTAGGTGAAATGGACAGAAATGTACTAGTATATATAAATGTATGTTATATTTGACATAAACGTGATATAGAGTTGACCACAATTGAACCTAAAGGCACGTATACTACAACATACAGTATGTTCACTCATAAAGTTAATGTAATAAATTTACCAAAATGGACAGGCATGTTATATTGTCAAAATTAATATACATGTCATTGTGTCCTTTTTATTGTGTACATTGTGTAACATTTATTACTTTAAAACTACATTTTAAGAAGATTATTCCACAAGAACAGCAGTCATTATTTCCCGGTCACATTGTACACAACTATTTTATTCGCTCAGTAAACATCTTGATAAGTTTCGTATAACAATTATATAAAATATTATTATATTTATGTATAATAGTTTTCACCTAGTCAAATAACTAAATTTTATTTTATATTCATAGCAAACAGCAAGAGTATAGGAGTGACAAAGACACGCTAAAACTTTATATTTAAATTCGGTTATTTTGACTTTTCAGGACTATGCTAATAAGCACGGACTACCGCCATTATTATATTATTGTGACGTGAAGAATTTACGCTCACGTAATATACGTTGTCAAATAATAAAACAAAAACAGTCGCATTACGTTAATCTGATAATGCAATCATACGTCACGGGATAATACAAATATATCACGTGTCTTATAGTGACGATCAACAAATAAATTATCTTTATTCTAAATATATAATGAGATTGTGATAATTTCTGACATATAATATATTTCTGTTTGTGACATGTTAGAGTGATTTGGTATATATACAATATTTCCATTTTCTCAACATAAACAAAAACAACCACGTTGATGTATCTACTTGTATACGGAAATCTCGTAAAGACTGTAGCACGCATTGTTAACTCTGTGCGACATATTTGTAAATAGAAATTTCATGCAACATTTATGATTGCGTCATTTAAAGTCACAGTGGTCATCGCTCAGAGTATCAGTGCAATTGTGTATCCGCCATATTGCACCAAGTTCAGATTATTTTATTAAAGTGTTATACATAGAATGTTAGTTATGTTGGCATACACTCAACAAGGAAATAAATATATACTCCAGTTTGTATTATTAATTTACTTGTAACGTAATGTTTATATCCCGCCTGTACTTACAGGCATGTTTGAACACGTGTTACTATCTTGTTTTGTCGTGGTGCATGATATGTAACTATAATACAAGCTAATTTAAAAGTACGAGCTTCTAGGATTTCGTAATTCATTTGTATTTCAAGTAGCATGGTATATTGAGATTTTAGTCAATCAGTGCATATAGTATAAGTGCCCGTGACATAGCGATAACGATAACCATCCCGGGGTTCATTTCTTAGAAATCTTTATTGGGCATTTATCGAAACGTCAATTACTGTTGAACATAATTGCGGCTCTAAAACCTCAGCATCAATTTTAAACAGGATGGTAACTATATTTATCACATGACTTTCCTTGTTTCCAGGTTAGTATAGCCAGTACGTATAAAGTTATACGTACAACGTGTAGTATACGATATTATTTTTTTTCAATAAATCAATGCGTATTTTGCGTTTTTAGTGTCATATGATATAAGAATCTATCACTCGATGTCACTTGATATATTTATATTAAACTCGTTCAGGAAATATTATTAAGCTCGCCAGAGGCTCGCTTGATAAAATTTCCAAAAACTCGTTTAATATAAATTTATATCAGTTGGCAACTCGTGATAGATCCTCTATATAATTATATTCCGCTATATATGGAACAATGATACATGGATACAAGTCACTGGTACAATAATATATACACGTACAGCATTTACTGTGCTCACATTAGGGCGGTATGATTATGTAAAGTAACGTGAATATGTTCACATTAAGCAATAAAAACTTCAACATTGATTTGTTTTATTATACCTCCTTCATACTGAGATCAAACATATATGTTCAAACATTTCACCTTAAAATGCAAATGATGTAAATGGGTTGTCTCCCTTGTTGGTTGCTATTTTGTTATTTAACACATAACAAGGTCTCTATGTTGGTAGTTAGAATTTCATATTTTATTCTCCAAACTTGAATACTTAATACTGTCAATTACTATCTTGGATCCGACAATGAAGGGCTGATTACTGTCACGAAAATATGTCTGGGTTGTCTCCCTTTGACTGTAATACTGATGTGGTCAGTTTAGGAGTCGTCAGCTAGTTCAAGAATGGTCAATATAGACCGATATGCCCCCAAGGTCCCGGGAATAAAAGAAATGACTCGGGATGCACTATATGTACGGCGGATATTTGTTTTATACGTTTTTCGTTGACGGAAGCAACAACGTTAACTTAATTGTTATATAATCTTACACTCAAGTTAACCAAACCGAATATATAATTTAGCTTAACTGTCCAACCATCTAATTATCTCACATTTAAAGTTTCTAATATATTTTAAAGTATTTAAATAGACATGGTAACGTCAGAAGTGTCATAAGATATGTCTAAAGTTCCCCACATCTTGTGTTATCTGGCTTATACTTGAATAGTTGTGACGTGCAATTATTTATTCATTTTGAGGCCAGTTCATAATTTGGTTAAAAACTGAAGCGTCATCTTGAGACGTATATGAATATAGTTATCACAAATTCAATTACTAGATCTATATATAATATTCTACATGGAGCTAAATGTCAGCCTGATATTGTTTCCAAGATTGTTCTGTCCACATATTGTAAATTGTAACGTATAGATTGCCTGGCACTTACGACTGGACACAGTCTTTCTCTAATATGACAAAACGAATTGTGTTCTATTGAACGATATTGAACATTCCGTGTAAGAAACATAGGATAAAACATACACACCATGTAAGTGTCGTCAAGGAGTAGACTAGCATGGCCGGGTGGTTAGGCGCCGCCTAGGAAGCGGGAGGTCGAATGTTCGAATCCCGGCGAAAGCCTGGTTGGAACTAATGAGGCCAGTTTGGTAGCCGCCAGCTAGTTAAATTAATGGTTACCATATACCCATCTCTGCTAGGTGCCCGGCATTACGAGAAGGGGTTCGGGAAAGTATTGTTAGTATGCATGGTACGTGAGTTTCTCATAAGTCAGAATTGACTGGCGCCTTCAATAGCGGTGACACTATAAAAAAGAAACACCAAACCTTTCCATGTACACTACAACAAAAACATGTACTCAGTATTTGGACTCATGTCTTGATAAGGCATAAGAAATGAGCCTATTGCAGCATAGTACATTGACATTTGAATAAAAAAACGTAATAATGTTGTTTCCACAAACTTAAATCTATTCTTGCGGTAAACTATTCCAGACATGTGCGTATATAGAACATTAACCTGATTTATGTATAACTAACATTATTACATGACATACACGTGATATGACAAAATATGAGAATCATTAAATGCCAACATCGTGTCAGCCCAACTACATTTACGATATCGTGTCTTCCCATTTACACCAAACCGTCACATAAAACCGAAAATCTTCTGTCTGTTGCAGTTAATCCGATTTCACGCTACGCCGAGTGATGACGTCACATGGAACCGAAAGTCTAGTGTTCCTCACAGTTAATCTACTTTCACGCTAAAGCGAATAATGACGTCATTTGAAATATTAGACCATGAAAAAAGTTCACAAAGTATATCTAAAGCCACAAACTCTGTCATTCATTGTTTACAAGTTTACCAATCAGTCAACATAAATGACAATCAAACAAAATATTCTGTCTTCTTCACAAACAACATAAAATTATTCTGTCTTCTTCACAAACAACATATTTTAATTTTATTTGTTTAATTACTAATAAACGTATGTAAAGGTTGGTACATTGATTGAATGATTTCTGTGGTGAGAGTTTATACTTGTGTGAGTCGATGAGTGCTTTATACATTTATGACGTTAGCTCACCGTAATACAATGCTACATCTACCTGACTAGTGTGGGGCACATGTTTCACTATCCGACTACCTGATTAGTGTGGGGCACATGTTTCACTATCCGACTACCTGATTAGTGTGGGGCACATGTTTCACTATCCGACTACCTGATTAGTGTGGGGCACATGTTTCACTATCCGACGACTATCCGACTATCTGACTAGTGTGGGGCACATGTTTCACTATCCGACTATCTGACTAGTGTGGGGCACATGTTTCACTATCCGACTATCTGACTAGTATGGGGCACATGTTTCACTATCCGACTATTTGACTAGTGTAGGGCACATGTTTGACTATCCGACTATCTGATTAGTGTGGGGCACATGTTTGACTATCCGACTTTCTGACTAGTGTGGGGCACATGTTTCACTAACCGACTATCTGACTAGTGTGGGGCACATGTTTGACTATCCGACTATCTGACTAGTGTGGGGCACATGTTTGACTATCCGACTATCTGATTAGTGTGGGGCACATGTTTGACTATCCGACTTTCTGACTAGTGTGGGGCACATGTTTCACTAACCGACTATCTGACTAGTGTGGGGCACATGTTTCACTATCCGACTATCTGACTAGTGTGGAGCACATGTTTGACTATCCGACTATCTGACTAGTGTGGGGCACATGTTTCACTATCCGACTATCTGACTAGTGTGGGGCACATGGTTCACTATCCGACTATCTGACTAGTGTGGGGCACATGTTTGACTACCCGACTGTCTGACTAGTGTGGGGCACATGTTTGGCTATCCGACTATCTGACTAGTGTGGGGCACATGTTTGACTATCCGACTATCTGACTAGTGTGGGGCACATGTTTCACTATCCGACTATCTGACTAGTGTGGGGCACATGTTTCACTATCCGACTATCTGACTAGTGTGGGGCACATGTTTCACTATCCGACTATCTGACTAGTGTGGGGCACATGTTTCACTATCCGACTATCTGACTAGTGTGGGGCACATGTTTCACTATCCGACTATCTGACCAGTTGAAAACAACAAATAACGTTAAACCAAACAAGTTTTGGATGGTGATGGTTTGTAAAGACTTTCTTCAAATATTCTACATTACGACTAACTTATAAAAGCATACACTAGCAGTGGTATACATGTATAGTACGAGATATTTCGATGGTTAAATATACACGTAGATTTACTAGAAGGTCTCTCATGTTATTTATACAGGAGTATCTTCACCTGAGATTTTGTTGTAATTTATACAATTGATGTACGTCCTGACATGGAATCTGTGTTTTAGAATCCATTTGGAAATGTTGGAAATGTTGGAAATGTTGAAAATGTTGGAAATGTTGGAAATGTTGGAAATAAACCATTCAGCAGTTGTACATCTTATACATTATATCTTCACCAAATTCCTCATCGTCATGCCTTAATATAAATATAACATGATGGTTTCTTGAATCTAACATATTATTTTCCGCAAATAAATCGTGCGTTCTTGCATTTATAGTTAATTTATACAAGTAATGAAGTGTTGAATATGTAAATATGGAATCGTGTCCATGCTATAATGTTATACTCGTTGTACATCACACTACCCAACATTTCGTATGTTTCAATTGTATTAAAACGTCAACGTGTCAACCTATATAAATTCGCGAGACATCTTATTGCAATACATATGTATATCATGTTTTACTTTTCACGCTAGCTATTTCAACTATATTCTAAATATTGATATAGGGGTCAGATGTCCACTTTTAATGGATAGGTCGATTCTCAGAGTATCTGTGTCAAGTTGACATATTGATGAATTGGATATTAGATGAAAGTAAGAATCTATACATGACCGCTAGTGTCAACTTGTCTCGTTTCTGTGTTCGTACCATTCTTATTGCTCTGTTGTCCAAACATGTACCTAAATGTAACATGATTTACTAGATATAAGAACACAAACATGTACCTATATGTAACATGATTTACTAGATATAATAACACAAACATGTACCTATATGTAACATGATTTACTAGATATAATAACACAAACATGTACCTACATGTATCATGACTTACTAGATATAAGAGCACAAACATGTACCTACATGTATCATGTTTTACTAGATATAAGGACACAAGCATGTACCTACATGTATGATATTTGATTTCAGATCAGGTATGGTGGGTTGGTTGTATTTGCTGTGTTTATGTCACATGGTACTTGTTGCTAGGGCACAATCAGGGCGTTCACGTAAGTATCTCTGTATATCTCAATATTTATGTCTAGTTATTATTGCAAATAGAAAGTCTTGGTCTGTAGTTAAATCGATCTGTGTGTAAAGCAGTTCGTCAGTGTGATATAACCAATCTGAGTGTAAAGCAGTTCGTCAGTCTGTATTCACTGTCTCTAGACAATTGTTATACCTGTCTGTGATATAACCAATCTGTGTGTAAAGCAGTTCGTCAGTCTGTATTCACTGTCTCTAGACAATTGTTATACCTGTCTGTGATATAACCAATCTGAGTGTAAAGCAGTTCGTCAGTCTGTATTCACTGTCTCTAGACAATTGTTATACCTGTCTGTGATATAACCAATCTGTGTGTAAAGCAGTTCGTCAGTCTGTATTCACTGTCTCTAGACAATCGTTATACCTGTCTGTGATATAATCATGGCGACCATCGCATGTATACACCTAATGTACATGTAGTTTCAAAGAATTAATACTAATGTATTAGCGTTAACATTTCTTGATTAATAACGTCCACGTGTAGCAACTGTTCTCGCTTCTTTAGATGGTTAGGAATGATTAAAAAATATAAATCTCTAGTGCACACGGGGGACAACCGTTGTTGCTATAGACAGGGTAAAATACGGAGTGACGTCCCTTGTAGAACGCTTGCTACGACTCGAATATACAAAACACATACTAATTGATCGTACGAAAAAGACGATGAACCCATTGATTTCTGTTTAAGTTGCATGTAATATTAATTACCTTTTATTCTAGTGCATGTATATGGTTGTTTTATGCTTACTACATAGCAATATAATTAAACATACTCATTAGTATAATATGCTAACATTGGTGTTACTAGAGTGATATGAATATTATGCGACGGTTAATTGCTTATTTCACTCAGTGTCATAAAAGATCGACAGCTAGATCATTTATAAGTGAATATATAATGCTAAAATATTCATGTTATAACACTTGTACATTAATCCTGACATTGATAGAATGAATGAATACTAGTTATATAATATGCTGTATTACGATCACTGTCTGTCCAGTGTCAGATTCATATACACATGTACCGATAGTTTTGATTCTTTATGTGTAATTTATGCCAACATCGAGTACTACATGCTATATTAGGTCAAACATAGTATTACACTATATGTATAATTTAACGCTGAATCAGCATTAACTCATTCCTACGCTTTTAAATAAACTTCAAACGTGAATAGCATCGTTCGAGAAACTGGTGTTTTTAAACTAATAAGTTTATTGTAACATTAAACATGTATGTTTATATCATAAAGCAAACACACATTGTGTAGTGATAATTATATACATATATTTACAGTTGCGTGTCATCAGAGATGGACACTGGTTTTCGCTAACAGTGCTAACGGTACGACAGTATACGGTGAGAAAGATGAACTTATCAAGGCTACGTTATCTGGTGCTGACGTCAGAATATTTATACCCTCGTGGGGTCCCGGGGGATATCTGACCAGTATACAGAATACACAAACCATACGGAACAATGTTTGTGCCCAGGCGATATTCCACGTCAGTAAAGCTTCCTATGATACATTCCAAGAAGTTCCATATTTCTGGTTTGTGAACTTGTGTAGTACCGGACACGTGCATATGGCACGCTACTTTATAGGTAACCACGTGTCTGCGGGTATCAATGGTGACTATGTGGATATGCAGTGGTATATAAGGTATGTATCGGACGATTATATCATATATACACCAGGCCTGGTGATTATAAACATTGGAGAACGTACTTCATGCTCCAACTCATACTCCGTGCTCAAATTGGAGCATTTCTTAGTTACAAAAACTGCTGTAACTTCTTAATTACTGAATGGAAACATATGAAATGGGGTTGTTTTCTTAATTAGACCATTTACTACAAGTTGGTGTTAGTTTTGATGCATAATTCTAAATAACAGTATTTCAAGTTAATGCATGTAGTATGAAGTTTGAAAAAGGAAATAGAGAATAATAGGTTAGTGCCGTGGATGAGTAAGTTTATCTGGCAAGGCGGAGGAATTTATCGGGTGAGCCGTAGGCGAATCCGATAATTTCCGCAGCCGAGCCGGATAAACTTTCACTCACTCCACGGCACTAACCTATTATTCTATTTATCCGGTCACTACATCTGCTTTAAAAAGGGAATAAAAGTCGGACTATTTATTTGCCTTTTCATTATTTGTGCGTAACGTCACGTTCGTTCACTGACGTCACGACAAAACAACAACGTCGGACATCTTGATAACGTCATGTACACGCAGGTAAGTCGTAGAACAATTATTGATCGACCCAAGCTCATTTTAAATAGGAAAATCTCATCCTCGGATACAGAGTTTCAGCCGGCGACCCCGCTTTAAGAAGAAGTCCGTCAGATCACGTGATGAGGTGACGGTTTATTGCAAGTCACATGACCACTTGACGGTTTATTGAAAATGTTATCCGGCACCCTGTTATCGGGCTGATTTGGCCGGAAGTGACTGGATAAATGTTTATAATCATCCGGCCAGGTTAGATATATTTTCAGAACCAACCAACTCATTGATAAATGTTCGAATGAACAAACTCAAATTAATTAATTCAACAAAGTTTATTACATGTGTGCATTAAACATTGGAAAGTAGTAGCTAAACTTTAACACATCATTAATTCGAATACTAATCACGATAAAGTGCACTCAGAATGAAAGTTTTGAGACCATTATATTACGAATGCCTGGGTCACGATACCGTTCCAGTTTCAGGATTCTCAAACATCTAGATCTGTGTGTACATGTATTGAGTGTGTGTATTTGATTTAGCGTATGTGTATAATGTAATGTATTTATTACAACTTGCAGACAATATCCGGATCCCGTTTATTCTCACACACAAGATGGTACCGTTATTTCCGGTAACGTACGTGACGTCATATACGCAATCGAGGCTGGTGCTGATATTCGAATCGTGGACCGTCAGTTAGGGTATGGTGTAAGAATGGACAATCTGGAAGTGTCCTATGATAGAACAGTAGCTGCCGGACAATCATTATGGCATGTCAGTGAACGTATGAATGGACCAAACTTGGAGTTTCAAGGTGATGATTATTGGTGGTTCTCTGTATGGTCTACTGATGGTACCGTAGATATTTCACGCTGGAATATTGGTGAACATGTAAAGCGGGGAAACAGCAGTATGCAACAATCAATGAACTGGTAAATATCAACTTTTACATTCACAAACTGCACAATGAATATTTCCTAGATTGTACCATACACCAGCGATCTGTTATACCGAGTTCAATTCTGCTTTAAACGGTTCTTAAATAATTGTGCACAAGTTATGAGTCAAAGACAAGACATCATTGTCTGCAAATAAGCATGAACAGAACATCAAATATATCAGCACATGAGCATACCGGTATATTGAAGGATATAAGTCTTTGATTGAATTTGATTGTACTTGGTTCATTAAGTGCTCGCAGTCAAATATTTAAACAAACTCATTTTTTCATATAATATTAGAATACTGTTTAAGTGTTCTTCTTAGTTAAATATGTAACAAATATAACTTGTATATTATTGTTTCGATACTCTTTATTTAATAAGGTATGCGGACAGTTGTTGGCAGATGGCGTATAAACATGATGCTGATGGTCAGTTAGAAGATGGTTCACTGGAATTACTGAGACTTGCTGTAGAAACTGGACATCGTATTAAAGTATTGATAGATGGCGCTATCACTGTAGAACCGGACCAAATCAACGTACGTGGTGGACACATCAATGCTGAAATCTTGAGTCTGGCATCCAAACAGGATCTGAAAACCTTCACTGATGATGTATTCTGGGATTGGAGAGTATTAGCAACAACTGGGACCGAAACATCCGAATATTTTAACGTTGGAGAATATTTCAATCGTGGAAATACGATCAAGAAGAAACCTATGACTTGGTTTATCGATACAAGAACCTGGAACCGGGTACTAGTCAATGATAAAGATGGAACCATTCTCGCCGGAACTAAACAAAAACTCATCGACGCCATATTGCTTGGAGCGGAAGTGAGATATAAGCTAACATTTACATCTAATGCTATCACACATCAGGCGGATAATCTGGAGATTAGTGCTGATGGAAATGTTGGTGCCATGCATGTACGATCTGTAAGTCTCAAGTTTACACCCGGTTCAGCATATGAGGTTACATTCCAGAACAGTCCGTACTGGTGGTTTACTATCGTATCAACGACTGGTAAGGTGGATATATCTAGATGGACTGTTGGTGAACATGTCAATAGACGACATACTCATTTATTTGTGAAAGTAGAATGGTTTGTCAGTTTTTGACTAACGGTAAGCAGAGGCCTGACTGAGTGTGAGTGAGTTGGGCTCGCTAGAGTCTGGGTGTGAGTGGGTTGGGCTCGCTAGAGTCTGTGTGTGAGTGAGTTGGGCTCGCTAGAGTCTAGGTGTGAGTGAGTTGGGCTCGCTAGAGTCTGGGTGTGAGTTAGAAGTTTACCCTGAAGCCTAAGTTGTAAGGACCACATATAGTTACAATACAGATAAATATAACATACACAACGAATTTACACTTGTAATATATTATATCACCGTTACGCCATTTCGCCGTTTCGATGTGTTTAAGCATAAACTATTTAAAACATTTGGATATTTGGTCCTAAATAACTAAGTCTGCAATAGCAGCATTATCTGATAGATATGTTGTAAGATGAACCCAGAGATGTGTATTTTATCCTCGTTAAGTCTACATACCACTACACAATACATGCATACAATACAAATACAACACTAAATGACAATAACTTATTAGCTACCATCACATTGTTATATCGTTAGCAAATAATAAAATACAACGTTTTTATAATTGTGTTAATAGTTAGACAGCATACTCAGATATTGTCTAAACACTAATTTTCCTGGCGTTGTCTAAGCATATTGGGTCCACTAATCTATTTATTAAGCAACTTGTTACATAAGAATGTCCTAAATATTGCATTAACCATCACGTGTAATATACTCCTAATGAATATCAAGAGAGGTAAAGGATGGTTTGTACTAGTATATGTCCAAGCATATATAAAGGGAGATAATCACAATGAATGTAAGAACACATAGTATATTGTGTTACACTAGCTATATAATTGTCGTACATAAAAGTATATTTATAATGGCTGTGTAGTGGACTTGGGATATTCTTAAATAAAGTTATAAAACATGAGTCTTGTTTTAGTTCTATTGAAACTGCACGGTAGGTGAACATTAAAGACCAGTTGTCGAGCACTAAGCTATATACTACTAGTATCACGTGTAGTTCACCAAGTATCTACACTAGTATCACGTGTAGTTCACCAAATATCTACACTAGTATCACGTGTAGTTCACCAAGTATCTACACTAGTATCACGTGTAGTTCACCAAGTATCTACACTAGTATCACGTGTAGCTCACCAAGTATCTACACTAGTATCACGTGTAGTTCACCAAGTATCTACACTAGTATCACGTGTAGTTCACCAAGTATCTACACTAGTATCACGTGTAGTTCACCAAATATCTACACTAGTATCACGTGTAGTTCACCAAGTATCTACACTAGTACCACGTGTAGTTCACCAAGTATCTACACTAGTATCACGTTTAGTTCACCAAGTATCTACACTAGTACCACGTGTAGTTCACCAAATATCTACACTAGTATCACGTGTAGTTCACCAAGTATCTACACTAGTATCTCGTGTAGTTCACCAAGTATCTACACTAGTACCACGTGTAGTTCACCAAGTATCTACACTAGTATCACGTGTAGTTCACCAAGTATCTACACTAGTATCACGTGTAGCTCACCAAGTATCTACACTAGTATCACGTTTAGTTCACCAAGTATCTACACTAGTATCACGTGTAGTTCACCAAGTATCAACACTAGTATCACGTGTAGTTCACCAAGTATCTACACAAGTATCACGTGTAGTTCACCAAGTATCTACACTAGTATCACGTGTAGTTCACCAAGTTTCTACACTAGTATCACGTGTAGTTCACCAAGAATCTACAGTCTAGTATAACGTGTAGTTCACCAAGTATCTACACTAGTATCACGTGTAGTTCACCAAGTATCTACACTAGTATAACGTGTAGTTCACAAAGTATCTACACTAGTATCACGTGTAGTTCACCAAGTATCTACAGTCTAGTATAACGTGTAGTTCACCAAGTATCTACACTAGTATCACGTGTAGTTCACCAAGTATCAACATAAGTATCAGACCGAACCCTTCATACAAACATTCCATGCACCTAACACTACAAAGGTGAAAGTATTGTGACAGCCCATTAACCATCTGGTCTTCGTGGCTCAGTATCAATTGATATTTTACGAACTACGAGAAAATACTCACTAACGTTTCCAGTGGTCAGGCATGCACGAGACAATACTCACTAACGTATCCAGTGGTCAGGCATGCACGAGACAATACTCACTCAAGGTTCGAGTGGTCAGGCATGCACGAGACAATACTCACTCACGTATCCAGTGGTCAGGCATTTATGAGACAATACTCACAAACGTTTCCAGTGGTCAGGCATGTACGAGACAATACTCACTAACGTTTCCAGTGGTCAGGCATGCACGAGACAATACTCACTCACGTATCCAGTGGTCAGGCATGTATGAGACAATACTCACTAACGTTTCCAGTGGTCAGGCATGTACGAGACAATACTCACTAACGTTTCCAGTGGTCAGGCATGTACGAGACAATACTCACTAACGTTTTCAGTGGTCAGGCATGTATGAGACAATACTCACTAACGTTTCCAGTGGTCAGGCATGTACGAGGCAATACTCACTAACGTTTTCAGTGGTCAGGCATGTACGAGGCAATACTCACTAACGTTTCGAGTGGTCAGGCATGTACGAGGCAATACTCACTAACGTTTCGAGTGGTCAGGCATGTACGAGACAATACTCACTAACGTTTCCAGTGGTCAGGCATGTACGAGACAATACTCACTAACGTTTCCAGTGGTCAGGCATGTACGAGACAATACTCACTAACGTTTTCAGTGGTCAGGCATGTACGAGACAATACTCACTAACGTTTCCAGTGGTCAGGCATGTACGAGGCAATACTCACTAACGTTTTCAGTGGTCAGGCATGTACGAGGCAATACTCACTAACGTTTCGAGTGGTCAGGCATGTACGAGACAATACTCACTAACGTTTCCAGTGGTCAGGCATGTACGAGGCAATACTCACTAACGTTTTCAGTGGTCAGGCATGTACGAGGCAATACTCACTAACGTTTCGAGTGGTCAGGCATGTACGAGACAATACTCACTAACGTTTCCAGTGGTCAGGCATGTACGAGGCAATACTCACTAACGTTTTCAGTGGTCAGGCATGTACGAGGCAATACTCACTAACGTTTCGAGTGGTCAGGCATGTACGAGACAATACTCACTAACGTTTCGAGTGGTCAGGCATGTACGAGGCAATACTCACTAACGTTTCGAGTGGTCAGGCATGTACGAGGCAATACTCACTAACGTTTCGAGTGGTCAGGCATGTACGAGGCAATACTCACTAACGTTTCGAGTGGTCAGGCATGTACGAGGCAATACTCACTAACGTTTCGAGTGGTCAGGCATGTACGAGGCAATACTCACTAACGTTTCGAGTGGTCAGGCATGTACGAGACAATACTTACTAAAGTTTCCAGTGGTCAGGCATGCACGAGACAATACTCACTAACGTTTCCAGTGGTCAGGCATGCACGAGACAATACTCACTAACGTTTCCAGTGGTCAGACATGCTGGTTATACCACAATTAGTATAAAACAGGGAAAAACTTTCCACAATTATAATATCTCAACATCACACGTGACATTATTACACCCCTCCGCTTTACGACAATTATTGTAAAATATGACCAATTTATATACAACATAAACCAATTTGTCCACCCATATATTTCCCATTAACCTGATCATAAAGATCTCCCCACCCTTGTCACTCATTTTGACCTCTCTCCATTTGATTTTATCAATGGTGTAGATTATTCTTTATTTACATTTTATTACAATAATGTATAAAAAGTGTTGTATCTAGGGTGAGCTGTGAGGCGCTCATAAATAAATCAATTAAAAAGTAAAACAGCTCACATACATTCAAGTGTTCTACTGGTCATCAATGTGTCCATCAAGCTTTTACACTTTAGGTTATAGAACGACCTCTATGAAAATATCGTCCTTTATTGACATACACATGTACGTGGGGTTATCCAAAAGTTCGTGGACTTTTGCTCAATTTTTTTTATTTTAATTCTAATCAGTATAAAAATTACCATACAGTGAGCTTAATCTATTACAAACAATAACTTAAAAATAGTTTTATAAAGTACCCTTTGTATCAAGAGTAACACGTTGTCATAGTAACGCAAAAATGCGATAGTGGCGCACTGCAGAATATTTCCAGTAAAATGCACTATGTTATTGCCGATTGTTACAGTGCTTCTTCATTTAAAAATACAAAAATGCTTCCTTATGTTGAGTTATGTCATACCGATATTTTGGTATAATTTAAAGGCTATATCTTATATATTCGCCATTTTATGAATATGGTGGTTAATGTTGTCATATAAAATTCAACGTAAAATATGACGTCACAAGATAGCAGTTAGAAGTCGCAAAATAATTCAGTTATATATACAGACAGCTAGGGGAACCCGCGAGGAAGACAATAATTGTTTGGCGCATTAAGTACGAAGCCTTCTGTATTGTATTCAATTGTTTTTAAATGGAATAGATAGTTAACAGAAAGTCAGGGTTATGTGACAGACGATGCATGTTAATAGGCACAAAACCGACGTTCAACGAATGGGCATTACGTTGGTTAGAATCGACCAATCTAGGTATAAGAGAAATAAAATCCACTTGTAGAAATAAAAAAGACACAATTCAATCCGCATCGACAGAACGAGTGTGTTTGCATATTATAGTATACAGCTGATTACGCGAAACGAAGAACAACCGATTTACAGTGTTTTAGAGCTTCATGAAATCATTTAGTCGAGAGGGCGACGTCGTACGTCATTTCTGAGCGTGCGCCGGGTATGCCTACCACGCATGTTTACAAATGCTACATTTATGCTATTTTTATCATATCCGTATGACATTTGGTATAATTGTACAATATAAATCAATTGTACAGGGACCGTACATTCGGAGCTTTAAGTTAAATTGTTTTTGAATAAGAGCAAAAGTCCACGATCTTTTGGATAACCCCACGTATTTATTGTAATATTAGCTCAGTAATGATAATCAGTGTAGAATAAAACTTCACGTATTTTTCAACAGAATCCGAGTACAATCATCTGACAATTTTAAGGTTCTCCCTGATCAAAATTATTTCTATTATATGTATACTACCCAGTCATATATCCTGGTACCGGCAAATCAGCATTCATCAACAACTGGTACCGGTAAATCAGCATTCATCAACAACAGGTACCGGCAAATCAGCATTCATCAACAACTGGTACCGGTAAATCAGCATTCATCAACAACTGGTACCGATAAATCAGCACTCATCAACAACTTGTACCGGTAAATCAGCATTCATCAACTGGTGCCGGTAAATCAGCATTCATCAACAACTGGTACCGGTAAATCAGCATTCATCAACAACTGGTACCGGTAAATCAGCATTCATCAACAATTGGTACCGGTAAATCAGCATTCATCAACAACTGGTACCGGTAAATCAGCACTCACAAACAACTGGTACCGGTAAATCAGCATTCATCAACAACTGGTACCGGTAAATCAGCATTCATCAATAACTGGTACCGGTAAATCAGCATTCATCAACTGGTACCGGTAAATCAGCATTCATCAACTGGTATCGGTAAATCAGCACTCATCAACAACTGGTATCGGTAAATCAGCACTCATCAACAAATGGTGCCGGTAAATCAGCATTCATCAATAACTGGTACCGGTAAATCAGCATTCATCAACAACTGGTACCGGTAAATCAGCATTCATCAACAACTGGTACCGGTAAATCAGCATTCATCAACAACTGGTACCGGTAAATCAGCATTCATCAATAACTGGTACCGGTAAATCAGCACTCACCAACAACTGGTACCGGTAAATCAGCATTCATCATCAACTGGTGCCGGTAAATCAGCACTCATCAATAACTGGTACCGGTAAATCAGCACTCATCAACAACTGGTACCAGTAAATCAGCACTCATCAACAACTGGTACCGGTTAATCAGCATTCATCAACAACAGGTGCCGGTAAATCAGCATTCATCAACAACTGGTACTGGTAAATCAGCATTCATCAACAACTGGTACCGGTAAATCAGCATTCATCAACTGGTACCGGTAAATCAGCACTCATCAACTGGTGCCGGTAAATCAGCATTCATCAACAACTGGTGCCGGTAAATCAGCACTCATCAACTTGTACCGGTAAATCCGCATTCACCAACAACTGGTACCGGTAAATCAGCATTCACCAACAACTGGTACCGGTAAATCAGCATTCATCAACAACTGGTACCGGTAAATCAGCATTCATCAACAACTGGTACCGGTAAATCAGCATTCATCAACAACTTGTGCCGGTAAATCAGCATTCATCAACAACTGGTACCGGTAAATCAGCATTCATCAACAACTGGTACCGGTAAATCAGCATTCATCAACAACTGGTACCGGTAAATCAGCATTCATCAATAACTGGTACCGGTAAATCAGCATTCATCAAGAACAGGTACCGCTAAATCAGCATTTATCAACAACTGGTACCGATAAATCAGCATTCATCAACAACTGGTACCGGTAAATCAGCACTCGTCAACTGGTGCCGGTAAATCAGCATTCATCAACAACTGGTACCGGTAAATCAGCATTCATCAACAACTGGTACCGGTGAATCAGCATTCATCAACAACTGGTGCCGGTAAATCAGCATTCATCAACAACAGGTGCCGGTAAATCAGCACTCATCAACAACAGGTACCGGTAAATCAGCATTCATCAACAACTGGTACCCGTAAATCAGCATTTATCAACAACTGGTACCGATATATCAGCATTCATCAACAACTGGTACCGGTAAATCAGCACTCGTCAACTGGTGCCGGTAAATCAGCATTCATCAACAACTGGTACCGGTAAATCAGCATTCATCAACAACTGGTGCCGGTAAATCAGCATTCATCAACAACTGGTACCGGTAAATCAACATTAATCAACTGGTGCCGGTAAATCAGCATTCATCAACTGGTGCCGGTAAATCAGCATTCATCAACTGGTACCGGTAAATCTGCATTCATCATCAACTGGTACCGGTAAATCAGCATTCATCAACTGGTACCGGTAAATCTGCATTCATCATCAACTGGTACCGGTAAATCAGCATTCATCAACTGGTACCGGTAAATCTGCATTCATCATCAACTGGTGCCGGTAAATCAGCATTCATCAACAACTGGTACCGATAAATCAGCATTCATCATGAACTGGTGCCGGTAAATCAGCATTCATCAACAACTGGTACCGATAAATCAGCATTCATCATCAACTGGTACCGGTAAATCAGCATTCATCATCAACTGGTGCCGGTAAATCAGCACTCATCAACTGGTGCCGGTAAATCAGCATTCATCATCAACTGGTGCCGGTAAATCAGCATTCATTAACTTGTGCCGGTAAATCAGCATTCATCAACAACTGGTGCCGGTAAATCAGCATTCATCAACAACTGGTACCGATAAATCAGCATTCATCATCAACTGGTGCCGGTAAATCAGCATTCATCAACAACTGGTACCGGTAAATCAGCATTCATCAACAACTGGTGCCGGTAAATCAGCATTCATCAATAACTTGTGCCGGTTAATCAGCATTCATCAACAACTGGTGCCGGTAAATCAGCATTCATCAACAACTGGTACCGGTAAATCAGCATTCATCAACTGGTGCCGGTAAATCAACATTAATCAACAACAGGTACCGGTAAATCAGCACTCATCAACAACAGGTACCGGTAAATCAGCATTCATCAACTGGTACCGGTAAATCAACATTAATCAACAACAGGTACCGGTAAATCAGCACTCATCAACAACTGGTGCCGGTTAATCAGCATTCATCAACAACTGGTGCCGGTAAATCAGCATTCATCAACTGGTACCGGGAAATCAGCATTCATCAACTGGTACCGGTAAATCAGTACTCATCAACTGGTGCCGGTAAATCAGCATTCATCAACAACTGACTTTGTTGAGGGTCAAGCAAGGGAAATAAACCGGTTTAAATATCACCGGTTTAGGCATGGCGCAGTCTGGGATCGAAACCGAGACGTCTTACGCTCGTGGCGGACAATATACCATTACGCTATGATAGCGGATGCTAGATTATATACAGGTGAATAGTTTGTACTTGAAAGCATTAGTCGTTGATATAAATTCTATATTATACTATTGGGTATTGTCGATTCAAAGATGTCTGTCAAAACCGTTAGAATGTTTCATTTCGATATAACTAAATGCAGAAAGTATAACCACTACGCTATAGGACCATAATAGTTATAATCATATAAGTGTATTTATGATGGTAGAATTTAATCCTGAGAAACCTGTACTAATCGCCCGGGTTGAATGTTTGTTTACGCGGATCTTTGAATCAATTATATTATAATTCAGCTATTATGTAAATTTGACATGATATATATATCTCGACATCCTGTCTACACCAGATTATATCATACAGTAGTCACCCTCACATGAATAACCGGTACAACACGTGACATATCATACAGTAGTCACCCTCACATGAATACCCGGTACAACACGTGACATCCTGTCTACACCAGATGATATCATACAGTAGTCACCCACACATGAATAACCGGTACAACACGTGACATCCTGTCTACACCAGATGATATCATACAGTAGTCACCCTCACATGAATACCCGGTACAACACGTGACATATCATACAGTAGTCACCCTCACATGAATACCCGGTACAACACGTGACATCCTGTCTACACCAGATGATATCATACAGTAGTCACCCTCACATGAATAACCGGTACAACACGTGACATATCATACAGTACAGTACCTCACATGAATAACCGGTACAACACGTGACATATCATACAGTACAGTACCTCACATGAATAACCGGTACAACACGTGACATCCTGTCTACACCAGATCATATCATACAGTAGTCACCCACACATAAATACCCGGTACAACACGTGACATCCTGTCTACACCAGATCATATCATACAGTAGTCACCCACACATGAATAACCGGTACAACACGTGACATCCTGTCTACACCAGATCATATCATACAGTAGTCACCCTCACATGAATAACCGGTACAACACGTGACATCCTGTCTACACCAGATCATATCATACAGTAGTCACCCTCACATGAATAACCGGTACAACACGTGACATCCTGTCTACACCAGATCATATCATACAGTAGTCACCCTCACATGAATAACCGGTACAACACGTGACATCCTGTCTACACCAGATCATATCATACAGTAGTCACCCTCACATGAATAACCGGTACAACACGTGACATATCATACAGTACAGTACCTCACATGAATAACCGGTACAACACGTGACATATCATACAGTACAGTACCTCACATGAATAACCGGTACAACACGTGACATATCATACAGTACAGTACCTCACATGAATAACCGGTACAACACGTGACATCCTGTCTACACCAGATCATATCATACAGTAGTCACCCACACATGAATACCATGTACAACACGTGACATCCTGTCTACACCAGATGAAATCATACAGTAGTCACCCTCACATGAATACCCGGTACAACACGTGACATATCATACAGTAGTCACCCTCACATGAATACCCGGTACAACACATGACATATCATACAGTAGTCACCCACACATGAATACCCGGTACAACACGTGACATCCTGTCTACACCAGATCATATCATACAGTAGTCACCCACACATGAATACCCGGTACAACACGTGACATCCTGTCTACACCAGATGAAATCATACAGTAGTCACCCTCACATGAATAACCGGTACAACACGTGACATCCTGTCTACACCAGATGATATCATACAGTAGTCACCCTCACATGAATAACCGGTACAACACGTGACATCCTGTCTACACCAGATCATATCATACAGTAGTCACCCTCACTTGAATAACCGGTACAACACGTGACATCCTGTCTACACCAGATGATATCATACAGTAGTCACCCTCACATGAATACCCGGTACAACACGTGACATCCTGTCTACACCAGATTATATCATACAGTAGTCACCCTCACATGAATAACCGGTACAACACGTGACATCCTGTCTACACCAGATGATATCATACAGTAGTCACCCTCACATGAATAACCGGTACAACACGTGACATATCATACAGTAGTCACCCTCACATGAATAACCGGTACAACACGTGACATATCATACAGTAGTCACCCTCACATGAATAACCGGTACAACACGTGACATATCATACAGTAGTCACCCTCACATGAATAACCGGTACAACACGTGACATATCATACAGTAGTCACCGAAACATGAATAACCGGTACAACACGTGACATATCATACAGTAGTCAACCTCACTTGAATAACCGGTACAACACGTGACATATCATACAGTAGTCACCCTCACATGAATAACCGGTACAACACGTGACATATCATACAGTAGTCACCGAAACATGAATAACCGGTACAACACGTGACATATCATACAGTAGTCACCGAAACATGAATAACCGGTACAACACGTGACATATCATACAGTAGTCACCGAAACATGAATAACCGGTACAACACGTGACATATCATACAGTAGTCACCGAAACATGAATAACCGGTACAACACGTGACATATCATACAGTAGTCACCCTCACATGAATAACCGGTACAACACGTGACATATCATACAGTAGTCACCCACACATGAATAACCGGTACAACACGTGACATATCATACAGTAGTCACCCACACATGAATAACCGGTACAACACGTGACATATCATACAGTAGTCACCCTCACATGAATAACCGGTACAACACGTGACATATCATACAGTAGTCACCCACACATGAATAACCGGTACAACACGTGACATATCATACAGTAGTCACCCACACATGAATAACCGGTACAACACGTGACATATCATACAGTAGTCACCCTCACATGAATAACCGGTACAACACGTGACATATCATACAGTAGTCACCCTCACATGAATAACCGGTACAACACGTGACATATCATACAGTAGTCACCCACACATGAATAACCGGTACAACACGTGACATCCTGTCTACTCCAGATGATATCATACAGTAGTCACCCTCACATGAATACCCGGTACAACACGTGACAAAATATATAAGATGTAAAACAGTTTCACCAAAAGTTGAACCTGACCTTAATTTGGTATATTTTGTACTGATAAATCATTGTTTTATGACATCAAACTCTAAGGTCAAAGGTTTAAATTTCGTTATAGTTCCGTTCAGATATCGATGGTTTGGGAGCCCATTACCATTCAAATGATAGTCCCTGTACGTATATGCCTTATGTATGACATTATATGGTGTACATTTATGTTGGGCATTTAATGGTGGTGTTACCAAACTATAAATTAAATACATATGATCTAAAACTATGATTTGTTCCAATTAAACACACAGGTACTCGTACATATTCACGCTATGTTTAATTTCTACGCGACCGATCACATGTCTGTGTTTAATACTACCACACATCACAACTGTAGCATTTCTCTATTTCTTGAATTGAAATAAATGCAGAAATACCCATTGATAAATCTATATAAATTTTAATTTATTACTGTTTATTGATAAAATAAGCACAATATAAAGTCGTGTATACCGGTTACTTATATGCTGTACGATGTATATAACCGCTATTTGTCCGAACATTGGTAAGGAACATTAAATGAATCAAATTTGTGTTTAAGCTTTGGTCAATTAAAAAAATAAACCCGCTACACTCTCTTTAATAGAAATATACTTTTATGCAAATGGCGATCTTTAATACGATAATAAAATGTAATAAAATAGTTTATACCGGGTATATATTAATACAATTGTACGTTACTGTAATTGAATATTTTATTCTATGGAAAAGTTCATGATTAAACATGGTAAAGTTTTTGTTTGGTAATTTTCCACCATAACTTGAAAAAATTCTACAAATTATATTTAACTGATTGATATATACGTACATGTACTTGTTATATATGCTTTTAAATGACATTCAACGTAGAAGCAAGTCAAGCCAGCCGGCCTTAGTTACGTATTTATCTGTTTATAGCCTTTATAAGCTTTATTTCTATATGTACCACCACCGGGATTTGAACCCAGGTCGCCAGATAAGACGACAATGACACTAATCACTGCGATACGGAGGCACATACATAACTAACCATTTACAATCAATTTAACTTTTATTTCTATTTAATCACGACATGTATCATCACCCGGATAAAGCAGTTTACGTGGGCGCGGGGTTGCCCTTTAAATGTACAATTGTCAATTTCTTATTACCAAGTTAAAGCATACATCTAGATAAACAGTGATAAACAGGATATAATAGTTGACGATTTGACGTGTATGCTCTTTTGATATTCACATTATTAATATGCACACCAAAATAACACCAGTATGTCCATTTTACAATTACTCAAACACGTCTATATCGCGCCTATTCTCACTGGCAGTAAGACAACGAGCATTTGATGAATATGTAAGTATCTTTGAGCCTCCTTTTATAATATAAGCAGCAACCAATTCGCCCAAAATAATACTATCAGTGCTTTGATTTAAGAGTAAAACCAAACCTTATTGGATATATTCACTGAGTAATGATAATGTTAATATGACGAAAGACCTAAATTACAGTAATTTAGGTCTTTGATATGACTTGCAATATTTATAGTACCAGAACCACTTCTATAATCACTGAACAATTTACACATGCTAGTTGGAATAACTGAAATATAATTATATTGGTATCGTTATGAAGTTGTATGATAATTTTTTAGAATGTTTAATATAATTTATGTTTGCGATGGATGTGATAGCATAGCGCAGCACCAAATAAGAGTGTTGTTTTTCTTTGGTATTAGAAGTTGGAACTCATTGATAAACATTTTATCACATAAAACACAGTGCGACAGATTAATAACGTCTTTTAATAAAATAAAACATAATAAACTACTCTCTAGTGTAATAAGTATGCAAATGAGGCGGTTGATCACTTTTTATGTATTCATGCGCGCTGTCAAAAATAAGCATAGATAGACTGGATATACATAGAAAATAGGGCCGTGACTTGAAGTTTTTGTCGGCAAAAGTCAAAATTATTTGGATGCTTCTATTTTGCTATAGAAGTTATTTGTCACAGAAATGTATACACCAACACTTTAAATAAACACGCAACTTTAAACATGATACTCAAGTTCTAAATAAATAACTTCATGCTTAACATTCCAATCAAAATGTGTTACTCGGGTAATTTTGGATCACCCTGTGTATAACTAAATTTTGTGAAAAATTTCCATGTCAGGTTATACGTTGATTCATTGACTAACGGAATAATTTAGAAACGGTTAAACTCTTCGCTACATTTGATACAACCCCTAACTGAACGGGTATACATACACGGGTTAGTTACTATGATGACATTCATTGAAGTATACATGGTGTTGATCAGATTTAAGCACATGTGACGAACCTTGATGTTTGAATCATTCACAAGTTAACATTGTCTAACACACACAATGAAGCTGATAGAGAAACCAACATTTACCGTCTTGGACTATGTTGTCTTTGTCGGAACTTTGTGTATATCATTTGGAATTGGAGTATTTTTCGCTTTCTGGGAAAGACGGCGTTCTACACCGGACGATTATTTTCTGGCGGGAAGAAATTCTAAGACAATTCCAGTGGCTTTGTCGTTTATCGTGACATTCCAATCGTCCTTATTGATGATAGGGGTTCCGGCTGAATCATACGCTTACGGCATGATGGGTGGATATTATATCGTGGGTATCCTTGTGGCCTATATATTCGCCGGCTTCTTTGTGGTACCCGTGTTTCATCCTCTGAAGCTGACCAGTGTTTATGAATATTTCTATATTCGTTACGGAAACAATACGTTACGTTACCTGACATTGTCGACGTTTATCATGTATAGTGTGTTCTATATGGGATCTGTAACGTACGCAACTTGTGTGGCACTAGAGGTTGTGATGGGGATACCATTCTGGGGTACCATTATCATATACACGACAGTAACGGCTGTGTATACGTCTATAGGAGGCATTAAAGCTGTCATCTGGACGGATGTGTTTCAGTTATGTATAATGGTGTCAGGAATAGTTGCTGTTTTAATCAAAGTTACGTTGAATGTCGGCGGCGTCGGGGAGGTTTACCAACTTGCCGCCGACAGGTTTAAAATTGATGACTTCCGTCTGGATCCGACCATAAGGTATCAATTCTGGAACACATCATTCGGAACATTTAGTATAATGTTGATATGTACATACATGCAACCAGCCATGCAGAGAATATATTCCACACCGAGTGTGAAATCCGCCCGTACGTTATACATGATATCAGCGCCTATATACGCCTGTACCTTCCTACTCGCGACATTAGAGGGACCTTACATCTTTGCTTACTTCTCATCTAAAGGTTGTGATATCCTCGATGCTGGATTTGTTGAAAACATAAACGAGATTCTGCCATTCACCATTGTTGATCTCTTCAAGAATATTCCAGGATTTGCCGGACTGTTTATAGCAGCGTTATCTAGTGCAGCTCTGAGTACATTGTCCTCGTGTTTAAGTAGTTTGTCTGCCGTTACCTACGAGGATATTATAAAAGTACATTTTGCACACATACCAGCAAAACGAGCAACGAATATATCTAAGATACTAGTGTTAGTATATGGTGTTATAGCTATGATGTTGGCTATGGGTATAGCATTGATACCAGGCTCAGTACATGCGATATTTGCTGGGTTCATGGGATGTCTGGATGGACCAACTTGTAGCGTGTTCTTATTGTCATCCATGTGGAGACGGTCAACAACCAAGGGTCTGTTTGGTGGTTTTCTGGTTGGGTTTTCTATATCGCTGTGGTTAAATCTTGGAGCTAATTTCAGTGATTTACCACCATATCCCTACTTACCCCCGGGACCGACAACAAACTGCTCCGACTATCTTAGTGATCTGGTTGTTGAAAATGTTACAATGCGTTACGTCCATGCTCCCAGTATCTCAAACATGTCAAATATCACGTCAACAGCGGCAGGACTCGCTACAACATTAGCACCCACGGAAACAGCTTCTAGTTTCCTAACAACGTTGTACAGCATATCTTTCGTGTTCTTTTCATTTATAGGATTTGCTTCAGCCACATTGTTTGGTATTATCTTCAGTTTGATCACCACACCTCAGAAATGTGTCGACGAAAGATGTCTGTTTTCATTCAAGAAACATTTCATTGCAGAATTCTTTCCACATAAACTGAAAGACAATGAACAACCTGCGAATGATGAAGAAATGAAAGCGTTTATGAAATGATTTGTATTTGTGCACGTGTACTATTTTAGAGATTATTCTTGCACTGTTATAATACATGTATTACTCAGCACCTTATACTTATCAAACATGTGGACCACGCCGATGCTACTGAAGAGAAATGAATAAATGCATTGATCTTCCGTCCTGACATTTTCTTTTCTTTAAAGCCTTCATAATTATATAACTACACAGTGTATAATGGTTTATTCACATACAGTATGTACTCTCCAAAAAGGGGGAAACTACGAAACGTTGACCTCGTATATTTGTGCTTTGACATTGTCGCATTGCTGTATCAAAAAGGCAAACAACGAAAAAGGCAGGACGAATATAAGACATGCAATGTTTCGTGTTTTCGCATCACATTGGCTCTGTTAATGTCGTTTCCTGCATGAAAAAAAAACAAATACCATCCGTCCAATGCAAAAAGCGAAACCACAAATATATACGGCACAATCGTACGGTCGCTCTAGTGTTTTTCCGCTACCACACTTACAAAGATGCAACTTTATACTATACACTTAAACGAATTTCTAATTGGCCACCCAATGAAATATTATATTATGCGATATATTCAGTCAATATTTCTAAAATTGTGGTTATTATCATTCCATGCACTTATCTATCGAGTTCAAGCAATAAATTACGCATGCATGTATAAAATCATCCATGCGGAACAGTTAGTGCAAAATAGCTTACGTGCACGTGGCTCACGTACCCGACATGTTAGATTTTAGAAATCTGTCAAAATGTATTCTCTGTCGATTGGCTTAATGAAAGGTATCAATACCGACGGGAATAAGTAATACGGGGCGCGCTGAGGCCGTTAGAATGACGAGTAACAGCACCAAAATCCAAACATGTACGTCAAAACATCTTTTTGTAAAAAGCGGTATTTATAATAACGTGGGGTTTAGCTCGAATTACTGCGAGAAACATATTTTCCATCAATAAAATTGGACAGTATCGGGGTTTCGATTATTTATATTCTTCTAAAAGCATTTTTTTTAAAACAAATTGATAAAAACACGTGGCCAATCAGAAATTCGTTCAATGTATGGTTGTATCTGACGTCATGAGCGCGTTCCACATGGCTCATTTTCACAAATTATAGTGTTTAAAGAAAAGTCGATCTTCAGGGAACAAATTTATACCAGATACGATACTATTCCAACCTATGCACGAGGCCAACGTGCAAAAAAAGCAATTTCGCACCAACCGTTACGCATGAATGATTTTGCATATGAATAGCCATTTCTTTCCAGAAATAGATAAGTGCGTGCGTGGAATGAACAAATAACACAGCCTAAGATTTATTGATATAATTTATAAGATGATATAATATTTTTTAGGGTGGCCAATTAGAAATTCGTTTAAGTGTATAGTTGACACACAAGCTTACATAACATAGATATATAAACACATGGAATATTTCTCATTTTGACAGTTGGAACCTGAGAATTGAAAGCGAGGTAATTTATACAGTCATCGTAATGTACACGTATTTTATTTCAGTTTACGCTATATACAATACACCAAGTCACGTTATACCATATTATATACTGATCGTGTCTCATAAAGAGATACATACTAAACCTGCATAGTTTATCATTTTACCATTGAATCACATCGCATTTGGTCACACTAAGCAAATGTCACAAAGCTCAAATAGAACGCTTCATTTCAATTTTATGAAATCACAGCTTAAAATAAATAGACACATAAAGAAGCTGAAATTTATAAGTTGAACGCATGAAATCATAAAACAAAAATATCACGACCGGTTTTTTGTATGATGCGTATCCTCCTCCTAAACCGACTGTCAAATGCACACACAAGGGAAACAACTGCGTCATTACAAATCATTATTTAACATACAATTACCTCCCCTGATATGTATATACAATTTTCCTGTTGTAAGGGAAGTAACTCGGATAGATTATAATCATACGGTGATCATGTATTCATGTATAGTTGATTCAAAGATCTCTGTCACAACCGCGTAAACAAACATTCAACCCGGTCGATTATTACAGGTTTGCGTTTCTCAGGATTAAACTCTACCATCATAAATACACTTATATGATTATAACTATTATGGTCCTATAGCGTAGTAGTTATACTTTCTGCATTTAGTTATATCGAAATGAAACATTCTAACGGTTTTGACAGACATCTTTGAATCGACAATATCGATATAATATTATAACAACAGTACATTAAGCATGTACAATAATGCAATATGGTTACAAACACAGTGCTCGTAATGTGTATATACTAGTATACACCTGCTCAATAATATCATTACATTTATATGTTTATATCATTACGCATTAAGACCGATTTTATCAAATGAACATGAGAACACGGAACTAGCTAAGTACATTTGAAGTGTCTATTATTTTGAAACCAAATCATATCCGTGAACCTCCACACAGGACGCACGTAATTAGCGGGCAGTTTCCTTCAAACCAATTATCGTAAATTATTAAACTATACAGTAAGTAGAAACATTAGTGTAGCATTTACAAACATACAAACAAGTGGATGACTTCCTGTGTGTATATATAGTCACTTATTTGTTAGGGCATACAAAATGGCGAGACAATATAATATTGGGCGGTTTTGGTATTTCTTGATTATACTGAATATGGATATTTGCTGTGTGAATTCACTAAGTTCGATATTATCAGATACATCATTTGTGTCTATTTGGAACGCACCGACTGCAATATGTGAGAGGAGATATAAGATTGGGTTAAATTTGTCACAGTTTGGTATTATCGTGAATCATGGTGAGGCTTTCATTGGCGAGAATATTGTGATATTTTACAAGAACAAACTCGGATTATATCCATGGATAGATTCCAATGGACGATATGTCCATGGTGGATTACCACAGGTTTGATGATTTCATTTTGTTCTATAGTTATACACACGAGTATGTGGCAAACACGTGATAGTTTCTACTTTGTAAAATATATAAGAAAGGACAATCGTGTTTATGTACATGTGTACAATGACCCATTATATTTCATGCATACTGGTATCACCCTTATATCAACAGTATTAAACATCATGCAACATGTATGTATATAAGATGTGTGCGAGTCATGTAGCAGATGCTGCTAAACAATCAGGACCCAGCAAACACATAACGTTGAATTAACGTTGTACCAACGTTGGAACACAACGTTGGATCAACGTCTTCCTATAGTTGGATTTGAAAGTTTTTTAGACGTTGGATTCCTGACGTCTATACAACGTCAGGAAACCAACCATATTCCAACTTTGTTCCAATTATTATCCAACCAAAATCCAATATACGTCAAACTGACTCTGGAATTTGTAACTTTTGCAAGCACATTTTCTGCAGTAGCGCATGTAAATCTTGGTACAACAAACACCACTCTATACTCTGCTTTGCGATCACTGTACGTAACATAGTGTTCTTGCAGGAAGGAGCAGTTGAACAGCCTCTTGTTAATTTAAGGCGTTCTATATTATATATTAACAAGTTAAAAATTAACGAGCTATATATCACATTTACTGTAAATACTCAGCCATAAGTCGGGCGAAAACAGTCCCAAAAAAGTTAAAAAGTCACCCCGCGACTTATGGAAGAGTTTACTACACTACTACCGACTTTGTCAGAAAATCATTACATTACTCCTGACTTTATCTGAAACTGACCGCATCTCCCTGACTTTATCTGAAAATGACCACATTCCTATCAACTGTTTGAAAATTACTACACTCCTCCATATTCTGTCTGAAAATGACCACATTTCCTTCGACACATGATTTCAGCTTTCACAAAAATGGAAAACTATACAAGCAACCTATGAAAGGGTTTAGACAAAAACCTTGATTTTTTATTCAAAAGTCCCCCTACGACTTATGGCTGCATGCGACTTATGGCTGCGTATTTACGGTACATCTAAAGTTTCCGGGCAACTATGTGGTAGAATTTAGAAAACAATGCACATACATCAATTTAATTTGAACCTCTGCAACACTATTATTTGTACTGAAAGTAACTATAATAGCAAGAAAAAGATTTATATTAAATTTACTCATATTCAAGGGAGGTAATACTTTTTTATTCTGAATGAAAGTAAGATAGGTTTACCGGCAATTTAGAGCGCCGCCTAGTGAACACTTTCTGAGCACAGTAAAGGGAACTGACTCTGTTCTGATTACAAATTAAGCAAATGTTTCTACAATTTTAGGGTTTCTACCACAGCAAATAGGCTTGCGATAATTTTATCAGCTTGTTCAATAATTATATATTGTTATTGCGTCTTACTCGTTTCCGACCACAATCAGACGTTGTAACAACGTTGCACCCCGACGTTGGTTAGACGTCGGGGTTTTAACGTTGGATTAACGTTGGATTACGGTCTCCGACGTCGCGACCCGAATCCAACGTTAATCCAACGCTGTACCGACGTCGCGTGTTTGCTGGGGAATGACTGATCTATTTGTCTGAGTATTCATTCATTCACACAAGTAAAATAAAATCAGTAAAATGTTTCTGACCGTGTAATAATCACACACCTTATCGTACTGTGATCCTGTATCACATAGGTTAGGGTTAACATAACAAACATAATACTTATATATTTCAGCTTTCAAATCTTGACAAACATTTACAACAAGTAGAAAGGGACGTAACTCATATCATACCAAACACTGACTTCACGGGTCTGGCTGTTATTGACTGGGAGGAATGGAGACCAGTCTTCGATAGAAATAAATATAATATGAAACAGAAATTATACGTGGAAGCGTCTATGAACGAAGTTAGATTGAAGCATCCTGATTGGTCGGATCAGCGAATCGAAAACGAGGCTCTGAAGGAATTTGAAACCGCAGCCAAGTAATGTATCTGTTAAAAGTTATTTTTGTTACTTATAAACTATTACTATTGTTTGTTGCTAAATTATGTTATTATGAAACATTCAATTAATGCTTTCTATATAAAATGGTGATCTTGGTATATCTACGTGTTATCATCTAATTTTTACCACAACGGTATTTCGTACATCCAAAATCTAAAAAAGAGCACACTTTCTAGTTTTATCTACATGCAGACATCGGGTTATGAGAGAATTACCAGGAAACCAGATCCTATGTTACGTAATTACGAACAACGTTAACATCGTCGACATCCGATGTGCCACTCGTTGATATATTGTTTATATTTCAGACTGTTTATGATATCAACATTAGATCTATGTAAGCGACTACGTCCAGGTGGAAACTGGGGATTCTATGAATTCCCTAATTGTTACAACGATCAACCTGGAGAAACGTATTGCACAAACACCACACAGACGTTAAACGACCGGTAAACAACATCATTTTAACGATCGTACAAAATAAATAACAAATAATGGTTTATATCATCATGTTTAGGAATGTTTATATCATCATGTTTAGGAATGGTTTATATCATTATCTTTAGGAATGGTTTATATCATCACGTTTAGGAATAGTTTATATCATTATGTTTAGGAATGGTTTATATCATCATGTTTAGGAATGTTTTATATCATCATGTTTAGGAATGGTTTATATCATCATGTTTAGGAATGGTTTATATCATCATGTTTAGGAATGTTTATATCATCATGTTTAGGAATGTTTTATATCATCATGTTTAGGAATGTTTTATATCACCATGTTTAGGAATGTTTAATATCACCATGTTTAGGAATGTTTTATATCATCATGTTTAGGAATGTTTTATATCATCATGTTTAGGAATGTTTTATATCTTCATGTTTAGGAATGTTTATATCATCATGTTTAGGAATGTCTTATATCACCATGTTTAGGAATGTTTTATATCACCATGTTTAGGGATGTCTTATATCATCATGTTTAGGAATGTCTTATATCATCATGTTTAGGAATGTTTATATCATCATGTTTAGGTATGTTTATATCATCATATTTAGGAATGTTTATATCATCATATTTAGGAATGTTTATATCATCATGTTTAGGAATGTTTATATCATCATGTTTAGGAATGTTTATATCATCATGTTTAGGAATGTTTATATCATCATGTTTAGGAATGTTTATATCATCATGTTTAGGAATGGTTTATATCATCATGTTTAGGAATGTTTATATCATCATGTTAAGGAATGGTTTATATCATCATGTTTAGGAATGGTTTATATCATCATGTTTAGGAATGGTTTATATCATCATGTTTAGGAATGTTTATATCATCATGTTAAGGAATGGTTTATATCATCATGTTTAGGAATGGTTTATATCATCATGTTTAGGAATGTTTATATCATCATGTTTAGGAATGGTGTCTGTTACATTGTAGTACACTAGTAGTATATATACATTGTTGTATATTTTGCCTCTAACATTACTAGCATGCATATGTGCATCCCTACCACAATTCATAGTGTCGTCCTTGTACTGGTGTGGTACAACCATACTGTTTTCAAACGTACATATTGCTTGGCATATAACAAGGGGCCTAGTACAGTCCAGTTAGGATAAAAATACAGTGACACAGTGGAACAATCCAATACTACGGTGTAAAACAAGTATAACAGCTTGTACCAACAGTTCAATAACAAACAAAACTCTACCTATTTAAGCAATGGTTTTAATCTTTTGGTTACACTTAAACGATGACGTCACTGTCAAGAGAGCCTAACTGGACTATACTAACTGTCTTGGTTTATAAAGATACGATCTCATTCTCTGGAAGATTAATTCTGATTATCGTATTAAACTTAATACAACTATCAGCGCACTGGTGAAACTATTGAGTTGGTAATGATTAAATAAAACAACCACAAACCTAGCGTGTGTGTCTGCCTTTGTGGCTCACTGGTCAGTGCGCGTGTCGTCTAACCTGACGACCCGGGTTCAACTCCGGGAGGAGACACTCCTATATGTGCCTGCCATGTTTCAGCAGAAAGCTAACTGGTGAATATAGGCAATCCTCAGCCTGCTCGGTATGTATCAGAAGCAAAACTTCGAACAAGGACGTGAAATGTAATATATATTTTGATGTTGTCGTTAGGCGTGGTTTACCGTATATTATGTATATTACAGACTGGGCTGGATGTTTGCATCTAGTACCGCCCTACTACCGTCTGTGTATCTGATGGAAGATTACGGTACTCACACAGATAGATATGATAAGGTTTATGGAACACTAGATGAGACATTTAGAATCAGACAGAAGTATGGTGACGTGTATACACCAATATTACCTTACACAAGGTTCCGATATGGAGATACGGGAGAGTTTTACGATCTGGTATGAACTCATATTGTAACTAGAAACAACACCATCACATACGTAACAGAACACCGTCACAATAGCACTAAAACCAGTAAATCATCACAATATCACTAGATACAGTAAATCATCACAATATCACTAGAAACAGTACACTATCACAATATCACTAGAAACAGTACACTATCACAATATCACTGGATATAGTACACCATCACAATATCACAATATACAGTATTCTATCACAATATCACTAAATAAAGTACACCATCACAATATCACTAGAAACATTACATCATCACAATATCACTAGATACAGTACATCATCACAATATCACTAGATACAGTACATCATCACAATATCACTAGATACAATACATCATCACAATATCACTAGATACAATACACTATCACAATATCACTAGAAACAGTACACCATCACAATATCACTAGATACAATACACTATCACAATATCACTAGATACAGTACACCATCACAATATCACTAGATACAGTACACCATCACAATATCACTAGATACAGTACACCATCACAATATCACTAGATACAGTACATCATTACAATATCACTAGATACAGTACACCATCACAATACCACAAGATACAGTACATCATCACAATATCACTAGATACAGTACATCATCACAATATCACTAGATACAGTACACCATCAGAATATCACTAGATACAGTACATCATCACAATATCACTAGATACAGTACACCATCACAATACCACAAGATACAGTACATCATCACAATATCACTAGAAACAGTACATCATCAGAATATCACTAGATACAATACACCATCACAATATCACTAGATAGAGTACATCATCAGAATATCACTAGATACAATACACCATCACAATATCACTAGATACAGTACACCATCACAATATCACTAGATACAGTACACCATCACAATATCACTAGATACAGTACATCATCACAATATCACTAGATACAGTACACCATCACAATACCACAAGATACAGTACATCATCACAATATCACTAGATACAGTACATCATCACAATATCACTAGATACAATACACCATCACAATATCACTAGATAGAGTACATCATCAGAATATCACTAGATACAATACACCATCACAATATCACTAGAAACAGTACATCATCAGAATATCACTAGATACAATACACCATCACAATATCACTAGATAGAGTACATTATCAGAATATCACTAGATACAATACACCATCACAATATCACTAGATAGAGTACATTATCAGAATATCACTAGATACAATACATCATCACAATATCACTAGATACACAGTACTCAATCACAATATCACTAGATACAGTACACCATCACAATATCACTAGATACAGTACACCATCACAATATCACTAGATACAGTACATCATCACAATATCACTAGAAACAGTACACTATCACAATATCACTAGAAACAGTACACAATCACAATATCACTAGAAACAGTACACAATCACAATATCACTAGATACAGTACACAATCACAATAACACTAGGAACAGTACACAATCACAATATCACTAGATACAGTACACCATCACAATATCACTAGATACAGTACACAATCACAATATCACTAGATAGAGTACACCATCACAATATCACTAGATACAGTACATCATCACAATATCACTAGATACAGTACACCATCACAATCTCACTAGATACAGTACACCATCACAATATCACTAGATACAGTACATCATCACAATATCACTAGAAACAGTACACTATCACAATATCACTAGAAACAGTACACAATCACAATATCACTAGAAACAGTACACAATCACAATATCACTAGATACAGTACACAATCACAATAACACTAGGAACAGTACACAATCACAATATCACTAGATACAGTACACCATCACAATATCACTAGATACAGTACACAATCACAATATCACTAGATAGAGTACACCATCACAATATCACTAGATACAGTACATCATCACAATATCACTAGATACAGTACACCATCACAATCTCACTAGATACAGTACACCATCACAATATCACTAGATACAGTACACCATCACAATATCACTAGAAACAGAACACCATCACAATATCACTAGATACAGTACACCATCACAATATCACTAGATACAGTGCACCATCACAATATCACTAGATACAGTACACCATCACAATATCACTAGATACAGTGCACCATCACAATATCACTAGATACAGTACACTATCACAATATCACTATATACAGTACACTATCACAATATCACTAGATACAGTACACCATCACAATATCACTTGAATAGTACACCATCACAATATCACTTGAATAGTACACCATCACAATATCACTAGATACAGTACACCATCACAATATCACTAGATACAGTACACCATCACAATATCACTAGGTACATTACATCATCACAATATCACTAGGTACATTACATCATCACAATATCACTAGATACAGTACATCATCACAATATCACAAGATACAGTACATCATCACAATATCACTAGATACAGTACACCATCACAATATCACTAGATACAGTACATCATCACAATATCACTAGATACAGTACACCATCACAATATCACTAGATACAGTACACCATCACAATATCACTAGATACAGTACACCATCAGAATATCACTAGGAACAGTACACAATCACAATACCACAAGATACAGTACATCATCACAATATCACAAGATACAGTACACCATCACAATATCACTAGATACAGTACATCATCACAATATCACAAGATACAGTACACCATCACAATATCACTAGATACAGTACACCATCACAATATCACTAGATACAGTACATCATCACAATATCACTAGATACAGTACACCATCACAATATCACTAGATACAGTACACCATCACAATATCACTAGATACAGTACATCATCACAATATCACTAGATACAGTACACCATCACAATATCATTAGATACAGTACACCATACATAATATAGGTTAAGTACACATAGTCTGATGGTAGTTAAGGTGTTTGCTTTCTCCTAATCGAGAATACTAAATGAAATCAATTTACAGTCGTTTGAAAAGTTCCATCAAGTCATTACTTTAATACAACACACACTATAATTTGATTTGAATCATTAGCGGTGTTTTACTTCATGTATAATTCACGAAACGTTTATGCTTTCCGTCATGTAAGATCTACTGTTACACTATATATTATAAACACAGTACTTTACCTGACCTAGTTTAGATATTCCTGTTTTGATATTGTAGGTTGATCTAAACAGTACAATACGACAGATAGCGGAAGCTGGCCTAGATGGAGTGGTATTATGGGATAGTTCATTCTCTATACGGAGTGCTTCGGATTGTAAAATATTACAAGTATACCTTGATACGATACTTGGACCATTTATTGTAAATGTTACTGACGAAACAAAACGATGTAGTGAGACACAATGCTCCTCACATGGACGCTGCTTTAAAGACTACAAATCACACAATAAAGTGCCACACAACACAGGCTGGTTACATGCCGTTATGGATGTATTAAGACGTTTACTGAAAACGTTCATTGATTTTGTCATGAACTGGTCAATCCCACGTGACAACACAACAGATATACATAGAGATAAAACAGAGGTACAGGATAGCATCGGTCCCCTGCAATGTCGATGTTGTAAAGGTTGGTCCGGAGAAAAGTGTAATCAGCAAACAAAATGACAAAACATGTGTTACATGTACTATACAAGGCGCTAGTATTGAACGGATGAAGGAACAAACATAACTTCCGATATTTCAATATAAATGTTTATATTTTATCGTTATGTTAAACTTCTGGGTTTGCGTGTGAGAACATTATTGTTTGTTTAATCTAAGCATAGATCAACCGTGAGACAGTCGTATATTTTCTGTGATCAAGTTTGAGGTCACATGTTGTCATGTTTCGCTGATGTGTCGTAATAATAATATTAAACAGGTCAACATTTTCTCCATTTTACTTGAAATAAATTAATTGGATGTATGTTTTATTTATTTCCTGCATGAATGCATTGACATGTAATCATTTGATTTGTATCAATACAAATAATACATGAACTTTCCTTTAACCTGATAGAGGATGTAAAACACTTCATTCACTGCGCTTTACGGGCTTGCTGCGCCTCGACACAAAACTAACAAACTAGAAAACAAAAGTAGAACAAGCGTTCGTAGAGTGTGCATGACAGAATATAAAAAGCAAAGTTTCATTGTCCACCCACAAGTCATCTGGTAATTCCTTCACCACCACGACACTACAATTACCACAAATACTAATAATGTATCTTATCGCCATCTGAATATGTCTGGTATTGTATTATAAATCTAGGAAAGACGTTCATCAAGCATACATAGTATCTCTGTATAATCTGAGTGATTTATTCCCCAGACAAGACGGATGTCTGTCTATGTCACATGTCAAAACAATCATACACACACATGTTCCTATAGAATTACAATCAATATTCCTCGGTGTCTGACAAATGACGTCTCAGATTGTTTTGGTCATTATGGTAGAACTTCGTGGGAATGTACATATATCATAGAGTATACGTCAGAACCGATGTTCCAAGTCCTAAGTGCTATTCGATAGTTGGCGGGTGAAGTGGAGCAGGAACATGCGGGTCAGGTGGAGGATGGTGAACGCGTTGTGTGGGGAGGAGTACGTTGTAGATAGCAGGTGATGTTTGACTCAGATCAGGTTGTGTATAGAATAACTTTCTAAGTGTGTTATAATCATCAATTAGATGTGCCTGATATTACCTTCTGTCGTAAAATAAAGAGCTATGCTACCTTCAGTGTGATACATTGTATAGCTTCAATTAGTAAAACCAGACAGAACGGATATGTGATTCAGTGAAATAACTTTGGCATATTTAACTAAGCACTGTCACGCCATCCACTTGTGGATATATCTTGAGTTACTGGTTGAAGGAAGATGATGCCAATAGGTATTGTTAGTTTAATGAACACACGTGACATCAACATGTACTGACCGTTTTTGATCTGTGAATATCGTATACCATACAGGAACGAATCAGTTATACACGAAGCCGTTGATAAAAGCTCTTTGTGATAGTTTTATATTGAAGTTGAAGGAATCTCTAACACACTGCGTCATTACTTTCCTATAAATCGATCATTTCTTTCTTTGATGTTCATATAAAGATGTCGTTAAACCATCATCGATAATGGGCTTTTATTGTCTCGTGTGTTCCGGAAATCTAGTTTAACTTGAAAGACGAACTGGAACGCCTTCAAGACTCTGAAGTGTGTTAAGCAAAACGGAATATTCTGTATTTGATATGTTTGTCCACGCGATTCTATAGTTCTCACGTGATTTCAGTGTTGTTGTTAGTAAGTTACTGGTTGCTGGATTGTCCGCTACGTGGACCAGGGAACGTTAGTGTCATGTGTGCTGGAGTACCGTTTCATAGTTGAATGTGTTCACTATTATGTGAATGGATGTTGAAAATCATATACATTATATTTGAGTGTTGATATCACCCAAGTGTCCACATAAGAACGTCATTGTCCGTCACATATTTACATATAAATGAAATTATCGACGGAGGAAACTTTGAACTCACAGAACAGCTTAGACAAGACAAAGAGAATATGATACTGTTTACACGAGACTGTATACGTTAATGTCGTCCATGGTAAGCCAAATGGTTGAAATATACGTTAACAATTTGATTGAAATGAAAATACTATAATAATTATAACAGAATCAGACGTTAACATAAATTCATACAAATGCTACAAATGATTTAACGAGCATAAATGGAACAATTACGTTTCGCTTATGGCAAACGTATATTTACTGTGATGGATCTAACCTAGAAGAAAACAGAAAATCACAGAACGGAACAGACATGTAGATATTGAAACATACAAATGGTAGCAAAACAACGATGTATGGTTTCAATATATCTGATGATATTCGTGTATAACCGGCTGATATATTATGTTTACATATTGACACCGGGACTATCATACCTAGTTATGTTTGATGTCATTCGTGGAACATAAACTCAACTTGTTTATATATGTAGAATGACTGATACACACAACAATATATAGGATTAAATAGGCATGCTGAATGTACATTCTATGTTACGATATTACATATTCATGTTTACATTTCCTGGAGTTGTGAGTTCTAACTAATATGTGACATTTCTAGGTGACACAAGTGTTATTATTATGTACCGCACATTTACATATAAATGGAATTATTGACAGAAGGCAGACGCTATTGTCAATGACCCATTGGTATGTTACAGGACATTTTACGCGATGTATGTATGGTGTTAGAAGTGTTAGAGAGTGTAGGCATATTGAACAGTGAATGCTAGTGCAGCAACTTTAAACAATGGTTAATATATGTGTACTTACTATGTTATATGTGCAAACATATATACACATTTTGATATGATTGGACTCAATATTGGTGTTTTCGTTCTGTGGATTATATTGACTGACATGTAAAACAGGGAACCAACAACAATTATAAAATATGTTTCATTTTGTTTAATTTGATTCAGAGAAATTGTTTGTGATTTGGATTATTGAAAATGGAAGTATAGGGTTGACCAAGATGAGTCCATTGTGTCAGAATGTGTGTCAAAATTGACAGACTGGAGTTACATTTTGATTCCGTGAAATGACCTGTTGCTTGGAATAACTAGTACACGTTGTTGTGCTTTTACTGATGAGGTTACCATGCTTCTGTGTGAATTAGGTGTCGGGACCAAATCTGTGACGTTGGTCAGTTAACATTGATCTTAACATTAACTTATCATTAATTGAAGTATAATTATGTGTATGATGTATACATAGAGGGTGTTATCCAGTATTGGAGGCATTTAATACACAATGCATGACGTTGCATTACGACAAACATCATTCGGGGAATATAAGTTCCGGATAGTGCGAAATCTTTATTGAAACATATCAAACAGACTGAGAACAAAATTCATTGAATACTATGAATATCACAGAGTTTGACGGTGACGACAAGCAGGCATCGTTTGGTGTGGCTTTTGCTATCTACAGTGTTATTGCACCTCTTATATTTATTCTCGTCATTTTAATGTTACTGATGTTCTTTGTAGCTCATATATTACGATGAAAGTTATCTGATCGTGTTATACACACTCTAAGATAGTAAATGGATGCAAGCACATGTAACTGTATCGTTGAAAACGAATCATTGTTTTGTTGAAAAATTATATTTTTCTTTTATATTTTCTATAGAAATATTTTGTTTCGTTTTCAACAATACAGTTACCTGTGGATGCAAGCCGTGGAAATCAAAATACCCGCCAAAATGATATCGTCCAATGTTTTATAGTTTAAACAGAACATCATCTGTCGAGTATCAATCTTTATTTGCAGCCTATATTGACTGTTACACAGAGGTTATAATCACTGTAAACAACATATTAGGGGCATTTTGAGTATGTTATTTTTGAGTTATTGAGACGTTCTTGCTACACAGAGGGTCGAACAGGAGAGAATGTTGTGTATATATCGTTTTTAAATACCTAATTGTTATGGTTTCATTCATTCTTGCCCTACTAACTTGTATTTCCAATAAAACATATAATTATGTTTAATGAACGTAATAAACGTTGATTATGTTTATAATAATGTTGTTTTATTAGTTAAGTCGTCAACGATGTATGCGTGCATTGTATGGTAAGGAGTAATGAAAACCCACGATATATACTCGAATATCTTGTAACAAAGCTTCAATAAACCACTTTTGATTATGTGTCCTTTCTACGATATATGCAATAATGCATAACCGATGTTGTACATGTAATTCAGTTTCAAAGAATTACTCTTTTTTGTAAATACCGAAAAGCACAAAGAAGAACATTGCACATAATATGAGCAAAGATAATTCTACGCTTCCCTGGATATTATACAAAAGAAATCACTCAGTTTGTAATCTTGTTTTATACAAATTATGTAAATGTGTGTATCTTTTTGCATACAACAATAACATGTCCTATCCACTAAACATGGACAAGACGACATATAGCTTAAACCAATTAGCCTGGTAACCTTAATACAATTACCTCAACACAAACATTTACCTCGAGGATACGTCTCCATTTCCTTAATATTCCTCTGATAGACACGTCAATATGCAGATACAAACTACGTTGTATAAATTATAGCCAGTTAAACCAGTTGTAATACTCTCACAATGAAATTGAGATTTTATGAGTGTATAGTTGTGCACTACTACTGGAAGGGTTCCCACAGATTATCTGAACAAATATTCCCAGTTTTTTCCCTGGATTTTCTCTAACCACAGATCCGTTTTACTTGACTTCCTGGGCGATCGGGTATTAAGTAATATAAATAATTCCCTGACTTATTCCTTATATTGGCTCCATTTTCGAAGTCCTTGGCTAATCAAAATCCACTGATGTTTGATGGGGCGGTATTCAATATTGTTATTATTTAATTTGAGAAGGACAAATCATAACGTTGGTACCTGCCTTATAGTGCAATATTCAATTATCTATTTGGTTTTCCTTGTTACGTCAAGTAAGATCGATATTAAATACCACCACTGTTCTTTTAAACATTACTAGTATGTTTTCCCCTGAATGTACAGTTACCGTGTGAATTCTTGCATATATGCGTACATATTGTTCACCTAGTTTACTTAAATATTGATTGATTGAATAGTTGATACAGTGATTGATTTAGTTATTGATTATATTCTTGTAGCTTGTAGTTAGTGTCTATAAAATGTTGTAATGATTATCACAATTACCAACGTATTATTTAAAGCTAATAAGATAGAAGCAAGTTATTTTTTTATAAAATGTGAATGAATAACATACTTTTGATGATATATTACCAACGCATTGTCAATGTTAGATGAAGGTCACTTTATTTGTAACTGTTCACAGAGAGATGCTAACAAAGACATACGATAAGAAATAGGATAATTATAATTCATTTTGTGGGAACAATAAACAAATACGAATATTTCTACAGTAAACGGAAATATTACTGTTTCTTATAAATGTTAATTTATCTCTGTTGTTTCATCACTCGGAGTTGGATCTTCTGTCACGTCACTTTGGGTTGGATCTTCTGTCACGTCACTTTGGGTCGGGTCTTCTGTAACGAATGCTGGTCGATGTGGAGCTATTCTTCTAACTACCGGATTACATGTTTGTTGACAATCACGGGAATAATCGTGAGAACTACAGAAGTTGGCATCACAGAACACGTACAGACCATCATTATTATTGGTATATTCAAAATCTTGAAATACGATTCTTGTTTCATGAGACGATTGTGAAATGATATGTGTGTTGGAATCCACCTCACATCTACAAATGGAAAAACTAATCACATCAAAATCGATTCACTCAAATCATGCTAAACAATAATGTTCAAATAATATTATGATCAAGCGATAATGTCGCCCGATTCTAAAAGTATCAATTCCACAATTTTCACAATTTCAAGATTGTTGCTGTGTCTCCTTGTCGTGATTTGTATTGACAAGTGAATGTTATTGTCTTTGCTGTTGACAAGTGAATGTGATTGTTTTTGCTGTTGACAAATGAATGCTATTGTCTTTGCTGTTGACAAGTGAATGTTATTGTCTTTGCTGTTGACAAGTGAATGTTATTGTCTTTGCTGTTGACAAGTGAATGTTATTGTCTTTGCTGTTGACAAGTGAATGTGATTGTTGTTGCTGTTGATAAGTGAATGTTATTGTCTTTGCTGTTGACAAGTGAATGTTATTGTCTTTGCTGTTGACAAGTGAATGTGATTGTTGTTGCTGTTGATAAGTGAATGTGATTGTTTTTGCTGTTGACAAATGAATGCTATTGTCTTTGCTGTTGACAAGTGAATGTTATTGTCTTTGCTGTTGACAAGTGAATGTTATTGTCTTTGCTGTTGACAAGTGAATGTTATTGTCTTTGCTGTTGACAAGTGAATGTTATTGTTGTTGCTGTTGATAAGTGAATGTTATTGTCTTTGCTGTTGATAAGTGAATGTGATTGTTTTTGCTGTTGACAAATGAATGCTATTGTCTTTGCTGTTGACAAGTGGATGTTAATGTCTTTGCAGTTGACAAATGGATGTTATTGTCTCTGCAGTTTAAAGGGGATGTTATTATCTCTGCTGTTGTAAATTTGGATGTTATTCTTTTTGCTGTTGACAAGTGAATGTTATTGTCTTTGCTGTTGACAAGTGAATGTTATTGTCTTTGCTGTTGACAAGTGGATGTTAATGTCTTTGCAGTTGACAAGTGGATGTTATTGTCTCTGCAGTTGACAAGTGGATGTTATTATCTCTGCTGTTGTAAATTTGAATGTTATTTTTTTGCCGTTGACAAGTGGATGAGATTTGTGTTTTTCTGCTGTTGACAAGTGGATGTTATTGTATTATCTGTTGACAAGTGGATGTGATTGGTTTTTGCTGTCGACAACTGGTTGTTATTGTCTTTACCTGATTTGGCTGTTATCATTTAGGCTCTTATTTATGTAATATATGAATAAGTGTAGCGACTGACTTCTGACATTACCAGTCAATGTATGATTGGTGCTCATTCTACTTTATACCTCTATTGGACACGAAAATATGAATATTTGTAAAAATATGCTATATTTGATCAATTATAAATTTGAAAAAAGTTTATATCATATTTAAGCAGATATAAAACGTTCTAATGTAACCTACCCATTCTTTATGATATAATACTTGAGATGATCTGGTGCATATTGGCTAGGTTTGGTATAACACGTGTGTACTCTCATTCTGATAGTCCAGTCAGATGTGGTGGTGTATATCTTGGTATAGACATTTTCACCAACAGTTACAGCTAGAGGATACTGTAGCTGATGTTGGAAGTTAGGATCAGAATAAAACGACATGTTAACATGGTAATGACTTGTTCCAGATACCGGTGGTATAGTATTGTGGTGCGTATTATGATGTACGTGTCCTGTAAAACACCACAACAAACACTACATGAATCACAATATTACATACGTCTTGTATAATACAATCTATATTTATACAATATATTGTAATACACGATAAATGACATCAGGGAATTGAACGACTTCATTAATGTTGATCAATATTCACACTGTTTTATTGTTCATTAAACGCAGTGAGATAAGCTATCACTGCTCTCCAATAACCCACATGACAGGGACTCAAACAGGAGAACAGCTTGCTGCTGTATATGCTGATATAGATAAATGAAGAATTGTTCACAAAGTTAAATAATTTAGAAACTCGGACAGGGAGGCAGCAATCAACTTTAAGAGCCGAGCACAGACAACGTGCACAAATACAAAACTGAAATACACAATACAATACAAAGAACAGCTGTCAAAGAGCTGGGAGACCTAGTGTGAATAGTCAAAATGTTGGAAGAATGAAGAAAATTGATGAATAAAAGCAATTAAAAGCCGAATGCCTAAGTTTCAACCGTAAGACCGAGTTTCAGCAAATAATACAGAATACTCCAGCTAAAAATCAGGTGTTGTTTTCATGTAACAAATATCATTCATAAGTGCAATAGTCTTATAACGTTGTAAGTGGCACTTACAACCTTTTCATTCAGCGAAATATTGAAAGTGTATTTACCAGCAGCAGATTCATTTCTCTGTACATCACACTCAACACCCACCGTCCAGTTGTAATGTCTGATGATGAATGAATGATGTGGATCTCGTTCCGCGTACACAAGCTCGTTCTTGTAGACAATCTCATTGTTTCTGAACTATACAAGAGATTTATACATGTACAGGTAATTATATCAACGAATAATGTCAATCAATGGATATATCCATATAACGTTAGTAAACATGCTGGGACATTCAATTTATAACTCAATCATATCACATACTTAGTTATCATTAATGGATTATAATTGGGTGAATGTTGCAACCACTACCGAGAGGTACGTACATGTATATTAACTAACTAATATGTCGGACAATCTTTAACATTCCAACGTTAAGGATACTAAATGCATTTTTAGATACAGACACTGAACGAGCATCGAGCATTCATGAATGATTTGAAATATTTACCATTTCCGATGTTAGGCATTCACGTAAACCTTGATTAAAGGTGAGAGTATTCCAGGACTGTGAACCACTACAGCTGTTTTCTCCAAGGTATATATCTGACGCCTTGGCTGATGGATTTATACTTCTAAGCATGTTCATATCAACTTGTATATCCCAACCATATTCATTACAGTTGACAAGAATAGCGTCTTGTACCCGGTAGCCTAGAGTAAAAAAGGTATGTGAAAGCTAAAGAAACAATAAAAAATCCAAGTCCCCGCCAAAATAATGCAGGTTGACCCGATTTCACCAAGAAACTATATAATAACAGTTATTGCATGAGACAAATGAAACGTAGCCAATACTCAATCAAGTTCCCCAAGGCCCCGCTGCACGGCGACACAACAGCACAAACCCATGCCAAAACGGCGACAAAATGAGGCACAACCACACCCTGACCTAGTTTACACCAAGGACAGTGACCAAACGTATATAAGACTTAAAGAGGCACAACTACGACTTGACCTAGTTTACAATGATAGGCAATGTAGGAATAGGGCGGGAAATAACATTACATATTTCTAGATGCATAAAGCTCCAGAATGTGCCAACGATGTGCCCCCTGCAACCAAACAAAGCATAACCGCATGTTGACCTAATATAAATGTTGCTCTCCCAGCAGAAGGGGCAAATATGACATTACAAAGGTCAAGTAGTATACAAGTAATTTCATTGTTGCAAGTCTATCTCAGAATTGGTTACCTTTCGATATCAAGAACATGATTTAAATATCTAATACATAATACCTCGAAAACTTTAATCAAAATGTCGTTCTTGTGTTTTCGTACAATCACGTTACGGTTAAGTTTTACTAGTACTTAGTGTTGGAAACGGAACTGTTTGAGGTAGATATTTTTTTACAAATTAACATGATGTATGCGAAAAACATATAATGCGCATCCACGGAGTACATATAGGATAAAAGTTTGTTTTTAAGGAGCTATTTCTTTATTCATGATCTATAATTCATGCATTCTTTGAAGAGCAACATGTCTGTACAGTTGGATACATTTACCAACATAGTTCGTGGTACATTTTGTGCCAATCTATTTACACGCATGTAACGAATTAAGCCAAGTTCTGTGTACGTCGGACAGTGATGAACTATCTGCTACTTATCTCACTTGCTGGTTATTATCCGCGTACATAATTATAAACATTTAACGACATTTCTTGCAATAAAGCAATAATCCCCTGTAGAAATGTGCTAAAAAACAGCAAAGAAAACATGAGTATCAGTAATTTTGAAAATACTAGTAAGATATCATGACCCGCCAAACTATAAATTATCATGACCTACCAAACTATAAGTTATCATGACCCACCGACCTATAAGTTATCATGACCCAACAAACAATAACTTATCATGACCCGACAAACTATAACTAATCATGACCCACCGAACTATAAGTTATCATGACCCACCGAACTATAAGTTACCATGACCTACCAAACTATAAGTTATCATGACCAGCCGACCTATAAGTTATCATGACCCACCCAACAATAAGTTATCATGACCCACCGACGTATAAGTTATCATGACCTACCAAACTATAAATTATCATGACCCACCGACCTATAAGTTATCATGACCCACCGACCAATAAGTTATCATGACCCAACAAACAATAACTTATCATGACCCACCAAACTATAAGTTATCATGACCCACCGAACTATAAGTTATCATGACCCACCAAACTATAAGTTACCATGACCAACCAAACTATAAGTTATCATGACCCACCGAACTATAAGTTATCATGACCCACCGAACTATAAGTTACCATGACCTACCAAACTATAAGTTATCATGACCAGCCGACCTATAAGTTATCATGACCCACCCGACAATAAGTTATCATGACCCACCGACGTATAAGTTATCATGACCTACCAAACTATAAATTATCATGACCCACCGACCTATAAGTTATCATGACCCACCGACCAATAAGTTATCATGACCCAACAAACAATAACTTATCATGACCCACCAAACTATAAGTTATCATGACCCACCGAACTATAAGTTATCATGACCCACCAAACTATAAGTTACCATGACCAACCAAACTATAAGTTATCATGACCCACCGACCTATAAGTTATCATGACCCAACAAACAATAACTTATCATGACCCACCAAACTATAAGTTATCATGACCCACCGAACTATAAGTTATCATGACCCAACCAACAATAAGTTATCATGACCTACCAAACTATAAGTTATCATGACCCACCAAACTATAAGTTACCATGACCTACCAAACTATAAGTTACCATGACCTACCAAACTATAAGTTACCATGACCCACCGACCTATAAGTTATCATGACCCACCGACCTATAAGTTATCATGACCCACCGACGTATAAGTTACCATGACCTACCAAACTATAAGTTACCATGACCTACGAAACTATAAGTTACCATGACCCACCGACATATAAGTTACCATGACCCACCGACCTATAAGTTACCATGACCTACCAAACTATAAGTTACCATGACCCACCGAACTATAAGTTACCATGACCTACCAAACTATAAGTTATCATGACCCACCAAACTATAAGTTATCATGACCTACCATACTATAAGTTACCATGACCCACCAAACTATAAGTTACCATGACCCACCGACCTATAACTTATCATGACCCACCAAACAATAAGTTATCATGACCCACCAAACTATAAGTTATCATGACCTACCATACTATAAGTTATCATGACCCACCAAACAATAAGTTATCATGACCCACCAAACTATAATTTATCATGACCCATCGACCTATAAGTTATCATGACCTACCATACTATAAGTTATCATGACCCACCAAACAATAAGTTATCATGACCCACCAAACTATAATTTATCATGACCCATCGACCTATAAGTTATCATGACCTACCATACTATAAGTTATCATGACCCACCAAACAATAAGTTATCATGACCCACCAAACTATAATTTATCATGACCCATCGACCTATAAGTTATCATGACCTACCAAACTATAAGTTATCATGACCTACCAAACTATAAGTTACCATGACCTACCAAACTATAAGTTACCATGACCAGCCGACCTATAAGTTATCATGACCTACCAAACTATAAGTTAACCATGACCCACCAAACTATAAGTTACCATGACCTACCAAACTATAAGTTATCATGACCCACCAAACAATAAGTTAGCATGACCCACCAAACTATAAGTTATCATGACCTACCGACCTATAAGTTATCATGACCCACCGAACTATAAGTTATCATGACCCACCGACCTATAAGTTATCATGACCCACCAAACTATTAGTTATCATGACCTACTAAACTATAAGTTATCATGACCTACCATACTATAAGTTACCATGACCCACCCAACAATAAGTTATCATGACCCACCGACCTATAAGTTATCATGACCTACTAAACTATAAGTTACCATGACCCACCGACCTATAAGTTATCATGACCTACCAAACTATAAGTTACCATGACCTACCAAACTATAAGTTGTCATGACCCACCAAACTATAAGTTACCATGACCTGCCAAACTATTAGTTATCATGACCTACCAAACTATAAGTTATCATGACCCACCGAACTATAAGTTATCATGACCTACCAAACTATATTTGATATATTTTGAATATTATTGTATGTTTACATACCTGGTGTGACTGATGATTTATGTTGCCACCATGGTGAGTCGGTTGTCATGTAATCATACTCTGAAAAAGGCATGTTTATTGAATCATAACATGATATACCAATACACATAATGTAGCTACAATGGATATCAACCCGCATAATGTAGCTACAATGGAAATCAACACGCATAATGTAGCTACAATGGATATCAACACGCATAATGTAGCTACAATGGATATCAACACGCATAATGTAGCTACAATGGAAATCAACACGCATAATGTAGCTACAATGGATATCAACACGCATAATGTAGCTACAATGGAAATCAACACGCATAATGTAGCTACAATGGATACCAACACGCATAATGTAGCTACAATGGAAATCAACACGCATAATGTAGCTATAATGAATATCAACACACATAATGTAGCTATAATAAATATCAACACACATAATGTAGCTATAATGAATATCAACACGCATAATGTAGCTATAATGAATATCAACACACATAATGTAGCTATAATGAATATCAACACGCATAATGTAGCTATAATGAATATCAACACACATAATGTAGCTACAATGGATATCAACACACATAATGTAGCTACAATGAATATCAACACACATAATGTACAGTAGCTACAATGGATACCAACACACATAATGTAGCTACAATGGATATCAACACACATAATGTAGCTACAATGGATATCAACACTGATATTTACTTAGTGGTTTGACGCTTACTAACTGAATTATAATTGCATGCGACGTCAAAAATGGGCAAATGACGTTATTGAACATGGAGGCAACATGATTAATTCAGTTCGATAATGTAGACATTCGTCGATATTCGACGGATTTCATAAATTGAGACCAAGCATTAATTCAAAATCAATTGTAGCATATTAAACATATTCAGACATCATGTGTTTCTTTTCCGGTCAAATATATAATCAAATGAATAAACCAATTAATAGTATCTTTAAATTTGATCAAACCATTGAAGTTATTTATGTCATACAACAATGTAATATATAAAGAATCATTGTGTTTATACATGCAGTCAGGGTTTACCAAATGTAAAGCATAGTTAGTTTCGAAAAAGCAATTTAGAGAGTGACCCAAAGTGATTTGATATAACATTGACACATTATTTTTGTAATGATAATAAAATTAATAATCGGTCCTACTTGCTTATTAATTCATTCAATGATTTGGGTAATTTGATACAGTATCTAAATATGCATGTACAGGGTGGTCATTAATATATGGTAACATAAATAACTTTAAGAACTTTGTCACTTTTTAAGATAATATTTGTTGCTATATGCCATAATTTAACATATGCATGTAGGTTTTATTCAGGACAAAAACCATTTTCAAATGTTACATATTATCTTCTCAGCAGATGTTTGAAGCATATTCCTTAATTCTGAAAAACACCAAAATCAGCAGCAAATGACGTCGTAAATAACTATTAATTCCTTGCATTTTACCCATTGGTGCTTCCAAAATGGCATTGTAGTGTAGTTTTCAAATCAATTAAATATACTGGTTTTTTATTATACAATCCTTTCGGCCATTCCTATGATCAGAAAGCCAAGGGTTTTTAGTCTGGTGAGTGTAGGGGTCAAATTGAAATGCGGTCTTCACCGAAATTATTCCAGATCGCAAAATTTGCTGAAATCACTGAAAATGTACGGCATCATCGATGACGTTTTGACATCATATTCGTATAGCATTCATCTGTTATCCATATTTTGCAAAAACTTGGAGCCATTAGCTTTGAAATAAGGGTCAAACCACTACTCTATCATTAAATCTGACAAAGTTATTAACGTTATTTATGTTACCATATATTAATGATCACCCTGTACATTTATGACAACACAAACATGACGGAGTATACCCGTATTGCGGCACCCTCTCTGTGCTGGCATTGTCCAACAAAATAACTTGTTCCGTGTGCTATCATTTATGTGCAATCTCCCGTTGACCGGACTTGTCACAATTCCTTCTTTTGCACAATGCCAACACTGGGAGGATGCTAATATATGGATATACACCGTGAACGTACACGTACCGTAACAATTGACACTGACGTATACACCGTGAACGTACACGTACCGTAACAATTGACACTGACGTATACACCGTGAACGTACACGTACCGTAACAATTGACACTGACGTATACACCGTGAACGTACACGTACCGTAACAATTGACACTGACGTATACAACGTGAACGTACACGTACCGTAACAATTGACACTGACGTATACACCGTGAACGTATACGTACCGTAACAATTGACACTGTCGTACCGTAACAATTGACACTGGTGTATACACCGTGAACATACACATACCGTAACAATTGACACTGACGTATACACCGTGAACGTACACGTACCGTAACAATTGACACTGACATGCCGTACCAGTTGACATTTGCGTATACACTGTGAACATACACGCACCGTAAGAATTGACACTGGCGTATACACCATGAACGTACACGTACCGTAAGAATTGACACTGGCGTAGACACCGTGAACGTACACGTACCGTAAGAATTGACACTGGCGTTACACCGTGAACGTACACATACCGTAAGAATTGACACTGGCGTATACACCGTGAACGTACACGTACCGTAAGAATTGACACTGGCGTACACACCGTGAACGTTCACGTACCGTAAGAATTGACACTGGCATATACACCGTGAACGTACACGTACCGTAAGAATTGACACTGGCGTATACACCGTGAACGTACACGTACTGTAAGAATTGACACTGGCGTATACACCGTGAACGTACACGTACCGTAATAATTGACACTGGCGTATACACCGTGAACGTACACGTAACGTAATAATTGACACTGGCGTATACACCGTGAACATACACATACCGTAACAACTGACACTGGTGTATACACCGTGAACATACACATACCGTAACAATTGACACTGGCGTATACACCGTGAACATACACATACCGTAACAATTGACACTGGTGTATACACCGTGAACATACACATACCGTAACAATTGACACTGGCGTATACACCGTGAACATACACATACCGTAACAATTGACACTGGTGTATACACCGTGAACATACACATACCGTAACAATTGACACTGGTGTATACACCGTGAACATACACATACCGTAACATTTGACACTGGCGTATATACCGTGAACATACACATACCGTAATAATTGACACTGGTGTATACACCGTGAACATACACATACCGTAATAATTGACACTGGTGTATACACCGTGAACATACACATACCGTAACAATCGACACTGGCGTCCTCAGCATGGCTACAATCATGTGTAAACCAGGTATTAGACGAACATTGTTTAATATTCTGTTCATATCCCCGGCAGTTAAGGTTATCGACAATAATTGGACCATGTCCTTGTCCGTAAGTCGCACCACCGTAAGCTATCCCATATCTATAAACATAGTAACATAGATCTATATAGTATAAATAATATAAAAACAACGCACATGTATATACACTATAACTCTAACGCGGTATTGGGACCTGTGCCACACAAAGTAAACAGGTCAATCAGGTATAGTCGATTCAAAGATGTCTGTCAAAACCGCCAGAATGTTCCATTTCTGAATAGCTAAATGCAGTAAGTATAACCACTACGCTTTAGGACCATTAGAATTTTAATCATACCAGTGTATTTATGATAGTAAAATTTAATCTTGAGAAACCTGTAATAATCGACCGGGTTGAATGTATGTTTACCCGGTTGCGACAGAGATCTTTGAATCAACTATAGTGCGTTAGCGACTAAGCTGGACCCCCATAAACCTTAAATATCATAAAAAGTACAATGCCGATTAGAACAAAAATGGGTATGTCTTCGTAAAACACCCTTACCAACTCTCATAAAATAAAACGGAATTTTCGGTCCACAGAAAAGTGTGCTTTGCATAGACGCCTTATGCAAAATTTTGAGTCTAAAACAGGGTAAATACGTATGGGTATTGGAAGTGACCGGAACAGCAAAGGTCAACAATTTGGTCCAGTATAACTGTACATTTAGTCACACACCAGTGACTGTTGAAAATATATACTGAGGCCCATGCACGAACGTTTATCTTAGTTTTTATAACTGAAGCAACTTCGTAGCAATATTTGCAAGCAAAACAATGTATTGCTTGTTTGTATAAATGATCCTTCCAATCAGAAGATGGGCCTCAACTATATAAACATTGATGATCGGACAAATGTAAGTCAAAGTTATAAAATTATACCGTTATAGTTGATACATAATACAATAGCATAATCTTAACTAGCTGATCGTAATAGCTTATTTTACTCCCTGTCTATTTGTTGATTAAAATACTAAAAATAATACATTAGACCCAATGGGAAAAACATTAATTAGACAATAAAAAAATCTGAAATTTAAACACAGAGTTGGTTAAGGTAATTAAGTTAACTCTGCCAAATTTCAATAAAATTGAACAATCGCTTTTTAAGATATTTAAGGTTTATGGGGGTCCAGCTTAGTCGCTAACGCACTATATATAAAAACATATATTCAAATAATTATTAACGGCGAATTCGGTAAAATAGATTTAACAGATAAAACAAAGATCTATAGATAAACCATGTTTTTGAGCCGTGACGGAAGGTTATACTTCTTAGTCATGTAATGTGAATATACCTGGTTTAAATCTCTTTGGGTCATGGAATGGTTACTGTCATTGACCACATACACTCATTAATTATTATAAGTAAACCAACACAGTACATAGCGTTACGAGCAAATAGTCGCTCGATCGACATGCCGAATGGTTTTTCAACAATAACTAAAAAAACGGATGAACCTAGGAATGTGGCTTATTTAATATGTAATCTGTGATCCACTGTTTAAATTAGCCGCTACCTTCCCCGTCCGGGTATCTTCATAGGCGCTGATGACTATATAGCATGGCGTTACTATAAGCCGGTTTCATTGAAAAGACGATATAGGCACAATGTTTATTATCTTCATCGAAATTACCCGAAGCGATATCTTTATAAAATCAGTATAGATCTACAACGACCTTCGAAATATGACCCCTGGACGAGTCGATATGCCAGGGGTGAAACGATATTTACCGTTATTTTATAAAAAAAATATAGATACGGTTGAAAAAACCTCTCTTTACATCCAGTTGGCAACGTGGCTTAGTGGATAAACTGTTCTCTTGTCAGAAACATACTTTTTATATACGCTGTGGGTTCAAGTCCGCTGCTATACTCTTTTTCAATAATTAAATTTCTATAGTGTATATTTTAATTCTTAATTTTTGATAAATTCACGTTTTATAACTAATAAAACGATTTGTTTCCTTTACATTGATTTAGTCTGGATATTGTATTTATTGCTCATTTTCATCTTCATGCTCTGGTGATGTATAATTGGATTCAATTACAAATAACTAGAGTCATTGGCTTCGCTACAATCACCATTTTAAGAATGTTCTGTAGAAACGTCAGAATTAGCTAATGGTTATATATCTTGTCAGTGGTTTGTGTGGTGTTGTGGTCATAGTGCATCGCTTTCAATTGCTTTTTTTCTTTCCAGTGTGAGTTCGGACCCACTAACGAACAGTTTTTTTTATATTTAATAAACTTATGCTTAAATGTAATGCTTTATAAAATCATTGTACTACCTGATTATTATCACATATCATTATATTTTGTTTCTATTCATATTTTGCCTTATTCTTTTTTCATATATAAATTGTATCAATTATACAATGTGTCAGAATCAGTGTAAGTATCAATTGAGTTTCACGTTACGACGTTGAGACAACCTTATGTGCAGTCTATATGCTAGCTCTTGTCTGTTGGACAACCCTCCCACACACTAACAAGCGAAAACTTCAGTCCTATTTCCTTCTCATCCATACAAAACCTATGTACTTTCTCGATGAGATTTTTCGTATGGTTTCTAAATCTGTGTACCAGCTATGACATATTTCTTATGTGCTTTTTACACACTGAAACTTTTATAAGTATGCATCTCTGTATAATTAGACAAGCACGAAACATGTTTGCTGAGCAAAATCTAAACAAAATACATAGCAGAATGCGATTCGAACTCATTCATTTGAAGTACTCGTATTCATAGTAGCTTAGCCGACTGCGCTGTGCGCACTTCTTGATAAGACAATTCTTAATGCATTCTTTATGCGTAAATTCGCCCCTATAACCGGGATTACTCCAATGTTAAAAGTACAGTTACGCCCGACTGATTGTTGTAGATCTATAAACCTTAAATCTGTCCATTGTTTGGATTGAACGTCTACTGGAATGTGTTTATAAGATAGATTGACTTACCGTTCACCTCGGTATAAACCCAACATTCTACAAATCACTTTGACATCATTGTGATCAAAACTGTCATCACAAATTGTACCCCATTGTCCACCGCTGTAAACCTCTACACGTCCATAGTAATAACCTCCATTAACCAGTCGTACCTGAACATCTAGCAGGGGAAATAAGACCATCTAGTTATACATTTGAACTAATATTGACTTTGTCAAACCATCTAGTCGTGCATGTAGCTATGAAACATTATGCACGTTAAACCATTGTCACTTTGTAAGACCATATAGTTATGCAGGTTCAACCATAGTCAGTCATAATCACTTTGTAAGACCATATACATGCAGTTATGCAGGATAAAACTATAGTCAATCATAGTAACTTTGTAAGACCATATAGTTATACAGGACAAACTATAGTCAATCATAGTCACTCTGTAAGACCATATAGTTATACAGGACAAACTATAGTCAATCATAGTCACTTTGTAAGACCATATAGTTATACAGGACAAACTATAGTCAATCATAGTCACTCTGTAAGACCATATAGTTATGCATGACAAACTAGATAGTCAATCATAGTCACTTTGTAAGACCATATAATTATACAGGACAAACTATAGTCAATCATAGTCACTTTGTAAGACCATATAGTTATACAGGACAAACTATAGTCAATCATAGTCACTTTGTAAGACCATATAGTTATGCATGACAAACTACAGTCAATCATGGTCACTTTGTAAGACCATATAGTTATGCAGGACAAACTATAGTCAGTCATAGTTACTTTGTAAGAACATATAGTTAAGCAGGTTCAACCATAGTCAACTATTGTCAGCAATAATCAAACATAGTCACTTTGTAAGACCGCAAACACTTAAATTTTAACTATAAACCACACGTTTAGAAGAGTTAAAATATGTATCATACAAGAAATTAATGTATTTTGTTGTTACCTGGAAGCTCTGTAGTTTCACGTATCCACCATGGATAGCCTATAATATAATACACACATTCATCATTTCATTCAGAAGGTATATAACAGTTGATATAAAATAATTCATGATGTATACAATAAAGGTTTTTAAAGTATTTTCCCACCTTTTTGATTATCAGAAACATTTGATGATGCACACGCTAACAAGTTGCAAGCGTGTCTATCATCTTGCATGCCTGGCTATTGACCTAACATAGCTTGTCTTCAAATTTCACCACGCGACATAGCGCAATACATGCACATGCCTATGCCTAATCATATATCATAAATCAGTTTAGACTACCCTGATAGCACAGCGTTATATCATTCAATAAGTAGCGTACATTATTTTTAAAATTCTGACCGGGCAGAGTCAGTCAACATTACACACCAAAATAACAATGGTTTTATTGCCACACATAACGTCAAATATATAACTTTAGAACACTACTTTGATATATATCATAACCAAACAATGATGCTGAAGTTTCCAGTATCGGCAACAAGAGAAGTTAACATCTTAGTAATATTTTAAAGGGCGGTTAATCAAGAGACATCATTTAATGTGTTGGACCTAAAACACACAAATAACATCGACCCTATTCAAATGTTGATTTTGATCTAATTGTTGTGTTTATGCAATGTGCAATCATTCACCTATTTCTTGATACAATACTTTACACAATGGAGTAGTTTGCAAGACTATATGTTACTTTCAGTTCACGAATAAGACGAACACCTCTCGTAATAGACTCGCTTTACAGATCATAATGTTGATTGACAAAAATGACAAGACTACTCAGTGAGTGTTTAAATCATAGGTGACAGTATCAGTGTTTTGAAAAGAAAAAGAAAAAATCTGTCACTGAGCTAATGCACTACATGGACCGTATATATATCGATTGTCTATCCAACTCCATATACACTATCAAGGTATAAAGCGTAGTATATGTCTACGTCCAAAGATTGTGGAACATCGCATAGGCTTGGTTCCCAACAATAATTGTGATACTGTGAGCGCAGCGGGTAACCAGTGCATAAATAAAATGACCTTTTAGCGAAGTTAAATAACGAAAGTAACACTGTTTTGCTGTTTCGCAGTTATACGAGATTTTCGGTAAGAATGAATATCTTATAGTTTATTTTAATGACTTGCATAGCGATTTTTCTTCAGCGCCCGTATTTTATGTTGAAACAACGAGATGCAATGTTCAACAATCTTTGACATATAGACATATAGAACGCTTTATACCTTGATACATGTAGTATATTAGCTCAGTACGGATTTTTTTATATATTTTTTATTATTTTGTTATCGTTTGCGGCTAACACTGATACTGCCACCTGTGGTTTAAATGCGATAAAGATATCCGAAAATGACACCAAATTTCATTCAACACGTTTACCATATCGCTTTGTTATAATCGACACATACCTGATGTCGTCCTAGGTGTAACCATGGGCCGCCATGTATCTCCAGTCGAGTAACCATTAAACTCTAAAATATATTTATTCATTAAATAAAACGTTTTTTTTGTCAATCTATCGTCTACGTTAACAACTGATTTTAGTGTCAATGTATAATTTATTACCTCGCACTGTCATATCGAATTAAGTCAGCAGAGTGCCCTGCCGCGGGCAATTTTGCGTTGTATTGACCGGTCAATGAGGTATAACATACTCAGTTAAACAACTGATTACTCTATGGAAGTACATGTTAATTAAAGGAAGCTGACATTTACAGACATTGTTTACATTAGCTTACTGGTTTGTACCAGGAATAAACATCAGTAAACGAATAATCATAAATCATCCAGCACCAGATGTAATTATATCCCATATTGTTCACCAACATGTATAATAACAAAATATGACGTCATCAGCTTTTCGGTTGCTTTGCCTCTATAACTATGTTAATATGATAAAAAGAATCCGTCACTCGTTGTCTTTTTATCCAAATTTGTTAAACTAGTTAGGCTCGCTAGATGACCCTTGTCTTCGAGACTCGTTTAAAAATGTTGATACATATATCCAAAGACAACTCATGATGGATCCTATATAACTTATTTTCTTCATTCACAGAAAAACAAGTATTAACAATTTTTTGATATCCATTGTAAGGTTAGGGTTAGTAATATATATATGAGCCGTTCTAAAGAAAAACCGGGCTAATTGACGAAAATACGAAAATCATGATAATAAATCGTTAGAAGGACGAGACTCTGATGTACCCGTCCTGAAAATTTGAACAAATTATTGCATAAATTAACGAAGTTATAGACTTTTTAAACTAAGCACTCCTGCCATTTTTTTTAAGTTACGTCGCAAACGTCATTCGAACGTTATTTTAAGTAACGTTAAGAATCATTTCATAAACCCAGTATCTGATGAATTATTGACGTGAACTTTTCAAATTTTGTCACATGATAGAATAAATTCTAGTTTTGATAAAAACCGAATAAAATGTGAGTGTTTGCCTACAGGGAAAAGTAGCTGCTTTTTTAACCACTAACGCCTTGTTTTTCTCAATTTGGATAGTTTGCGGAAATTGGTCACCATAGCAACGACGGAAGTAATTTTATCATGATTTATCAGAAACATTAAATCTTTAAGATAGTACTAAGTTATCCAACTACTAATGATTTAATCGGTGAACATGACTGTTTTCTCTCATTTTATACCTATTTTAAATAGCATTACATGACTACAATTGTTATGTCAATAAGCCAGGTTTTCCTGGAGAATGGCTCATATATTTGTATTATGTTTCACCGACATACCGCGACAATTGACACCTGCATCCTCGGTATGACCACAGTTATGTGTGAACCAGGGATAAGACGGACATTGATCAATACTCTGTTCATATCCGTGACAGTTCAGATCGTCGATGATGATTGGACCATGACCTGCTCCGTAATGAGCGCTACCGTACGCTACCCCATATCTGTAATTGAACATCAAGGAATAAATGTATATAGTTATGCGTGAAGTAAATTCTAGCTGTGCTGATTTGTCCTACATTTATTGTACACATCAATTATGAGATGATAAAATAAAAATTTATCTTACCATCAATACCAAATATGACTTTATTAGTTTTGAAGAAGTCAGTGTGTAAAGACTAAAAAGAGCTATTGAGGACGGCATTTCAAACATCTTTATTCTATAGTACACCAATTAAGATATTGATATGATTAAAAAAACTTTGACCGTCAGTTAAGTTAGTAGTGAACATTTCTATTCCTCTGCCCTAGGTTTGTCTTAATTTATTATCAGATGGAAGTCATTCACTTGCTAACACAGTGAAAAGTGCCACAATGAGATACAAGCTTCAAGATACTAGACAGCTGTTTAATGACCCAATACCAAAACAAAAGTGGGAAACTATGGTAAACAAGGCAGTTAATACACACTGGAGTAACGAGTGGAGTGTTGAATTGGTAGGGAAATGTACTCTCCAATATTTACAAATTCAGAGACAACCAACTCAAAGACCCACAACATATGGAAAGTAATTAAACCAAGAGAACACGAGGTGCGTCAGGCTGAACTTAAGGTTCGGTTGATCACAGGAACGTACGTCCTACAAATTAATACAGCGAAATATAACCACAAAGAAGTCACCATGACATGTAAACTAATAAAGAGGACGAAATCCTCGAGCACTTCCTACTGAAATGTGATAAACTTGCTTAAGCTTGTGCCAAGGGACTACGCACAGTTAGAAACCTACTCGAATCTATACAAGAAGGCAGCAACACTCGTATTGAACTGGACAAGAAGTTCTCACAACTCCTGGTGGATTTCACACAAAATAACCTATATGGTCGCATCAAGCTCACTCCATCTGACAAAATAAACATAAAGAGAGCCTCGCAATTACTTACACCAAGCTTTCCTGAAAACCCCCAATCAGAGCACATAATATCAAGTTTAACTCAAATAGACATCTAAATTTGAGCAAACATTATTGAAAAAGACTATAGTTTGAATACGAAACTAAGTGTTAATAAAAGGTGGTGATTCACGTTGGATTTACTAGTTATACGGGATTTACCATATATTCATATTTGATTTTAAAAATCCAATTCGGGATACTGGATGTGAGTGCAACAGTAATAGTGCTGGCAACTACAGGAAGAACAGAAACGAGAACTAACGCTGTACTTCATTTGTAGATTGATTGGAAAGTGGAGGTTGGTTGATACAAGGTAACAATTTCAGGAAAAAATCGACGAGATACACTAATTATTTCTGCATACAGGGATATATCTACAAACAGTGATGATGCGCTATTTGATCTTTATGGATAACAATGTGGTAGAAAGAATCACAAATCCTATGGAATGGGCTTTTTAAGCGTTCAAAATAATAAGAGCAAATATGGCTTACCCATCACCTCTGTATTGACCCAGTATTCTACAAATCACTTTGACATCATTGTAATCGAAATAATCATCACAAACTGTACCCCACAGACCCCTGCTGTAAACCTCTACACGTCCAAAATATGAGCCTCCATTAACCAGTCGTACCTGACCCTCTGAAATACACGAAACAACAACATTTATACGAGGGTTGTTCATTTAATTCCCGGACGATCGATATTGCTGAAAAACGATTGGACGGATATTAATGAAAACGCACACTAGCACATTCACTTCATTCCTTGATTCGCATACAAAATTTCAACTTGGTACAATGAAGTGTTTTCATAATATTAGCGTTTTAGTGAACGTGTGTAACGTTAGTCGGCCCAAGTCGACGTCAACAATGGCGACGTTACGCCGTTTTCGAATCTGAAACGCTACTTTATGCATCATTTGATCATTATGTAGGGGTCAAGTAGTTTCCCGGACACATGTATTCGCCATGTTAAGCTGCTCAGTAGTGATTTAATATGATATAACTACGATAAAATCGCATGTAGCTGCAATTTATACAGCACTTATTATTATATTAGTGTCTACCGCCCAACAGGCCTTGAATCTACGACATTTTCTGTTGATGACAGTAGGTTTGCCCGGCCTTTGATCATCACATGGTGGTGTTATGTCATCGTTGAACGGTTTATTTCATATATAAACAACGGTCAGCATTTACGATAATTGTCTAAAGAGTTTTTCTTTAAGAAAGTATTAGGTTTCACAGGTGTACGGCCAATATTTTCATAAAATCGTTTCTTTACCTATTTTCTCTAAACAAATCGCGATATTCACAGAAGCACGCTCTTTGTCATTAAAATGCAAAAGGCTACACGGAATCGACATCAAATGTTATATTACAAGACCTATAGATGTATACATATTGTTGGCTGATGTTTTCTACCTAAAATATGCGATAATACCACTACCCCTATCTAATTAACACTCTACATACCACTACAAAATTGGGTTGGGCCGGGTAGTCGTTTGTGTGGTTACTATAGTAACCATAGTTTGAGTTAGGTCGGATATAATTATTTCATGTTTTGTAAAATAATCCAGTAGGTGACTAAGTCTTATGAAGCGAACTTTTACTACAATCGCATGCTCCAATCAAGCGCTATGGCGATCGTCCGGGAATTAAATGAACAACCCTCGTATGTAGTATAGGAAAGAGGTCATACAGACATTATGAAACACCTTGTATATACGAGGGGTGATCAATATATTCGAGGACTTTCCTTGTCATTTTTGCAATATCGGAACTAGAGTAATGAAATTACACGCTGATGTAGATCAACCACTTATCTCAAGATTCTTCTAATTTACTTTATGATAACGTCATTATTTATTTGATGGCATCACTTTGTGCAACCATTGTGAAGCACGCACCGTCGAGCATCTTGGGCGTAACGTCATTTCTGCGAAACAACATGCTATGAAAATTAACGCGAAACTTGTAAGATCCTCGCGATATCTCCGAAATAACCGGTCAAGTATCCAAAACATGGATACACATAATACATTGAAATCAAACAAAGACTAACATTTTACGAACAAAAACCAAGTTCTCATTGTTGGCGACTCTGTAATAAAAATTCTTAGTGAAGAAAAAATGTCTTGTGAGAAATCGAATGTGAAAATATCCCCAAAAGGAGGCGCAAAGATTGAATCAATCTTTCATACATTGAAAGAGCACAGTGTGTTCCAAACAGCTGATGCGCTCATCATACACGCAGGGATCAATAACATCTCTGATGGCGAAAACTCCACACAGATCTTTACAAGTATAACACTCTGATTGGAAAAAAACAAGCAAAACGACCAGATTTAAAAATCTTTTTTTCATCAGTGCTCCCAATGAAACAAATGAAAGTTACCCTGTCTGCAATTAAGGAGCTAAACTCAATCCTCAAAAACATCTGCAATGAAAAGAATGTAACTTTCATTGACAACACCAGTATATTCCTAAATAACGAGGGACTCTACTTTAATGAGGTTCACCTTAACTACAGAGGCGGGGCACGATTGGGTGTTAGTTTGAAATACCCCTTATTCAAAGCCTTTAGACTTTCCAAAGAATATGATGCTAGAAGTGCTCCATCAGCATCCCATTTTCGTCAGGGCCAGAGCAACCAACGGGACAAAAATCCAAGGGGACCACCACCTTATCCACAGATGGATTAGTACGGTCCCCTCCCCTCATACGGACATGCCTTTCCGAGGAGACGATTTCCACCACCACCACCCCGGCCTCACATGATGTACCCATTCTAGATAGTCTCTGTGAAACAGCGCGTTCTCTAAATATAGATATACGTAGTACATTGGACAATCCAGAAACAACATGTTCACAACCTCCTAGAAAGACACGCAATTTCAAGTTTCCCTGCACAATTTGTGAAAAGGGAGTTATAGTTAGAAGTAAACAAGTAACATGTGCTATGTGTGATAGAAATACTCATATAAAATGTACAAAGTATATCAAATTATCAGATCACAAAACTATAAAAGCTGATTTTCTATTTCATTGCTATAGGTGAACATTTGAATTCCTACCAGGATATGTGGAAGATGATAACTATGATGATACAAGTTCTTTCCTGGAATTATCTTCTATTCTTTGTGACAATGATGTATCAGAATATTCAATGTGTGATTTCCTCAATGAACTACGTGAGTTACGTTTAAAGAACCATAAACGCCCATTGGTTGCTCATTTAAATATAAACAGTTTTAAATTAAAATATATAGAAATACAGGAAATTCTGACCTGTAAATTAATTGACATTTTTATTTTATCTGAAACGAAATTAAACGATAGCTATAGTAATAATATCTTTAATTGTGATGGTTACAAAATAGAACGTTAAGATAGGAACAAACATGGAGGAGGGTTATTAGTTTACTACCGCGATAATTTACCGATACGAAGAAAGAAAGATTTAGAATCTACACACATTGAAAACATGTGTTTTGAACTATCATTAAATAAAAGGAAATGGTGCATTCTCGCTCTATATAAACCACCAAAATATAAAAATAACGATTTCTCAAATATTTGCTCAAATTTATAAGATATAATTTTCAGTAAATATGAACATTTCTTAGTCATAGGGGATCTAAACTTTGATTTAAATAAACCAGAAAAATCATCCACACTTCAAAGCATATGCGATACATATAATTTAGAAAATGTAATAAAAGGAAACGCATGCTTTATGAAAAACAGCGTTCCCTCAGCCATTGATGTCATATTAACGAATAATTCCAATTTAATATGTAATACTGCAAACTTTGATATTGGAATGAGTGATTGTCACCATTTAATTGCTACTGCAATCAAAGAACACTGTCCATCAAATAAGCCTAAATACATCAAATCAAGATCATACAAAAATTTTAATGAGTCTGACTTTAATAACGATCTTAGTAAAGTACCTTTTCATGTTGCAAATGTTTTTGAAGATGTTGATGATCAATATTGGACATACGAGACACTGTTCAAGGAAGTAGTTGATGAACATGCCCCTTTAAAAGAACGTAAAATACGGTCTCAAAAAGTACCATTTATGAATGGAAAACTACGAAAAGCTAATTATAAGAAACAGCAACTGCGAAATAAGTTTTTCTCCTTCCGCAACAGTAGTGATTGGGAAAAATATCGTAAACAAAGAAATTTTGTCACAAAATTAAAAAGAGAGACAATGCAAACTTATTTTGCTGAACGGTGTAATGAAGGCTCAAAGGCAAATCATTTTTGGCCAGCAATAAAACCTTTCTTTTCATCTAAAAGTACATCAAAATCTGATAGTGATATTATTCTTAATGAAAATGATATGTTAGTGTCAGACCAAAAAGAAGTTAGTAATATTTTAAATGACTTTTATGTCAATATAGCTAGGGATATTGGTATCAACAATGATGATGTAATAGACGAAACCCACTCTAGTCTAACACGCATATCACAATTACACCCGTCTGTATGTAGCTTTAACTTCACACCTGTGAGCACACAACAAACTCGCAAATTATTACAAAATGTTAATACCAAAAAAGCCATAGGTATAGATAATCTACCACCGAAGGTTATAAAGGCAGGTGCGGATGCACTGGCACTGCCTCTTACTTCACTAATAAATAAATCTTTTGAAACTTCCAAATTTCCACAGGCATTTAAATTGGCTCAAGTCAAACCCCTGTTTAAGAAAGACGATCCATTTCAAAAGAAAAATTACAGACCTGTCAGTATCTTGCCGACTATATTAAAATTGTTTGAACAATCTATCAACATACAGCTTAACTCACATTTTGAAAATATTTTTCACAAGTTTTTATCCGCCTTCAGAAGAAGTTATGGTTGCCAGACCACTTTATTGCGTCTTATTGAAGACTGGAAGAGTGCCTTAGACAGACAAGAGTATGTTGCTGCTATATTGATGGACCTATCTAAGGCATTCGACTGTCTCCAACACAATTTAATCTTTCTTAAACTTAAGGCATACGGCCTTTCTGAGGCATCGGCAAATCTAATGCTAGATTATTTATCAAATAGAAAGCAGCAAGTCAAACTAGGCAATACATACAGTGAATGGAGTAAAATTACTAAAGGAGTCCCACAGGGTTTAATTCTAGGTCCCCTTTTATTTAATATTTTCCTGAATGATATTTTTTATTTCATAGAAAAGGCGTCAAACTATAACTATGCTGATGACAATACGTTAACTTTTTATTACAAAAATCTAACAGCATTAAAAAACACAATACAGGACGAAAGCAGTGTAATGATTAAATGGTTCGCAGATAATCTTATGCAGGCAAACCCAGATAAATTTCAAGCTATTTGTATTGGAAAAGAAACAAGGAACAAGATAAAAAGCTTTCAAATCTCCGACATTGAGATCCCCTGTGAAACTCATGTTAAACTACTTGGCATTGAAATAGATTCACTATTGAATTTTGACATCCATGTATCTAATATATGTAGAAAGTCAGCTAGACAAATAAACGTGTTGACTCGATTATGTCCGCTCGTTAATATAGAAACAAGGATTATTATTTACAAATGTTTTATCAGATCAAATTTTAACTATTGTCCAATTGTTTGGCATTTTTGTAGTAAGAAAAATACTGAAAAACTTGAAGATTACAATTTAGGGCTCTGAAAGTTGTTTACAATGACTATTCTTCTTCATATGAAGACTTGTTAAAGCGAATCAACTTGCCAACACTTCATATTTCTCGAATAAAAAAGAAGTTTTCAAATGCCATAACAACTTCTCTCCTGATTATGTACAGGAACTTGTAAGTGTTCGCTCCCCAAATTACCAATTTAGACATAGCAATACGCTGGACATACCTAAAGTACGTACTACAAAATATGGAAAAAAGAGCTTCCGCTTTGAAGCAGCTAAAGTTTGGAACAACCTCCCTAATCATATCAGGTGCGCATCTAAGTTTACTGAATTTAAACAGCTTATAAAAATTTGGAGTAAAGAGCACTGTACCTGTTCTATGTGCCAGTAATTAAAAATTATCATTTGCAAGTGTATAGGGGTGATCAATATATTCGAGGACTTTCCTTCTCAATTTTGAAATGTTGGAACTAGAGTAATGGAATTACATGTTAATATAGATCAATCAATTATCTCGAAGTTCTTGTTATTTCCTTTATTATAACGTCACTATTTACTTGATGACGTCACTTTTTGTAACCATGGTGAAGCTCGAACCGTCGAGCATCTCGGACGTAACGTTATTTCTGAGCAACGGCATGCTATGAAAATTAACGCGTAACTTGCACAATCCTCGAGATATCTCCAAAATTACTTTACTAAATTGTGCATGGTTTCTGTGCGCTCCAAATTGGCCCTTTTCATATGATTCCGTTGTTTATGTGATTGTAGGGTCTCTGTCAAACGGCTGAGTCGATAAAATAAGGATAAACAGCAAAAATAACACCGCAATAGGACACTTTCCGTTACAATCTGCGAATAAGACGCACAGATCTCAACCAAATGTAACTGGCGAAAACGAAGACTAGTATAGGCTATAAAACATTAAATCGTTGACTCCAAATCAAATATGATAGGTCGAGCTTCATTCTTACTTGGAATAATCTAATTTTGTAAAGCCAACCGTCCTTTTCCGATTTTTGTTTCCAATAACGCATCGATACTCTTTTTATTTCACCTCACATTCCAGATTTGGCTATTAGCTACTTACTTCAGTAGTTAAAGAAAACCAGTCTTATACATGAGACCGGGTATCAGTCCAGAAAGGAGCTATGTGCTGCTCCGACGGTGACGCTTAGAATGAATCAAATAATTTGATTAGTGCATTCGGTCGGAGACATCTTACTTCGAATGCTGTTAAATGGTATTGCTGCCAATATGAAATTGCTAGATGAAAAGTCCCCGAATATATTGATCACCCCTCGTTTGTATAGCAAATTGGTCTAATTTTCTTTTTCTCGCCCTTGTATTTTCAATGGTGCTTTACAATTGCCTACATTGCATGGTTAAAAAGTCATATTCCTTAAACGTATGCTGGGACTTCCCTAGGGTCAATATCGACACATCAAAGAATCAATAATTGTACAGTTGTTTGAAGGGTTCACTATATAGCGTTGGTGAATAGGCCCACCATTCACTTTTGGAAAAAAATATAAGCAATTTATCCAGAAATACCCATACTGTACTTATATCATTGTATATCACCTATACACAGTCTCTGCATTTCTATTACAGGTTCATGTACTATTGGTAGGGGAACAATTTCAGGTAAAAATGGTTGAACCCTACCATTCATTTTAACAAGCTGAGTCATACCTTAAAATGTTCCTAAATGATTGTGCGTTACGATCCATGACATTTTTTACCAGTCACGTGATGGCGTTTTGAGAAATCCAAGATGGCGTCCAAGATGGCCGCCAAAAAAGTAAACATCACATTTTATCAAATTACAGCCTCTGGGACATTGGATATGATATTTATTATGGGAATAAGTCGTTTTTACAATAGAATATATGTTGTTCTTGTCATATTAGGTGATTTTGGTGGAACATTGGGGTGATTTAATTTTTTTTTCATCATATTTATCGCCAAATAAAGGCAAAAAATAGGGGGTAGGGGTAAGATTTTTAACTACCCAGAAAAATTTTGACCGCATATATTGCATTTCTGTTGTTAACTATATGCTATATAACTGGGGGAAATGAAAATGTTTACAAATATACAATATAAAAGTCCTTTAATGATGACAATTGACAATCTAAGTGGGTGTGGTACGATTTAATTAAAATTTGAAAAGTGGTAATATTTTACCTTTGATACATATTTGAGACACTATACCATAAATTGTTTACGTTTTCTCACTCCTTCTGTTAGGACAGTTGATCTACATTTTATTTATGCATCTTTCAATCAATATTTGAAGCATTTTCTCAATTTTGTCTTGATTTGGCCCAAAAAATGACAATTTTTTAGGGTAGGGGTAATTTTGTTCATAATGAAAACCCTTTCAGCGATGGCATAGACTGGACGTGTTAATGATGAAGATGAATTTTAGCATTAGTTCACTTGTAACAATATTTGTAACAATACAACATTTGTCAACATTAATGTCAAGGTCATATTAGAGGTCAAATGTCAAATTCTGAAGGAATTTTTGCAATATGTATGCATACACACGAACAGGTAAAATGTACAGGAATAAATGTCTTATGTTCATATCACTTTCTTTAACAAAGTACAAGTACAGGTTGTTTCTTTGATAAAAGAAAACATTTCTTAGCCATGGCAACGGGAAATGTTATTTCCAATATGGCGGTCATCATCTCCATGTATATATTATATTCTTCATAATCCAGCCAAATTAGCATTTAATATGAAGGTAATTGCAACAGTTACTGTTCATGTTTTTATTGCCCCCCTCTCTGTCTGTGCAAGATTATGACACTGGTTGACTTCTTACCACACTTGTCAGTCGTCCTTATGGTCAAGGATGACATATCCTAACAATGGTGAATCCCAATATTGCTTTAAATGGCTGTTGCCAACATTGATAAAGTCCAATAATACACAGGGAGACAGATCCTAACACTGGTGAGTGCCTCATAATACATAGGAAGGCAGTTCCCTGCACTGGTATGTCTCCCATAGGACATAGGAAGAAAGTTCCCTACACTGTCGAGTCCCTCATAATGCATAGGAAGACAGTTCCTAACACTGGTGAGTCCCCCATAATACATAGGAAGACAGTTCCCTACACTGGTGTGTCTCCCATAGGACATATGATGATAGTCCATACACTGGAAAGTCCCTCATAATACATAGAATGACAGTTCCCTACACTGGTGTGTCTCCCATAGGGCATAGGGTGGTAGTCCATACACTGGTGAGTCACCCATAATACATAGGAAGACAGTTCCCTACACTGGTGTGTCTCCCATAGGACACGGGATGATAGTCCATACACTGGAAAGTCCCTCATAATACATAGAATGACAGTTCCCTACACTGATGTGTCTCCCATAGGACATAGGGTGGTAGTCCATACACTGGTGAGTCCCCCATAATACATAGAATGACAGTTCCCTACACTGGTATGTCTCTCATAGGACGATAGTCCATACACTGGAAAGTCCCTCATAATACATAGAATGACAGTTCCCTACACTGGTGTGTCTCCCATAGGACATAGGATGGAGTTCCCTATACTGGAAAGTCCCTCATAATACATAGAATGACAGTTCCCTACACTGGTGTGTCTCCCATAGGACATGGGATGATAGTCCATACACTGGAAAGTCCCTCATAATACATAGAATGACAGTTCCCTACACTGGTGTGTCTCCCATAGGGCATAGGATGGAGTTCCCTATACTGGAAAGTCCCTCATAATATATGAGCACGTGGGGAGCGGTGGCCTAGAGGTAGGGCGCGCGCTTCGGGATCAAGAGGTCCCGGGTTCGATCCCCCTCTGGACCACTGGTTAAAATCTCTGAGCAAGACCCACAGCTCCACTCCACCATGGTGTAAAATGGTACCTGTGGGGGCAGTGTCTCTTCCTGGGCGCCGCAGATCGATGTTGGCTGCCACACCACAGGAGAGAAATAGTCTCCCTAGGGAGACACGAGTGTAGGTTTCAATATGTAGCCCAATGACCAGGGGAGTTAAAATGTCAAAGGGTGCTTGAGCGGCCTAACAGCTGAAAAGAGCCCTAGAAAATTGGTAACTTAACTTTTTAACTTATATAGAATGGCAGTTCCCTATACTGGTGTGTCTCCCATTTATAGGACATTGGATGATAGTTCCCAAAACGGACCTCTCTCCACAAATGCCAAATATACAGTTTCCAACATAGTGCGTTTCGCATAGAACATTGGATGACAGTTCCATACACTGGTATGTCTCCCATAGTACATTGGATGACAGTTCCCTACACTGGCATGTCTCCCATAGTGCATTGGATGACAGTACCCACCACCCGAGATTTTCCGGAGTTTACAACACTGATGGGTCCTCCATAAGACAACGAGTGACAGTTTTCCTCAAAGTACATCATATTAGGATGACAGTACCGACATGGGTGAGTTCACCATATTACCTAGGATGACAGTTATCTACCTAAGATGACAGTTCCATACACTGGTGAGTTACACCAATAAAAAGTACGATTGTTTGCATCAATAGTGAGTCTCGCGTAATACTTCGGCTGACAGTCCCAAACACAGAAGAGTCCTCCATAGGACACAGGATGACGGTTCACAACAAAGAAGAGTCTTCCAATGGCACTGGAAGGCAGTTCCCTACACTGGTAATTCCCCATTGAGTTTATAATTATGGTTCCCGACACTGGAGGGTCCTCAATTGTGCATTGCAAGGCAGTTCCCTTCACAGGAGAGTTCTTTATAGGGCCTAGAATGACAGTTGTCAACGCTGTGGAGACCTCCATTAAGCATAAAATAACAGTTTCCAACACTGTCGAGACCTCCATTGGGTCTAGAATGACAGTTCCTAACACTTAGGAGTCCTCTATAGGGCTTTGGAAGGCAGCTCCCTGCACTGGAGTGTCCTCAATAGGGCCTAGAATGACTGTTTCCAACACTGATAGGTCCTCCATACAGCACAGAAGGACAGTTTTCAACGCTGTTGAGATCTCCATTGAGCCTAGAATGACAGTTCCTAACACTGAAGAGTCCACCATAGGGCATTGGAAGACAATTCCCAGCACTGGAGAATCATCCATAGTGCCTAGAATGACAGTTGCCAACACTGATGGGTTCTCCATATAGACCCGAATGACAGTTTTCAACGCTGTTGAGACCTTCATTAGACATAAGATGACAGTAGCCTACACTGACGAGTCCCCGCAGGGCCTGAAATGACAAGTGCCAACACTTGCAATTTGCCAATATGGCATACGATAACTTGTTCTGTAACCTCAGAGTCCCCCATAGAACCAAGGATGACAACTTTCAATACTAGCGAGTCCCTCATAGGACCTTGGAATACTGCTTGCTACACTGGTGAGTCCCCATAGTGACAGTTTCCAAAATTGGCAAGTCCCTCATAACATCTACCATGACTTTTTGAAACTTTGAGTCCCCATATATGGGATTGTATAATTATTTCCAACACGTTTGTATTGCATCTCGAGTGTCTTCATGATACTCCATGATTATGAAAACATACAGTCGGTTTTGTAAACGTAGGCAATGTATCGACTGTTAAATTATGCTAATCAAAAGGTCAGGCCTGTGTTATATTGGCCAAGCTATATCTGGTTAAAATCTCTTTGTGCCATGGATTGGTTACTGTCATTGATCACATATATTGCTTAAGCCTTAATACATACCCTACATCTATCCTATGAGGGCAAATCAACCTTCCTGCATGAATTAGTCACAACTCAAAAAACATGGTTTATCTATACTTAAGTTTTTCCCATTTTGACCTTGAAAAGTCATTGACCTTGCACTTACAGTAGTTACTGATGAAATTCAATATGATGACACAGTTAATAAACATTTGCAATCCATGTATGTGTCATTATATCTATTTATGAAACTATCACATTGGCATTTACTATTTAGAGTTTATGCATTTCAGCATTCGTGGCAACTATATTGGACACCATCTTGGACTTTTCACCTTTCCCCACTGCAGTTTAAAGGTCTTTTTTCTGTTGATCAGCTTTTGAATATTTTTTTAAAACGCAAACATGTGTCTGTTGCAGTTAGTTTCACTTTCAATGCGAATTTGGCTGGATTATAAATTATGTCTTATGTGCATTATATTTGTTTGTATGTGAAGATGATGGCGGCCATATTGGAAGTCATATTTCCAGGTGCAATAGATACACAATGTAACAATGTTTTCCTTTATCAAAGAACCAAGCTGTGTTTGTATTTTGTTATTTTTTATTTTTGTTAAATATATAATTTATTCCTGTGTACATTTACATGAACCTGTTTGTGGTAATATATACATATTGCAAGTTCTGAAAATCCTTCAGAATTCGACATTTGACCTCTAATATGACCTTGACATTAATATTGACAAAGGCCATATTGTTACAAATATTGTAACAAGTTCATTAATGCTAAAATTCATCTTTATAATTTCATAAAGTTAGTTAACAAGTTCAGTTCGTGTCATCGCTTGTAGGGTTTTCATTATTACCAAAATTACCCCTACCCCTAAGGAAATTGTCATTTTTTGGAACCAAATCAAGAAAAATATTGAGTAAATGCATCAAATATTAGTTAACAATACATAAATAATACATAATGCCAACTTTTCTAACTGAAAGAGTGTGAAAACTTATCCAATTTATGGTAAAGTGCCTCAAAAATGTATCAAAGGTAAAATATTACCACTTTTCAGATTTTAAGAAAATCGTACCCCACCCACTTTGATCGTCAATTGTCCTCATCAAAATACTTTTATTTTACGGAAATTGTAAATATTGATATCCCCCCAACTATATTGCATAAACTTAACAACAGAAATGCAATATATGCGGTCAAAAGTTTCCTGGGTAGTTAAAAATCTTACCCATACCCCCTATTTTTTGCCTTTATTTGGCGATAAATATGATGAAAAAAATTAAATCACCCCAATGTTCCACCAAAATCACCTAATATGACAAGAGCAACATACATTCTACTGTAAAAACAACTTATTCCTATAATAAATGCCATATCAAATGTCCCAGAGGCTGTAATTTTACAAAAGGTGATGTTTACTTTTTTGGCGGCCATCTTGGACGCCATCTTGGATTTCTCAAAATGCCACCATGAGTATGGTAAAAAATTACCCTTTTCATAAAGTACAAACATTTAGGAACATTTTAAGGTATGACTCAGCTTGTTAAATTGAATGGTAGGGTAACTCCAAAAATAGAGGCCTAAACTGGCATTTGTTCCTCCACCATATAACAAGAAACAGACAATGTGTACATATTTCTCGAATGAATGCGATAAAACATGTAACGGGGCTTTGTTATGAAGCGCCTATAATATAACCATACATTCATTGTAATAAAACCCTCTTATGTCAAGTGAAGTCTTTCTTAAAACATTGTTATGTACTATGGTTTGAACTATTCTATATCGATATACCCCGGAAAATGTAGTTTTCAATCCGACCATAATATTTGTGGGTAGGTCAATGGATAGAACATCTTATCCAAGACTAAGCAAATTACAACATACCATCGACTGCACAATGAGTACCGGAACAATATCAGTAAATATGAATACTAGACATTATCAGTACAACATACATGTATACTTACCGTATCCAGATTGATAGGTGGTTTCTTGATTCCATCGGGGATATTCTGTTGTTTCATACGATGCTAAAATATAGTAATACGAACAAATAAATTACGACGTGTCTATTGACATGAAGTATTTATGACGAAACAAATTTGTATTATGTCCAAGTATTTTGAACGGAAAAACGATCGCTAATATATTTTTGCCTAGCACACCCTTTATTTAGTAATCAGTTTTCGGTGGAAACTTTGCACGCATATAACATTTGAACACTTGTAGTCATATTATACGGCAAGCTCACTAACCAATGATAGCTGATTTAGTAAGACGTTTGTCATTTGTCTGTTGGAAGCTCATTATATTGTAGGTGTGTTAATACTGATCAACCGAAGTTCAGTGTATATTTGAGGATGTGACACTAATACTATCAACATCTCAATATACTGAAGATCTTTCAGTATTGACCAATTCTAGTTTAGCACAATCGAAGATGTACCAATAATGAAGATCATTCAAGGAACTATTGGTTAAGTCACATAGGTTGTCATGTAAGAGAATCGATTTCATCTCTAAACTCATTTTATATCAGCGCGAAGCAAATCACCCACTTGCGATTGACATTTCCATTAAAAATGAAGAAAGCATATTTATCTTAACCAGTAAGTTTCAATACATACAATAGGCATGCAGAATTATATTTTATCATATGTAATATTTCAAAAGGTTGATTAAATCGCCAACTTACCTCGGGCACAGTCGATGCCAACATTTCCGTGTGAATGTCCACAGTTACTAGTCAGCCATGGATCAGAGAAACATTGTGATAAACTCCATTCATTGCCAGTACAGGTCAGGTTGTTAATCATGTACGCCATGGGTGGATTGTAATGTGCACCAAATGTTGCACCATAGTAAATCCGTGTAAACCTAAAATATAACATCACAAAGTGTGCACCAAATGTTGCACCATAGTAAATATGTGTAAAACTTAATATAACATTACATAGTGAGCACCAAATGTTGCACCATAGAAAATCCGTGTAAACCTAAATATAGCATCACATAGTGTGCACCAAATGTTGCACCATAGAAAATATGTGTAAACTTAATATAACATTACATAGTGTGCACCAAATGTTGCACCATAGAAAATATGTGTAAAACTTAATATAACATCACATATTATGCACCAAATGTTGCACCATAGAAAATATGTGTAAACCTAAATATAGCATCACATATTGTGCACCAAATGTTGCACCATAGAAAATATGTGTAAAACTTAATATAACATTACATAGTGTGCACCAAATGTTGCACCATAGAAAATATGTGTAAAACTTAATATAACATTACATAGTGTGCACCAAATGTTGCACCATAGAAAATATGTGTAAAACTTAATATAACATTACATAGTGTGCACCAAATGTTGCACCATAGAAAATATGTGTAAAACTTAATATAACATCACATATTGTGCACCAAATGTTGCACCATAGAAAATATGTGTAAACCTAAATATAGCATCACATATTGTGCACCAAATGTTGCACCATAGAAAATATGTGTAAAACTAAATATAACATTACATAGTGAGCACCAAATGTTGCACCATAGAAAATATGTGTAAAACTTAATATAACATCACATATTGTGCACCAAATGTTGCACCATAGAAAATATGTGTAAACCTTAATATAGCATCACATATTGTGCACCAAATGTTGCACCAGAGAAAATATGTGTAAAACTTAATATAACATTACATATTGTGCACCAAATGTTGCACCATAAAAAATATGCGTAAACCTAAATATAGCATCACATATTGTGCACCAAATGTTGCACCATAGAAAATATGTGTAAACCTAAATATAGCATCACATATTGTGCACCAAAAGATGCACCATAGAAAATATGTGTAAAACTTAATATAACATCACATATTGTGCACCAAATGTTGCACCATAGAAAATATGTGTAAACCTAAATATAGCATCACATATTGTGCACCAAATGTTGCACCATAGTAAATCCGTGTAAACCTAAATATAACATTACATAGTGTGCACCAAATGTTGCACCATAGTAAATCCGTGTAAACCTAAAATATAACATCACAAAGTGTGCACCAAATGTTGCACCATAGTAAATCCGTGTAAACCTAAAATATAACATCACAAAGTGTGCACCATATGTTGCACCATAGTAAATCCGTGTAAACCTAAAATATAACATCACAAAGTGTGCACCAAATGTTGCACCATAGTAAATCCGTGTAAACCTAAAATATAACATCACATAGTGTGCACAAAATGTTGCACCATAGGTCACAAACCAATAAATAAATTTGTTCTTTAGCTCAATGTAAAGTTACAATAGTCAGTCCCAGGTTGATACATGTTAAAGTCTATGGCCAGGTGGCAGACATATAACAATGAAAAGAAGGGGCTACCTGCTTTAAGAAAATACAAAAAAACAGGGGGTCACGTATCATATAAGAAAAATTGTGTACGTCCAACGCGGTGAACATATTTTTACAGGCGCGCTGACCGACCAAATCCGGGTTTTACCCTACCCTTCTTTCGCTTTGGTATTTTGGCCAAAATCTCAAAATATGTGAAATAAAACAGTTTCAATACATTATATACATGTATACAATGCCTGTTAACCCAATTAGATGATTCCAGTTCCACCTTGTCAAAGCATACTACCATTTAAACACAATCACAAGTTTATTTAGGGACTATTTGAGTGTATCCTATTTTGGTTCGCGGAGGCATTTAGTGGTTTGTAACCCTTAGTAAATCCGTGTAAACCTAAATATAACATCACAAAGTGTGCACCAAATGTTGCACCATAGAAAATCCGTGTAAACCTAAAATATAACATCACAAAGTGTGCACCAAATGTTGCACCATAGTAAATTCGTGTAAACCTAAATATAACATCACAAAGTGTGCACCAAATGTTGCACCAAAGTAAATCCGTGTAAACCTAAAATATAACATCACAAAGTGTGCACCAAATGTTGCACCATAGAAAATCCGTGTAAACCTAAAATATAACATCACAAAGTGTGCACCAAATGTTGCACCATAGAAAATCCGTGTAAACCTAAAATATAACATCACAAAGTGTGCACCAAATGTTGCACCATAGTAAATCCGTGTAAACCTAAATATAACATCACAAAGTGTGCACCAAATGTTGCACCATAGAAAATCCGTGTTAACCTAAAATATAACATCACAAAGTGTGCACCTAATGTTGCACCATAGTAAATTCGTGTAAACCTAAAATATAACATCACAAAGTGTGCACCAAATGTTGCACCATAGAAAATCCGTGTAAACCTAAAATATAACATCACAAAGTGTGCACCAAATGTTGCACCATAGTAAATTCGTGTAAACCTAAATGTAACATCACATAGTGTGCACCAGATTTTGCACCATAGTAAATCCGTGTAAACCTAAAAATAACATCACATAGTGGAACAACAATAATTATATACTGTATACGAAGGGTGATCACTATACAACGGTTTTGTTTGTGAATATTTTGTAACGACATTTTGTGAATTTTGTTGTTAGACGATACAGAACGTAATCCAGCATTCAAACTTTACGGTTCAGTGAACTTCATTTAACGCATTGTACGAGAAAATGGTTTACATGGCCGGCAAACGCTTGAATGTGTATTTGACACTTTTGACATTTTTTTTCAGATAATAACATGTATTGATAAAGGTATTAGCATTTTCTCGTTACATATTGATTGTCCCTCGTACGTGTTCCTAGTGTGTAATGTATAGTTGTACGTGCGAACAACGGTATCGAATCAGTCATTTATTTTAGAATTACTTGTTCACAGGAAAATGCAACTCGTATGCAATACACATCCATAGTTAAGGCCTTTTCATGCCGAAATCGCACCGTCTTGTAAAGTTCAGCTTTATTTTCGCATGTACAAATACTTGGTCAAGGGTACATATAAATAAAACTTCTTTCGACCGAAATGTCGACCAAGGCATCCAGTGTCGAATGCCAATCTTGCATACATTTTGGGCTGTGTCTGATAGATTAATTGGAATCCTAAATACACAATCGGCCTGTTTACTTATATTCATGCAGTTACTAAATCTGTTTGACAAGGGTCAACTGTCTACTCACTGTCTACCCTGATATTTGCCAAGTATCTTGCATATTGTAACAGCATCATCTAAATCAAAACCATAATCGCAGATAGTGCCCCATTGTCCATCATAAAATACTTCAACTCTGCCGGAGTAATTGTTGTACCCATCCACTAGACGGATAGCACCCGCTGTAAAATATGAACTTTGAGTTTAACTAATGTCAATTACTTCATAATGTGTTGATATATCCACGGGAACGTAATGTATTGTGCGAGTTGACAATTTTGTGTTTTTATTGCATTGGAAGCGTGAGAAAATATTTTACATTACTGTATTAATGCCGAACTGACCAACTTAACCATATATGCATTAATTAACCCCCCCTCTCTCTCTCTCTCTCGCTGTAAAATAGAGCATAGATGATCTGCAGTTTCAGCGTTCTGAAAGCTGACTGGATGATGTAAAGTTCATATCGACATGACCCCATACAGAGTGTAGTCAGATCCTTTGTCAGCTTAAAGTAGTGGAGTCATTATTAATATGATTTAAATGGCATTGTATATAAATTACAGATATAAATATTGTTAACAAAATGCTTACCATACTCGCCATTGTTGATGGGTAGATTACTGTGTTGGTTGTAAGGTGCTGAAAACAATGTAAGTTAGGTTTTATACGCTTTTTAATAACATATAAGAATACAGTTATAAATTTATCGGTATGGTAATGTTTTAATGGACATCCCAGCATCACGATATACGCTCTATATTAATCCTGTTAGCATGTTGACATTGTGATTGTGCTCAGCATATAGTATCGCTCTCTGATATATTTAATATAAATCTGATGTTGAGTTTAAATACATGTATTACTCATAGACTTTATCTGGTCAAATTGAAAATTACCAGCAGGTTTAGTAGAATTTGTTCAGGTTTCATTGGCGTACATGTATATTTTAACCTAAAGGCACTCAATTCCAAGAGGCAAATTGCAAAATTTATCAAAACTCTCTCTTAAAATCGCATGTTTTGGCTCAACCGACCTAATGCAATTGATGTACTAATCTGGACGTATTCATCTCGAAGAAAAAGGATCGCATAACGTTAGTTTTTCAAATTTAAAAACAAAAAAATTGATTTCGTGACTTACGCATTAAAGTAGTATTATATATTCAGCGTCGTATAGCATTGGGTGGTGTACTGCCAAGAAAAGTCGTAAACTTACTAAGCCATTAACGGACGGTAAAACATGTTCGGTAGTTTTCATCAATAACGCCTTTAATTGTAATGTAAATTGTAAGAATACTTTATGTATTCGTTGAACAAAGTTTTGTGAATAAAACGTCTGCCAAAACGTGTTTTTATCATCGAAATTGAGTTTAAAGCCTTTAATGTTTATTAACGTAGGCCTATAGTTCTGGTTAGCCTTTTTTATTGTGTTGGCTGTCTTACAACTATTCCAGAACAAACCATCTTCCTCGTTATCAATATTTGTGTACTGTATGTTGAAGCTGCCAATTGCATGTACATCAGTAGTACTTTAGTGAAACAAGACTTCGTATGGGTTCCATCAGTGACTAAATAATTTGTTAACGTCTACAGAATATCCAAGTATCGTAAGGTCGTAACGTATAAAGGTGAGGCACGCAAGTGTAACGTTTTTGACGTCGAACAGCCTTTTGTTAAAAACGTCAGTGTCAGTAATGAGCACAAAATTAAATTATTAAATTTTAAGTTGCGTATATCTTGATACTACATATACAAAAGTCGTGTGGGCTTTTTAACAGACTCTATATTCTTACTCAAGTCATAATACATGTAGGAGTAAATGTAAGAGTCATATTTTGTCGGAATTCCCCTGGACAACATAGTTTGGACTAATTTGACGTCGTTGAACATTTTGTAGACGCAAGGAAAAAAAATATATTTTTTATTTATCATTCAATGCATTTGAACATCGCTCTGTTAGTTCTACGGAACAAATAGTATTCGTTTGTCTAGTTGTCACTGGAATAACTTTGGATCGACCAAATTTGCAAACATTTAAAAACTTTTTTAACCTTCACATTATGTATATTTTAACTAAATTTGAACAAGAAAACATTCGTATTTTATGGTATTGAAACAATATTTTAACCAACACATATACGGAAAAAAGGAATTTTTAGCATAAAATGATTCACGTGCTCACACACAAATTCACCTTAAAAGACAGAACTTTAAAATTACGAAAATATGAAAGTGTCGCTTTTTGTTGTTGTCTTTTTTTCGCTAAAATTTTAATTATTTCGACGGAAGCGCGCGAAAATAGCCTGACAACATGTTTCAAGCATACTTGAACCGATGGCGATGTTTCCCTGTGAATCCGTTCAGTAGTTATTACTTTATCACAACTTTTACCTAATTGACCCTGTGCCTTTGTTATGAGTCTCGCTACGTTTTTCGCGCAATAATTAAACAAAATAACGCTTGATGCATTTTACGTTTATTATTTCCATTTATATTTATAAATAATTAAATGCACAGTTTATTTCTACGTTTAATGATATAATTAACAGTTTGCTAGGCCGGGTAAAGTGATAATTATCGTTGGAAATTGTTTGCTGTTGGTGGCGTTTTCGCGTGTGCCTCCCCTTTTGACGTTACGTCAAGAGTGACAAAGATTTCATACAAACAGCTCAATAAAAATAATTAAGCTATTGTAGTTCATATATAAAATGCCATACCGTAACAGTCGACACCAAAGTCCTCATCGTGCGAGCACGTGTTTGAAAGCCATGGTTTTGATGTACAGTTGTTGAGATTGAATTCAGTTCCATCGCATTGCAGATCTTCAATCATAACGTTCCCTTCACCTTCTCCAAAGTATGCATTGTAATACGCCTTACCATAACTGAAATAAAGTATGTATTCTTATACGCCTTACCATAACTGAAACAAAGTATGTACTCTTATACGCCTTACCATAACTGAAACAAAGTATGTATTCTTATACGTCTTACCATAACTGAAACAAAGTATGCATTGTAATACGCCTTACCATAACTGAAACAAAGTATGTATTGTAATACGCCTTACCATAACTGAAACAAAGTATGCATTGTAATACGCCTTACCATAACTGAAACAAAGTATGTATTCTTATACGTCTTACCATAACTGAAACAAAGTATGCATTGTAATACGCCTTACCAAAACTGAAACAAAGTATGCATTGTAATACGCCTTACCATAACTGAAACAAAGTATGCATTGTAATACGCCTTACCATAACTGAAATAAAGTATGTATTCTAATACGTCTTACCAAAACTGAAACAAAGTATGCATTGTAATACGCCTTACCAAAACTGAAACAAAGTATGCATTGTAATACGCCTTACCATAACTGAAACAAAGTATGCATTGTAATACGCCTTACCATAACTGAAATAAAGTATGTATTCTAATACGTCTTACCAAAACTGAAACAAAGTATGCATTGTAATACGCCTTACCAAAACTGAAACAAAGTATGCATTGTAATACGCCTTACCAAAACTGAAACAAAGTATGCATTGTAATACGCCTTACCATAACTGAAATAAAGTATGTATTCTAATACGTCTTACCAAAACTGAAACAAAGTATGCATTGTAATACGCTTTACCAAAACTGAAACAAAGTATGCATTGTAATACGCCTTACCATAACTGAAACAAAGTATGCATTGTAATACGCCTTACCATAACTGAAATAAAGTATGTATTCTAATACGTCTTACCAAAACTGAAACAAAGTATGCATTGTAATACGCCTTACCAAAACTGAAACAAAGTATGCATTGTAATACGCCTTACCAAAACTGAAACAAAGTATGCATTGTAATACGCCTTACCATAACTGAAATAAAGTATGTATTCTAATACGTCTTACCAAAACTGAAACAAAGTATGCATTGTAATACGCTTTACCAAAACTGAAACAAAGTATGCATTGTAATACGCCTTACCAAAACTGAAACAAAGTATGCATTGTAATACGCCTTACCAAAACTGAAATAAAGTATGTATTCTAATACGTCTTACCAAAACTGAAACAAAGTATGCATTGTAATACGCCTTACCATAACTGAAACAAAGTATGCATTGTAATACGCCTTACCATAACTGAAATAAAGTATGTATTCTAATACGTCTTACCAAAACTGAAACAAAGTATGCATTGTAATACGTCTTACCAAAACTGAAACAAAGTATGCATTGTAATACGCCTTACCAAAACTGAAACAAAGTATGCATTGTTATACGTCTTACCAAAACTGAAACAAAGTATGCATTGTAATACGCCTTACCAAAACTGAAACAAAGTATGCATTGTAATACGCCTTACCATAACTGAAATAAAGTATGTATTCTTATACGTCTTACCATAACTGAAACAAAGTATGTATTCTAATACGTGTTACTATAGCTTAAACAAAGTATACATTGTAGTACGCCTAACCGTAACTCTAAACAAAGTATACATTGTAGTACGCCTAACCGTAACTCTAAACAAAGTATGCATTCTTATACGCTTTACAATAGCTCAAACAAAGTATGTATTGTAATACGTCTTACTATAGCTTAAACAAAGTATGTATTGTAATATGTTTTACTGGTCACATCCGTACTGAATGTTTATCAGTGCCTGAATGAACTGAATACACGGAATAAACGGATTAAAGCTGAAGGGTTTCCCCACAAATATTAGACATATCTATCTGACCAACTTCGTGCACCGACTATGTGTTTTAGTTGATAAAAACCACAGGTGACCACCTAGTTTTTATGAAAGTTTGTTTAATAGTATAAAGGCTGCCAAGACGGTTAAAATATACACAAAAATGTTAATCGCCTGTGGTCTATCTAACGGTATTTTCTATACATGTCATAGCAAATATAAATGATTATTTCCAAATATGTTAGGCCAACTAAATATAATTTTATGTCAATTAGTAAATGTCGTTGTATGTTAGATGCCGTTATAATGCATTTATAATGTTTTGTATATGCACATCTATGCCAAGTGCATTTTGCAAATGGGCGAGTCTACAATAAATAAGCACGTACATTACGCCAAAGAAGAGATCGCTCCGCCTGGTTGTTTGTCGATGGGTGCTTGGGCCATGTGTTTTTGATTAAACGTTAAAATTGATTTAAAGGGTATTGGTTGACGATTGGCCAATCCCCGGGGTGGGGGCCGTGGATGCAACTGACTGTTGCATAAAGTCTCCAATGAAAGACGTTACACGAGAGACTGAAGCCGGGCTGTGTTTAATCCACGCTAAACCTAGTGACTAGATATTCATTAAAACAAAACATGTAAAACGGCTTTCACAAGTCGTATGATGGAAAACTAATAATAATCATGTTCGCCTTCTTATATTTTAGAAGTTAGTTCTCATGTAGTGTGCTTACAGGTAGCAAAACCATAAACTATACCACAGGTGACCACATTAAATTTTACCACTACATTTTGTTGGAAGCCAGTATAATAAGAACTACTAAATGATGAAAAACAATACGAGCACCTGTGGTGTTTGTATGTTATCTGGGGTTGTATGTCCTTAACGCACGGATGATTCGACAGTCGGTTAGTTTATTATGTCTAATATTTTTGAGAAACCCATTCAGCTTTAATGTGTATTCAGTGTATTCAGGCACTGACTACATTCATCATGGACGTGTCCACTATAGCTGGAACAAAGTATACATTGTAGTACGCCTAACCATAACACTAAACAAAGTATACATTGTAGTACGCCTAACCATAACACTAAACAAAGTATACATTGTAGTACGCCTTACCATAACACTAAACAAAGTATACATTGTAGCACGCCTAACCATAACACTAAATAAAGTATGCATTGTAATACGCCTTACCATAGAATAAACAAAGAATGCTTTTGCGGAAGTGACTGCATAAAGTATATTAATGTTTTTGACACTTGTACAGAACTTTCACTTTTTGCAATGCCGTTAATAGTGTTTATGAGCAAATACCTGCTTTAGATACATGCACTTAATTATGATTGTTTTACTCATTGTCTATCCAACGAAACGAGCACATTAAATTGTTCAAGCAAACATTGATAGTAAATTCATCGATTGCTTATCAATGATACGATGCAAAATAATTCAAAATGATACAACAGATCAAATACGAACCTATAACCTCGATAATATCCAGCACTTCTACAGATTGCTTGTACTTCTGAGTGTGTCATATTTCTGCCACATACTGTTCCCCATGTCCAATCATAGTATACCTGTACTCTACCGGCATGACTAGACTGTCCACCAACAAGTCGCACTTGGACATCTGATTACAAATATAATATTGGATTATAACAAAAATGTCACAGATACCACCAGTCCAAACTATAATGCATCTAGCTATTGCTGATTATATGTTACGTTTAAGGTCACAGAATACGTTTTATTTTTACAGTAAAAAGGATAACCTAAGATAACCATGCTCCAACTGCTGCAAAAGCTAAATAAAACAAAATACCACATTGAAATTCTCTTGCTAGACACTCGGCATACAATGGAAACTGGCTTCTCTTCTCTCACACCCTCGTGTCGATGGAAAACATCAGGAATGAGGTGTCGAGAGTGATTAATATAAGTTGGAAAAACTTGTTTCACAATCGATCTTAAATAAATTAGTATAAACAAAAACTATGGTGAGTGCTGCCTTCTCTATCCGATTTTCATGAATACCTTTTATTATAACTAAGGACACAAATTGTTCAACTGTAAAAATAAATATATACAAAGTCATGTATTTACCTGGTGGAATCGTTGACGTTGCATCTAAAATCAGAATGATGTATAAAATGTCATTCATCATAACATAAATACTATCTCAGAACTGGTAATGTCTTCGACAAAATTATAGTTGAAACAAGGCACGTTAATTAGCATGACGACAATAGAGGTCCTACATAAATAGTGCGCATTAGCATACCGGATATCTAGCCACCGATCGTAATGTGGCTCTAAATTAGTTTATGCGTATATTGTATGATATGTAAATTAAAGGCCCAAAATGGTTACTGGGGGACTCTAACAATATTATGACTGACTGCAAATTTATGAACATATACCACCAATTCATAGAAATCCTAAATGACCACAATCTCACACAAATGGTCACCATGCCCACCAGGGGTAATAATATTCTGGACTTATTCCTATGTGACAACCCATCACTAGTCACCAAAGTAGACATTCTTCCTGGAATATCAGACCATGACATGGTCTACGCAGAGGTAAATATCAGACCTCAGTTCAGCAAACACAAACCACGCTCAATGCATATGTACAAGCGAGCCGATGCACTGAAACAGGACCTGGAAAGATTCAAAGATTCCTTTATGGAGACATGTCATGACAAGTCGGTGAACTGCCTATGGACAGACTTCAAAAATGCTCTCCATAAAGGTATCGATGACCATGTGCCTCAAAAGACAGTCAACAGTAAAACATCACTTCCCTGGATTAATCAGGAAATAAAGAGACATATCCGAAAAAGAGACTCTTCCACAAATACAAAAAGTCCAGGCGGCAAAGTGACCGACAATCCTTTATTGATGCGAGGCGCCTTGTCAAGCAAAAACTAAACGAGGCCCATAACAAATACATAGAATTCATCCTTGACCTTGCTACTTCTGAGGACCCAGGTACCAAAACAACCTTCACTAGCAAAAAGCTATTGTCTTTGCTGAATAACTCAAAGCAAGATAGCAAAGGTATCTCCTCACTAGGTAACGATGGCAAATTGTACACTGACAACAAGAACATGGCAAATATCCTTAACGCACAGTTCCAGTATGTATTCACCCCAAAAGCCCACTTAGTCTTCAACAAATATCAAACATGGCAAACACGCCTACATCAGGAACTGATACCCAGTCCCATCACAATCTCCACTTATGGGATTATGAAACTACTGAAATACATAAACCCCAATAAGGCAGCAGGTCCTCACCAGTTGAAGCCTCTTGTGCTCCAGCAGCTAAGCAGCACCATCGCACCTATAATACAAGTGATATTCCAGAAATCGATTGATTCTGGGAGGGTTCCGAATGATTGGAACACGGCGAATGTGTGCCCCATATACAAGAAAGGAGACAAGTGTAATCCCGCCAACTATAGGCCCATTTCACTCACTTGTGTCCTATGCAAGCTGCTGGAGCATATAGTTGCTTCAAATGTTGTTGCACACCCAGACTCGAATGACATCCTGTATGGCCTGCAACACGGATTTCGATCAAAGCGGTCATGTGAGACCCAACTTGTCATGCTGGTGGAGGATCTACTTCGAGGCTCTTTATCAGGCCAGCAATCTGACCTGATATTGTTAGATTTCTCAAAGGCTTTGGACAAAGTTAACCATGAGAAACTTATATTGAAACTCCATCAGTATGGCATCAGGAGTCAAACACTACAATGGATCCGAGCATTCTTGTCCAACAGGTCTCAACAAGTCGTGCTTTAAAATGATACTTCAGACAGTGTACCTGTCACATCTGGAGTACCACAGGGATCAGTACTCGGGCCCATACTTTTCCTTATATATATAAACGACTTACCCGATGACATCAAATCCAAGGTCAGGCTGTTTGCTGATGATATCGCGGTGTACTTGGCAGTATCAAATCTGCAGGATGCAAAGCTCCTGCAGGATGACCTAAACAGACTCCAGGAGTGGGAAGCATTATGGGACATGGACTTCAACCCACAAAAGTGCACTGTTATACAGGTGACACGCTCAAAACATCCAGTCCCATCCACATACACCCTACATGGCCAAACCCTGGAGAATGTGACATGTGCCAAGTACCTCGGGGTTGATATCAGCAACGACCTGACCTGGACCCATCACATAGACCGGGCAACAACATCAGCCAACCGTACGCTGGGGTTTCTGAAGCGAAATATACGTACACAGAACCCCAGCGTACGGCAAATAGCATACAAAGCACTAGTACGCCCAGTCATCGAATATTCATCCCCTGTCTGGAGCCCGTACACCAAGGACCTCATAGACAGGGTTGAGATGATCCAAAGGCGGGCTGCTAGGTGGGTATGTAGCGACTACTCATACCACTTTAGTGTAACTGGTATGCTAGAGAAGCTCCGTTGGACAGGCGAAGTGATACTCGTCTGCGCCTGTTCGACAAGATCGTCCACGGGCTTGTGGCCATACATATGCCACCTTATATCACACACCCTGCCAGAATATCAAGGACCCATCACCCCCTCGCATTCAGACAAATACACTGCCGAGTAGATTATGATAAATATTCCTTCTTCCCGCTTGCAGTCATACAATGGAACAGGTTACCGTCCAACATAGCCATGCTGCCTACCTTAGAAAACTTCAAGGAGGCAGTGTGTATTATTCCCCACACTATGCCATAATTCACAGGACCCTATATTTTAATAACCATACTTTTACCTTTTACTAGCTATCACTGCTCCTTCGAACTTTTAACTTTGTTTTTCACTCCTATTCTCTATTACTTTTAACTTTTTACTTTACTCACACCACTAGGCGTGCATTCAATTGCCTGCACATAATCTCCGCGAGGGGGTGATGCAGTATAGATAGATAGATAGATAGATAGATAGATAGATAGATAGATAGATAGATAGATAGATAGATGTACATTTTAAATGGCGATATTGTATGAGAAGTCTATACGTATCGCAATCGTCTCCAAAAATTGTGTCACAAACTTTCGTAATCATGATACAACATGTTGTTTAGCCATAAGTATACATTATACTTACACGTGTCACAATCTACTCCAGCATCTTCGTCATGTCCACAGTTATGTTGACCCCATGGACTAGATATACAATCAGTAATATCATTCTCATACCCGTGACAGCGTAAATCATCCAGTAGTATATCTCCACGACCTGGTGGAAATGTCCCGTAACTAGCTGCGCTTGTATACCTTAAATATCAATATTGAACATATTGAACAGTGTATGGTCAATATAAGTCTAAGACCACTTTGAGGCTACATCCGAATATTGTGGAAGAGATTCACGTACATATATTTACTAAACTACCAAATTATTGTTTACCTGCTCAAAATCGATTCCAACGATATTATGCGAATGCCCAATGAAAATTGAGTAGTGATTTAATTTCCTATGTACACTGGTCTGGTTGTCCTTACTTCTGGTTCAAAGAGTTATGTCTCTAACGATTCAACATTGCATAATTTAGCTGTGCTGTGGGATTTCCAACCTGATGTCAAAATTTCACATCTTCACGTTTTGGTAGGATTGTGTAGTGTAATGTTTAATGATTCCAAAAAGGTATACCTTTTTAGAATGTCAACTTAGTGACATGCTATGACAAAACTACATGCATGAACTTACAACTGACGTTCAAAATGTCGTCATCGACGACACAAAAATAAACAAATATGATAATTATCACAGATCCTATTATACATTTTTGTAACCGCCCTATAAGAAAAAGGAAATAAAATACACATATTTAATTTATTGAAGCATGACACATAAAGGATGTATTGTACTCTCATTTGATAATTGATTTTTGAGTAAACACAACACAATTATTAACAAATTCTCAAAATTCTCACTTTTTGTTTATGTTTTACACTATTTTACCCCCAAAAATACTATCATTTAGCAAAATATTCTGACACTTTAGTTTTGATATCTTAAGATGCAAGGCACTATGTTCCTACCACAATTAAACATTTTAAAATAAATGTTTATGACGTTGCAATCAGCCGACTCCCAAAATTCTCGTTTTTGACAGGTTTTGCCCCAAAAATATCGGATTTTTGGCAACAGTCTTGAAAATGATTTTTTAATATCGTAAACTACCAGTAACAACACAAACATGTATGGACCTAGATTTTTAGTATGTTACAAACCGCCCATAGTGTGACATCATCAAACAAAAATATGTTTTCTAAAAAAAAACAATATTTTATCAAGCGGTTGGAAATCGCACAGCAGAGCTCAATGACTTATTCATCTGAAAATAACGCATTTTTCCAGATCTGGATAGTACTATAAAAACAGTTCAACTTGATATACTTAAATAAACAACAAAAGATAATATAACAATATCGAAACTGTCAACCTAACCAGTATACTTGGTTTTGTTACCCATTGTTTCGTCCAAGCGAACTACATACAACGCTGGCTTCATTATTGTCAAAGTTATCATCGCAAACAGTTCCCCATTCTTCAGTTGTATTATCAAACACCTCCACACGCCCTTTCCAATGTGCAGCTCCGTCCATTAAACGTATTGTATCTGATAATATAATCAGTCGGTTAGGAATAAAAATATAGCTCGTTAGTGGATGATGCTTTTAATTTATCTTTGATTCATCGATCGTAATAAAATGGAGATATAGATATAAACTAAAATAATATTTTGAATATGCACTTGTTAAATGTTATAAGTACACCAACATGTAATGCGTATATCCTTTTTATTATACATGATATCATGTTCATTATTTGCATGTCTTCATGCAAGTAATACAGTCGTTTCGGGTAATTCTGCGCATCGGGTAATTCTGCGCACCTTAACTTTCTATTTCTTACAGGCTTTGTTGGGTCGTTTTCCTTCTGCCCTTCAGTGTTTTTGTAGATGTGTGTCATTAATGTAAAGTTTTAAAACCAAATCAACGAAATTGGACAAGTATTACTACGAAAAATTGACCAAAATGAGTGTCAACGGCGATTTTCATTAATTTGGCATACCACGTGACACATAAATTGAATAAAAGCACTTTTGTAATGGATGATGACTTTTCCTTTTTTGTCAACATTGTCTTAATGACTTATTTTTTCGATACTGTGAAAAATTTCTTGTGGAACAAATCTTCGAAACAGACAATACAAAAAACAATTCCACCTGCGCAGAATTAGCCGAAAAAAATTACGTCTTGAAAACCGGCAGTCATCTTGTTTTGTTACGACATTTGGCCTAGTTTAGCAAGGTACGATGTTTTGAATTGTTTACATTTGTCAATGAAGGTTGTTTCTATGCAAAACATCACCATAATTTATTCTAAAAATAAAATAATCTCAAATGTAGAAAGCCAATAACCGTTAGGTGCGCAGAATTACCCGACAGCACTGTATAGCAGAAATATTCGATAATTCGAAGATTGTAATTTGCCCGCTGCGAGCAGTGAACCGTGCATTTTCAAATTATGCAAAATGCACGTGCAAAACAGACCATACAAGAGAGCTGTGTGAAACATACACGTCTCATGACAGTAAATAGCCTAGTGTAGCTACGGTCACTACGACCTACACCTTTGATCTATCGACCTAAAAAATAGTAGGTGCCTAGATCTGATGATTAGGAATCGCTCTGTAAAGTTTAAAGATTTAAGTTACTATGTTTTTTATGGTTAGGACCAGTGATTAGTGTGTGTTCAAATGTCATGGTGAGATTGACATTTTATCCAAACGACCTAGAAATTGAGTCGGGTCGTCTGTGGAGGATGAATAATCCCCACTTAAAATTTTAGAACCCTAGGTCCACCTGTTTTAGAGTTATTGTTGGAAAACCCTTCGGCATGTCGACCGACCGACTATTTGCGCGTAACGCTATGTACTGTGTTGTTGTACTCATAACATTTAATGAGTGTATTACGTTCAGAGTCTGTCTAGATTTAGTGTCTATTAATGTACGTGGAAGAACGCTTGGATGGTATTTGCGATATAATTACCACAAAGGTTCGTGGGTTTGTATATGAACCGTTCTTCAGGTAAACAGGGCTTTTGATAATAATATCAACATTTTCACAATTTGTCAATGGCCCCGGTTTTCCTGGAGAACGGTTCATATATCAGTGTCTATATTTATTATCTCAATATTATATATCAAATCAATTACTTACTACAATCTAATTCCACACTGTATTTGTCGCTACATTGTCCATTATTCCATGGTTGTGACGTACACAGCGATATATCATCCTCACTTCCGGTACACCTCAGTTGATTGATCATATAACCTCCAATCTGACCTTCACCTTGCATGAAGTCATAGTAGTCATACACGCGAGTTATTCTACCCGGTCTTAAATGAACAATAGAAAGCATTTTGATTTTGCTTCTGTCGTTTAAATGGGTATAACATACGAGGGATGATCCAAAATAACGTGGACTTTTGCTGTTGCTTCAAACAGCATCGTTATTTCTTCGAAATATTAACATGGTTTACTATCAGAATATTTATAGCATACGACCAAATTTCACATTGGCGCAATATAACAACCACGCCGCGTGTTTTTTGTAACCTTAGTAACGTGTATGCGGCACACAAAAATTGTGCTTCTTTTCTCAAGTTACATATGCACTTATTTAAAATGAAATATATGTAAGACATGCGCTAAACTTAAAGACCTTACGATGTGATGTACAAGCGAAATCTTGTCAAAATGTGTTGTCATAGAAACAGTGCGTTTTAAACATACATATTGTTCTGTGCGCGTTACCACCTGTGTTTTTACGTTAAAATTACGTGGACAAAGTGACATGAAATACTTACAATGATAAAGATCTACTATGATCTCTGGGAAAATGCAGACAATGACATTTAAAATGATTGAGCCGACTCATAGAATATGTCCTACGAACTGAGCGCTTATTTTTATTTAAAGGAATCGTGTATACATGGACGAAAACAATTATAGACGAGCGCAAGTATCACGTTAGAAATAGAAAATACGGCGCAACTACAGTGGCGTAATCCGCGATGCGTTGATTGCCTGTTAGGAAATTATCTGGACGCTATGGAGGCGTACATGAAAAATATCTTGCAAAATGTAAGGTCAAATGTTATCTTAAATATTACAGTAATAATTAAAATCATTGTATGACATTTTAGATAAAAACTAGCAGGTTAAAAACTGCTACAGTAAAGAGCATCGATACATGACGCCAACGAAGTCATGAAAGCAACGTTGACGTGCGCCGGGTTGCAGTTAGTGACTATTTTCTATTGTATGTAACTTTTCACTGAATAATTATATTTTCGTAAATATTTTCGGGACTATGCCGGACATATTCCTATTAATGATTATATAGGTTGGTAAAGGATTAATTGACACATATGAAAATTGTAGCAAAAGTCCCACGTTATTTTGGATCATCCCTCGTTCATGTAAGCAGTTGCGTCTTTGACGTTCAAAAAATAATTAATTACATTTATGTTCTCTTAATTAGTGCAAGTACATGTGGATCCTCTTAGTCTGTGGCAACCTAATCTACTGACAACAAACAACATGCGATGAACGTGATGCAGTCTTAGGTTAGGTTTTGATAAATATTTTTATTATTATTTGCTTGGAAGAGCTTTTTAATTTTTGGAAAAAATAATTCTACGCAAACACAACTTGCATGCGCGTACGTGTGATATTTATTCAGTTATGAGCAATTAACACTTATCATATACAAGGCAAAAGGAAAAAGGCCTACAGTATGGGGGGGGGAGGAGTAAAATGTTGACGTTGAGGCTGGTAACTCACAAATTACAATATCTAACATTCTTGTGCTGACGATTATACATATGAGCCGTTCTCCAGGAAAATCGGGCTTATTGACAAAATTACGAAAATCAAGATAATTAATCGTTAGAAAGACGAGACTCGTATGAGCACTGTCTGAAAATTTGAACGAATTATCACATAAATTAACAAAGTTATAGACTTTTGAAACTAACCACTCCCGACAAGTTTTTAAGTGACGTCGCAAACGTCATTCGAGCGTTATTTGACGTAACGTTAACCATCATTTCACAAACCCCGTATTTGATGAACTTTTGACGTAAACTTTTCAAATTTTTGTCACATTTTAGAATAATATTCTGATTATAATAAAACACGACAAAATAGTGAGTGTTAGTTTATTTTTAACCACTAACCCCTTGTTTTTCTCAATTCGGATAGTTTTCGACAATTGGTCACCATAGCAACGACGGAAGAAATTGTATCACAATTTACCAGAAAATTTAAATCTTTAAGATAGTACTATGAACTCCAACTACTTACGATTAAATCGGTGAACATGATTTTTTTCTCATTTCAGACCTATTTCTAAACGTTATTAAATAATTACTGCTGTTATGTCAATAAGCCCGGTTTTTCTGGAGAACGGCTCATATGTTTTAATACTACAAATAACGTATACTGAGTAACTGTATACATTGTAATCACGTATTATACCTTTTGAGTTTCGTCCTTATTGTCTGGTATATGAGCACATACGTTTATTCATAATTAACTTACACTCTTGTTCCGTTATTTATCATGCCACAAACAACTTTAGCTTCTTCAGGTCCAAACCCTTCATAACAAACTCTTCCCCAGTGACCATTGTAGTAGACTTGTAGAGTACCATCCATCTCTGTGCGGCCTCCAGCCAGTCGTACCGGGGTCGCTAAAACATGTTAAATACACAGTCAGACGTACCAGGGTCGCTAAAACATGTTATATACACAGTCAGACGTACCAGGGTCGCTAAAACAAGTTATGTACACAGTCAGTCGTACCAGTGTCGCTAAAACATGTTATATACACAGTCAGACGTACTGGGGTCGCTAAAACATGTTATATTCACAGTCAAATGTACCGGGGTGGTCGCTAAAACATGTTATATACACAGTCAGACGTACCGGGGTCGCTAAAACATGTTATATACACAGTCAGTCGTACCGGGGTCGCTAAAACATGTTATATACACAGTCAGTCGTACCGGGGTCGCTAAACATGTTTTATACACAGTCAGTCGTACCGGGGTCGCTTAAACATGTTATATACACAGTCAGACGTACCGTGGTCGCTAAAATATGTTATATTCACAGTCACACGTACCGTGGTCGCTTAAACATGTTATATACACATTCAGACGTACCGGGGTCGCTAAAATATGTTATATACACAGTCAGACGTACCGGGGTCGCTAAAACATGTTATATACACAGTCAGACGTACCGGGGTCGCTAAAATATGTTATATACACAGTCACACGTACCGTGGTCGCTAAAATATGTTATATACACAGTCACACGTACCGTGGTCGCTAAAATATGTTATATACACAGTCACACGTACCGTGGTCGCTAAAATATGTTATATACACATTCAGACGTACCGTGGTCGCTAAAATATGTTATATACACATTCAGACGTACCGGGGTCGCTAAAACATGTTATATACACATTCAGACGTACCGTGGTCGCTAAAACATGTTATATACACATTCAGACGTACCGGGGTCGCTAAAATATGTTATATACACATTCAGACGTACCGGGGTCGCTAAAACATGTTATATACACAGCTCAATAAATACCACTGTGGTCACTCGCTTATCTTTCGAGAAAATCAAGAACATAAACCCTGACAGATTAAATATAACCATAACCTAACCCTATATACGTATATCACATGACTTTCCTTATATCCAGGTTAGAATAACAAGTACGTATAAAATTATACGTACCACGTGTAGTATAAGGTGTAGAGTTTTTTCAATAAATCAATGCGTAGTTAGCGTTTCTAGTGTCATGTGACATAACATGTTACAAACTCGGGTCTCGCTTAATAAAGTTTTAAAAACTATTTTAATATAAATTTATCTCAATTGATAACTCGTGATATATCCTCTATTTATTTGCTCCAATTGCATGAAGATCATATTTTGTAACGCAAAATCATAGTAATTATAAATTCACATCGATTCATAGCAGGTGAAATACATTTTTTAGTTTCAAAATATTATAACAATCATTATATGTACATCATAAGTAACACTATTTTTCAAGCATTACATATTAAACATTAATTTAAAGAAACATTTCCCCATAACGACAATACAGGATATACGAGAGGTGTTCAATTTATTTATGAACAAAACATGAACACCGATTTTGCAACATTGAATAAAAGCAATTGAAATATATTTTTTAAACCATGTGAGAAATGTTTTAAGTTGAACATATGATCATCATACATTTTTTTCCTTTGGTTAAAGCTTAAAACAACAATTTAGTAGATGGTGTTGTTTTTCCTGTTTTGAAGGCAAAATGTTCCTTTTATAAGCATCAAAAAAGTGTTAGTAAATTTTCATTTTTAATGAGAATATCAGTAAAATTTGTCGTAAAGAGTCTTATCAAAGTTCTGTTTCCAGTTATTTTGAAAAGGCACCAAAATTGAAAATTGCCCAACATTGCCAAAACCTACACTTAAACCTAAAGTTGGTTTTATGATATCTATGATGAATCTATTAGCAAAACGTGGAATAGTACCACAGATGGGAGTGTCCATAGAAACTATCAGTGACATTATTTCGAAACAGTTGAATGCATAGTTCTGGGAAAATGCGTAGTTTCTACGCTGAAAAACAAGAAAAACATGTCTCGCAGTCAAAAGAGTTGATATCTAGAAATGCGAAATAAACAACATAATGTGGACAAATTGTTTCATTATGGCGAAGCAATGCTGAAATCTTAAAGAATGTTATGATAGATTATAGTATGCTACATGTATTTTAGAAAAGGTCACAGGGATAGGGAGAAGTTCATGTTTGTCCAGCTTTAGGTGTTCGCGGCCGTTTTCCTGGAAAGGCATTGGGTTTGTTATTACGGATATACGCACATCAAAATCAAAATCAAATTGACAAAATTGAAAGCTGTTGTCTATGTACAAACCGTTTCAAATAAGGGTTTCAACAAAAAAGTATTACATATTGTTCATAGTGACTGTTCCAAGAACATAGTGTTTCATCCAGATTCAGCTTCAAGTCACCATATACAACGCCAAATAAAAAAACTTAAGTTTTTATTTCATTTCATTGTTAGAGTAACGAAATATCGATGTTTATTTTCTGTTCATAGATAAGTTAAACACCACTCGTATATGTAGCTGATGTTGGATATTGCAAACTATAATTATACGTACGGTTGCACTCTACACGGACGTTCTTGTAACTATCACAGTGCGACGGTGCGTGTTGTAAACTGCAGGCAGCAATATCCACCTCATCACCTCGACACTGTGCTACCAGCATCTTAGATGAGGAGTACGCATCAAAATAGTAGGCGACGTTCCTGTAAATATCAGACAATAGTTATGATGAATACAAGGGAACAGCGCTAGACACAAACAGCAAACATTTATGTATATCACTACAATGTGACGTGTTCTTTCTGTATCTAATGTAGGAAAAGTCTTTTCAAATTTGTTTTAGATAAGAATTGTTTAATAAGAAACATTTGACGGATAAACGACGGGCGGGGAGTGATCACAACATTTTACATTGTCGCTACGTGACAGGTGTGCTTATAAACTACATATGCTACCGAGAACTTTGTGAGTTTGTTCTACACATCACTTCAGCCTCTTCCCGACCGAAATTGTCTCTACAAAATACATAGTAGTATTGTTCTCGTCGAAGCTTAAACGCCCCGTTAGCGTAGGTATACACACCTGAAATACATCAAAATATAGATAAAACCACATGATTTGGTCAAATTGACGAACAATATGATATTTAGATATGATTAAGCCTCCACAAAGCCTCAGCAACGTTCTAATAACAATCAAATACTTTCGCAAGTGCGACAGCATTGATTTAGAATATGTTTTTGTCATTAATCGTCAAAAATGTGGATTATATGCCATTGTAGACTAAATGTGACATGTTGGCATACATGTTTGAACATGTTTTTTATATTTCGATATCACATTGTAAAGTTGAAACATTCTTGCAGGTTTTATTTTGAACAAAAAGCAACGATGTTATCAGATTATTTATGGCGCAGCTGGGCTTATTGTATTATAAAGGTTTTGAGAAAATGGGACTGGAAAAACAACGCTAAACTTAACACAGTCGAGCACAGAAAGCGTTGAAACACGACTTGCCACAAAACATGGAACAACATTCCTTTCCCTATGTCTCGAGTGTTCTAGCACTATAATATTATGTAATGAAAGCATGGTCCGTCAATATGAGGGGATAGTTGATATCGCTAGTAAAGATAATGTTGACTAACGTGAGTGACAGTTGATGTGTAGCTGACCATGGTCACAATACTGATTTCCGGAAGGCATCCATTCGTTAGATGGACAAAATAGAATATCCTCATCAGAACTGTCACAGCGTAGATTAGTGATCATCATTCCATCACGATGAGAATAGTCATACGTCCTATAGTAAGTCATATTCCTGACATAGACAAAGCATGGTTACAAACATTTATTTCATACGTGTGGCCCTTACTTAATTCTAGTCATAAACTACCTATATATTATAGAATATTATCTATTCGAAACAGGTCTAATACGTGGGGTGATCAAAAAGTAATAAGACAAACGCTCTAAAATAATCATTCTACGTGATATCAATTCAAATAAAGAATGTATCCTATCACCGTTTGCAGAGTTTCATAAACTTTTATCCATTACTGGCAGAGATATCCATTATTTTGCAATCTTGGGTACAGCGAATAGCCGCACATTAACGACGTCAATGACGTCACGTACGAAAAGTGTCAACTATTCGAACGTCTCGTTGCTTCGAATAAGCGCTTATGTCTCTAAAAACATTGGATATATTTACTTATAATTCAGTGTTTATTTAGAAGAAGTATTCTTTTGACTAAAAACAATTCAGTTGTTATAAAATATCAAGGAAATGTTGAATAATTATTCGATAATTTTCGTTCTAAAGACGGCTCTCGAGTACGACGTCCGTCAAACGAGTGAAAATCAAAATTGACAGCTCATCTTATGCTTTTCTGATCTCGGCTTGTTATGATAGAGTTTCTTTCACATCACAAACCCTTTTCCACTAACGATACAAGAGTATACGTCTTGCAGACTTATCTTTCTGTGCTCATTTCCTCATTTAAATGTTTGTTTAAAACTAAATCCTAGTTTGTGGAAGAACTGTATATTTTCGATATGTGATTTTTTGCCGAAATATTGCGTAGTTTTCAAGTCGTACTGTTAGTTTTAAACATCATATATTCAAATCGAACAAACCTACATCAAAAACGTTTTATTCCACAGTTATTCAATGTTTTAGCGTCACGTCCAGTTAATTGGATACATATTCGAGGAATATTCAATAAAATATAAGTCGATTGCTTTTCCATACTACATGTACGTGGGGTGTTCCACAATTAATAGGACTTTTTTCATAGCGGCAAGGCAAATCAGAAATTAAGAAAACTAATGGTATATAATTAACTTTTGATCTTTCACTGACAAACATGCCAAATATCTAAGAAATTGAATGAAAAATAAGAAATATATTAAACATTAAATATGATATGTATCAAGGAGGCGGGTTGCACCGTGACGTTATTATGACGTCGCATTTCGAGCACAGTATTTTAACATACAGAAACATGTAATAATTTTATTTATAGTCATCCTGACTTTCTAAACAGATCTAATAATACTGTCCTGATTGTTTAAATGTGTTTCCGTAACCCTGTTCACAAAAAATTGTCTTGCAATGATGTTAGAAATTGCTCAAACCTTGGAGCGTCTATCAGGGTACAAACAGGGCTATTAACGTCAACTTAATGCTCAATGACCTCATCTGTGCTTATTTGTAGGTTTATAACTCAGCATTATGTTAACAATTTGAGCCAACAGAACACAAGTGGCTGCTTAATGCCACAACATTACAAGCATTTCATTATTTCATTGGTAAGCACAGTTGGTTTTCCAAATTTATGCCATTATTTGACAATCGCGCGGTTTCTGTTTAGTGGCGTTGGTGTCATTTTCATCCATTACGCGCTTAGATGCATACCCATGATTAATGACTAATGGTAACAAACACAGACCGATTTCTTCCAAACTTTGCATGCGCATGTCAAAGTCATCCACGTAATGACATACAACTGGGCGTTTATATTGATCAAGTGGTTATTGAGATATTAACATTTTTAATAAGGATGGTATAGACAAATTATAGTGTGACCCGACTTTGCGTTACATGGTTTCTATGACAACGCATTGTAGGAGCATCATCAGCAACAAAGAATTTATGTTACTACCAGTAGATAGAGCATACATTGTTAAGCATATGAGACAATTTTCATTAAAATGTAAGCGTTGAGTAAAACGTTATGAGAAAAGTCCTATTATTTCTGGAACACCCCTCGTATATGGCGAAAAAGGGTGACGTTTTTATGTGCGACGACATAGCGCGACACCTTATATTTGACGTCGCAATCATGAAGAACAACTTATTGTAGAACATTGTAATTTATAAGTAAACACCGGCATTAATTACAGCAAAATTAATATATCACTTTCATAGCTCAGATACGTAAACTTTCAAAATGAGAGCATTTGTCTCATTACTTTTTGATCATCCCACTTAGTATTGTTATGAAAGTGTATTTTTATTCGGGGGACGTTATCAATATAATTTATATTTTTGCAAAATATGATTTCTGGAGAAGATTTTTGTGTCCTACCCTAGATTTTCGAAAGTGGGATTGGTTTGGTTGGAATATCAATAACATACTAATGTATACATGCTTTTTTATTCTTATATAATACGTACAGCAGAACACTGGAGTATTTTCGGTAAAATGTCTGTTTTCTGGGGAGTTTTAGGCTTGCTCTATCTCATTTATATCGTAAGGCATGTTTACGGTTGCAACATAAATATTTATTTACCATGAGACCTTAAGGTATATAAAACATGATATGAGTAAATTTCAAACAAATCGGAATGAATTTGTAAAAAAGGATTCTGTCGAAACGTTGTGAAATAAAAATAACTGTAGAAGGAGTTTGTTGCTGTTAAATTCATAAAAGAAGGATTAACAATTATATAACCCCATCAAATCTATATAAAGACGCATTTATGTCGATAATTCAATGGGTAATATACCTACATGTAAAATGCTATATACGCGAATATTAAATCATCTGGTGATATCGTTACTTGTTTTTATAAGAGGAAGATTGTATCGTTCAGAAATTTGCACTTTTATATACAAAGTCATGTAGTCAATATTTAACAAGTTATAGAGGCATTATCAGAACTTTAAAAATGTCCCTCGTATATATTTAAATTTGTAAAAAAATTAGTCGCTTCCAGCCTTTTATTTGATAACAACAACTTCGTGGAAACCAAGGAACGATGTGATTAAAATCCGAAACGAACGTTGTAAATGGACGGAACGGAGATGACAAAATACGATATCGTGGATTTATTGTGTTTTACATGCATACGATCTCAACGAAATAAATATAATTATCTATTATGTTAATGGTCAACTAGAATATCATCTAATAAATAGATATACACCAAAATAATTGTTTCAAACGTTGATTCGTCTTTTCCATTTTTGTCACTGTCGTCCCATTCGCAGAAAAAGTGACATTTTCTTGTTTTAATTATACAGTACTAAAGTCTAAGCGTTTTGCGACTTAATCCACTTAATTCACACGTTATAGAAACATTTGTTTCTTATTTTTTGTTGGGATTATTGGAATGCAATTATGTGTTATTTGTAGCACTCATAATTCAGACTTATGTCTAGTATTTTTAAATTGATAAGAACGGTCGAAGTTATAGGGTATGCCTCTTTAAACACTGTTAGTTCGATGTATCCTTACTACGTAAATTAACTAGATGTGTATGAATGATTTGACCACGCGATAAGAGAGACATTACCATTGCAAATGTGGTAATGACACACTGGCAAATATACGCATCATGTACATTTTTGTGTATACTTTGGTATTATCCAAGTTTTATCAGTTAATTTCAAGAAATGATATTAAATGTTATTACTATTATTATACATGTAAAGCACTTACTCTGTAGGTGTACTCCCGTTGTATACAGCAGAACATAGGAGATTGGCCGTATCACGAGTAAAACCATCATAACAAACATTTCCCCATTGTCCTTTATAAAATACTTGGACATCACCTACATATTTGTCAGGTCCATTGACAAGTCGTACCGGGGTTGTGGCATCTGAAAAACAATAGAGTGTGTGATAAAACAACATTTTAAATAATTATATATAATTTTCCCTTGTATATCTAAGAGGTTACGTTAAGCATACAATGCGTCTTGATTTTTATGGTCGATAGGGACGACCATCTAATGTTCAGGGGGGGGGGCTACTTTTCCCTCAGGTAATGCGACAAACTAATGGGACTTTGTATTTATATCACTGGGTGTTTGTCCTTTTAATGATGCGGTGTTTCTGTGGATGTTTATAATGTAAAAGCAACTAACCATCATCATTGTCAGTGTAATGCACATTATAGAGCGATTTTAAATGGATCGAGTTGATGATGATTTATCGATAGTACTTTACATTTCTATTGTTAAATATTGTACTTAAAACATGATATTTTTGTGCATTAATGAAAAACAGATTTATTCCAATGCAGTGTTCAACATTCAAATGATAACATACCGACACTATATCCAAATAAATAGCATATAAACACAAAAGACGCAACAACACTAAACCGTGTCATATTTTACAACTTCAATTACATACGTCGTATTAAGACTTATTAATCGTATATTGTACAACCAAGCAGCTTCAATAATGTGAGTATATTAACGTCGGTGTCCGATATACCATATATCTGATAAAAATGAATATTTTCCCTATCAAGATTTGACTCGTGTGATAACTGCTTTATTTGCATTATCACTTTTGATAACTACTGGGCGTTTAAGTGCGATTTGGTTTACAGTTTAGCAAAGCAATAATCCATTGTATAAAATAGTCACAAAAAGTTAGTTTGTTATTCAATCATTAGTGTTCTGCTATTATTTCCAAGGAAAACAGTCCAAGCAAGAATCCTGATATAGTATTGTTGAAGGTTACAAAGCATTGGCAGTAATTGTAAAACATGCATGATATACTGGTTGTATAGGCAAGAACATTATAAACGTCTTCTTCCAGGATTAGAAGCAACTATTAGCTATAACGACCGTGGTAACTTGCCTTGAAGACAACGTTTTAACTCTAACAGACTCGGTGTTTGCTCCTCTCACGTGTGTTAACCCCATGGACTTGCGGTTTTTTGTCGGAGAATTGACGCAAAAAATCACGTAGAATGACCAAATGGACGATCGCATTGATACTCCTATTTATTTTATTCTCGTTATATGATTTAAGCTCTAATCAGTTGTATGTCTTCATTTTCTTTTCCCATTGCTTTATTAGTATACTGTATACTATGTTAACCAATCTCATATTGTATGAACCATGATTTGTTTAAATAAACTGTTCTATTTCATTTTTCATAATATTCACTTGTAGTAGGACTCTACAACAACACTTGAAGAGATTGTTACATGTACGTGCATCAACATATTGCGTCGCGGTTTGGCATCAGTCACGTGCAATTTCTGACATTGCTTTCAGATGGATCTGAGACTACTACCCTGAACCAATAACCCTTACCCCAACCCCTGACTTCTAACCCCAAGCCATGTATTATAAGTTATCTTTAGTTTTCACGGGTTTAGAACCTAAGGTAGTTTCATGATGCATAAGCTGATTGTTATGATCATAAAATTATACAATGTACCTAGTACAGTGTATTTACTGACATATATAGTTCAATCATTCGGACATTCAACTATCAATGCAATGATAACGTTGTTTATCTATGGTGGTTTAGACTAGGAAAGGGTATCTGTCGACGTATTGATACTGATAGTTGAGCTAATAGTGGCGTCTACTATTTAGTTAGTTTATCTATAAGTTGATAGAAGATAACATCCAGGAAGTCATGTATTCATGTGTCATACCATCATTCTATGTAGATAAATGTCATGTAGTAAAGTCCAGTTAGGATTTTTTGACAGAGACGTCATCATTTATGTGTACCCAAAAGATAACAACAATTGCTTAAACAGGTAGAGTTTAGTTAAGTATTGAACAGTTGGTATAAGCCTTTATAGTTGTTTTAAAATGTAGGGGGTTACAGTATCTTTACCCTAACTGGACTAAAGGTCAAACATTGTAACTCAACATAACACATCGTTGACTCAATGTAATACCAAACACTATAATATCTAAATATATTTACCTCAGCACTTACTATTAGTCCAGTCATTGAAGCTCAAAAATATGGTCAACCTCAAACAAATTGCAAAACAGAGTTTCTTTGCATTTTCAGCATCTACAGACTATTATCATCTACAGACAAAACGTTAAATATGTGAGTTCAGTGGAAAAAATACAAAAAAATCGACATGTTTAAGGTCACTTTTGGTAGCAATTTCAGCATTTTTCTTATTTCATACTACATGGGGAATTTTAAGTTCTAATAATTCCCGTATAAGTCGTTAAATATTTACTAATTGCACCTTAAAGCTTATATTTTCTGAAAGATACAACCTTCTTCTATCGAATAAAAGTATTGATTTTATTATAAGACAATTTACTTTTCATATATATGCCTGTCTACGTGTTGGTATACTACCCATTCAAATGTCGACAAAATGACTCAAAATAGCACTTGGAAGGGGAAACAAAAGTTTTATTCATTTCTTTAATATTAATCCAATTTGTTTAAAAATAACACATATCATGTGTTGTATACATGTGTGTCTAATGGAAAAAGGATATTTGTGTTTGGACAGTATACAACAATGACAATATACAACATGTACCCGAATCTATCGATTCGGGAGAAATAGTGATTTGTTCTCTTTCTCCGTTCGTCCACAATTGCATTTGTATTCACAATTTTGACTTTATGATTATGAAACTTGGTCAGAGTGATCATCTGAACAAAATTTAGGCCAATGTAGAAAATGGATGATCAAGGAAAAAAAACTAGGTCACTAGGTCAAATTGTAGCAAAACCTTGTGTAGTCGCTAGAGGTCATAATGTTGACCTTATATTTATGAAACTTGGTCACAATAATGATATCAACAAAATCTAGGTCAAAGTTATAAATTGGGTCATCCGGGGTCAAAAAGTAGGTCGCTAGTTAAAATCAAAGAAAAACGTTGTGTAGGTACAAAATTCATAATGTTGGTCTAATATTTATGCAACTTGGTCACAATGCTCATCTCAAAACATCTAAGACAAGTATGTTATTGAATAATTTGGGTCAAAATTAGGTCAATAGGTGAAAATAATTGATGCGACTTTTTGGCGCATGAAGGTATGTCTATTATTTGACCTAGTGACCTAGTTTTAACTCATGATAGGTAAATATTAAATTTGACCTACATTTTGTCTTCATGATCCATGTGACATGGTTGCATAAAGCTTAGGTAAAAAGGGCGCCATCAAAAGATTTGTTCTATAATTTGGCCTAGTGACCTAGTTTTTAACTCTGGATAACCCAATTTCATACATGACCTTGATCTTTGTAAGTTGATCATTGCGACTAAACTTCACAAGTGTAAGGTCGAGATTGCGACCCCTGGTGACTGTATCTTGTTTTTTCTATGTTTTGACCTAGTGACCTAGATTTTGGTTCCGGTTAACTCAACATTTTATTTTACCTAGATTAGCTTCCGATGATCATTGCTGCCAAGTTTCATAAAAATCAGACCAAATTTGCGGCCTCTAAGCACAATGTAAAAATATGTTACTGGTACAAGTCACGATTTATTTACATCAAAAGTGACAAATATAGCGAAAACATGTGACAATTCAATATATTTGTAAATATCTCAAAAAGTCCCCCGAATATTCAATTAGGACATTTTGTACATTGCTAAGGATAGCTTTACGCACCACTTAAACACAAAACTGTTTGTTTTGCAATTAGTTTGAGGTTAAAAGTTAAAATGACTGGACTATATATATAGTACTTATATATGCACACATAAGAGACTCAAAAATCAGTGCAATCTAATATTTATTTTATAAAATACTAGATAGTGTCATTTGTGATATGAGTGCAAATTTGTGTTCGAATAAGGCAATAAGGCAACAGTTTTATCATCATAGGTTAAGACAACACTCTTTCACGTCAAAGCCGAGATATGTACTCACAGTAACCAATGTATAACTCAACGATGCATGCCGCTTTATCTTTACATATCAGTTTTAACATTCACATTGAAAGATGCACAGTAAATACCAATGCACATTTTTCATCATTGAAATGGATTACATGTATATATGGGTCTCGTGCAATCGCATGCGGAAATATGTCTTTCACTTGTCAGTTTATGTGAAATATATGTATATCTAACCATCAAATAACTGTTCTACATATGACTTAACCTGATATGGGAGGTAATCCATACATCACTCTCGTCACAACGTGTCTAGAGTTGTATTCTTTTGATGCTCATTAATTCCCTAGTCACATTTGCCGTACGAGCTCCGTACAGGCTCCATACGAGTTGGTTTTTCTGAACTCGCACGACGTAAGGAGCCCGCACGGAGCACGTACGGATATCTAGGTTCGTACGAGCAGCGTACGGATTTTCACAACTCGTAGAGGACTCGGCGATCTGGTAAACACAAATAACGTACTATACATTATGTACAACTCGTACGAGATCCGTACGAGCTGTGACCAGATGCTAAGAACGTACAAATACTGTTAGGACTCAAATACTTTAGCCTCGTACGGGTTGGTTAATCCGTACTGACATCGTACGAGCTTTGTGACCGTAGCATAACAGACATTTTGCAATATCGTTATTGAGCATATATCAAGCTATAAACACTTGTAATGTAAGAATACGAAGATTGATGAAATTGCTAAATCAAAATTCCCAAAACTTACCTTTGTCAACATTGTTAACTTGTGATCTAGTGCTGCACAGTGTTTATAGCATGTTATGCTGGCCTGAGTTAGAACAAGTTAAACACATAGTATAACTCGACAATCGTAGAGTACTTGTGATCTAATGCTGCACAGTGTTTATAGCATGTTATACTGGCCAGAGTTAGAACAAGTAAAACACATAGTATAACTCGACAAGCGTGGAGTTAGTGTGATCTAATGCTGCACAGTGTTTATAGCATGTTTTGCTGGCCTGAGTTAGAACAAGTAAAACACATAGTATAACTCGACAATCGTAGAGTACTTGTGATCTAATGCTGCACAGTGTTTATAGCATGTTATACTGGCCAGAGTTAGAACAAGTAAAACACATAGTATAACTCGACAATCGTAGAGTACTTGTGATCTAATGCTGCACAGTGTTTATAGCATGTTATACTTGCCAGAGTTAGAACAAGTAAAACACATAGTATAACTCGACAATCGTAGAGTACTTGTGATCTAATGCTGCACAGTGTTTATAGCATGTTATGCTGGCCAGAGTAAGAACAAGTAAAACACATAATATAACTCGACAAGCGTGGAGTACTTGTGATCAATATAGCATAAGAGAAAACATTTTAAATATTTATTTATTTATACACAATTTTGGTTGTAAGTACTTTGTATTCTATATAAAAAGGAGTCATAACCGATAGGTCAGGGAAGTGTTGGTTGAGTCTTAGCTGCATTTCAATCGTTCGCATGCAATAACCGCTATTATGTAATGTCTTTGTGAAATTGGGTCATCCTGCATTATTTCGGCGAGGATTTGGATTTTGTATTGTTTTTTTGGCTAATGGGTGGGCATTGCTCAGGGTAGCTGTGTTGTGGTGTTTCTGGTCAAGTTGAGTGCCACCTTTCCTGTCGGATTTTCTCATACCTTTTTTGTAAGTATTATGTATGCTATCTCAAAAGGGGTCATTACTGAGAGGTCAGGGTAGAATTATAGTTTGTGATAGCGCGTGCTTTCACATGATCTAAAATCAACTTAATTATAAGTCGTATTCACCACTGCGTGAGACAAAAGTGATAACGGAAGATGTAATTATTTGCCAAGTACTTAAGGCTTTGTATGATCAAGCAGCGGCTATTACAGTGAAAGCACAAAGAGTGAGGGGTATTCTAATCACAGCTAGCAAAGCTCGTCATTATCATATGATTGTCTTTACTAATTAATTCTTTCAGTGAATGTATTAACTTTCCACAATATCTAATATTGCTAGACAGATTTGTTGAGGCGATAACTTGATTAGTTTCTCACAGGGTGCTTTACGTGGGTATGTTCTGACCATTATCTACAATCTTATTGGATGACAGAATTATTCCCGTAAAGCTATATACATGTACACAGGGACTAAATAAAAGTTATTATATAATGGTGTTTTTCCATATTACATTTTATCACATTCACTTAAACTTTACAAATCCACATGTCAAGTATTAGTAAGGCATTATTCCAAATTCTATCAAATCGGTCCATTAAGTAGTTTTTATTTGTTTACTTTGTGATTTGCACCCGTGATATAATAATTTTTATTTCATCCTAAACTAGAGTGTGCATGTTTGTATTAATCGAGGTATTACCTGACGCGATAGGAGGGACATATTTCACGTTTTGCTGGTGCGACACGATCAGATAATTAGTTCAGTCCCACACACTGTTGAACATTTCTCGTATGATAAATATGTTCGCAACAATAATACAATGTTGTTTAGGTAAGACAATTACCAGTACCACGTGAGTGACACCAAGTCAAGAAAACCAGACAGAAAATAGCAACTGATGGTGCAACCGTCAACTCGAATTATTTCTGAATTTATTCTACCATGCTAGTATTGTTACACGATGTAAGTGAAGGACCATCTTTTAGCAAGATATTTATTCAATCATTTAGATAAACTATGGGCCTAGTTGTTAGTGGGAAAATTTACAACACTGGCAGGTTTGTTTGAAATTTAAATATCTAATCTACGTTAATTGCTGGGCCATTTGGATCAAACCATAGATCGACTGATGTGATTTGGAATACAACTTGACAAAGACAGATAGAAATGCCTTTTCTGTCCAACCATGTATTAAATACATATTACATACATTATATACATGTAGTTACGATGTCAGTTGACTTAGTGTCGACATGCCTTGTGTATATGATGAAATATATCAGGAGAAATGTATCATACATACTATATTTTAATACTCGAGAGTTATAAATATAATATGCGTTTCCAAGTAACGAGAATGACCCTTTTGAACCTACTATTGTAACAGTAGTATTTGAAAACCGAACTCATCAACGACCGTCAATCACATGCTTATGAACCCGGGGTTATACAAAAAGATGAATTACAACCTAAAATAATGAAGTGCTACCCCTCGACAATATAATATCGAGGAATGAATTGTTCCCATGCACTGTTCACCTCACGCGTAACGTTTTATGAAGACATTATTTCAATAAATTCGTGTCAATCAACAAAGGTTTCTCGTGTTCAGATTGTATATGGAATCAAACGATATTTTTTGCTGGTGGGGAGATTATAAACGTTTAGTTAGCGAATGTCTGTTAACCTAACTATCATGAGAAATTATAATATTCTACAGGATGGTTCAAGGGAAATGGATTTCATAAGAACTTTCAATTAAGTATGTTTAGTGCGATTGTGCATTATATCCAATAAGTGAGTACAATATAGTATGGTCATGTTCAGTGTTTACTGAATAAACATCATACAAAGTATGCAGTGAGATTGGATTGTAATGATATCTATGGTATTTATGGTAACACATTGGGTTAGGGGTTAGGGTTATATTTATATTACCCAATTTTCCTGATTTATTTACATTATGTACTTCAACGGAACACAATGCAGAAAGAAATATCTGCAATTCTTGGTTTTAAACATTACGTTTGATACATTTTCATATTGGTATATACAGTGCCCTGGTATATACCAATTCACACCTTGGTAGAGTGCAGCATATACATTTGTTAGATGTTATAAGTACACCTACAAGTAATGCGTATATCTGTTTTATTATGCATGATATCATGTTCATTTTTTGCATGTCTTAATGTGAGTAGTATAGCAGCAATATCCTATAATTCGATGATTATAATTCGCACGCTGCGAGCAATGAACCGTGAATTTTCAAATTATGCAAAATGCACGTGCAAAACAAATGATTTTCGCAAGAACTCTAAAAAAGTTACATACACATTGTCCATCAATACCCACATCAGGAAAACACAAAACCGGTAGAATGACGAGAAACAGACCGTACAAGAGAGGTTTGTGAAACATACTCGTCTCATGGCAGTAATTAGCCTAGTGTAGCTAAGGTCACCACGACCTTGACCTTTGATGTATCGATCTCAAAATTAGTTAGAGCCTACATCTGATGATTAGCAACCTCTCTGTAAAGTTTTACGATCTAAGGTCCTATATTTCTTATGATGTGGACCAGTGATTGTTGTGTATTCAAAGGACATGGTGGGTTTGACCTTGGATTCAAAATGCCTTGAAATTGAGTCGGGCCGTCTGTGGAGGATGAATAATCTCCACTTAAAAAATTTAGAATCCTAGGTCGAATCGTTTTGGAGTTATTGTTGAAAAACCATTCGGCATGTCGACCGACCGACTATTTGCACTGTAACGTTATGTACTGTGTTGGAGTACTTATAACATTTAATGAGTGTAGGTTGTTCTTGTTCAGAGAAATTAAACAATGGTCCAAACGGGGGTTGAACCCTGTACCTCTAGAACCCGAAGCGCGGACCCTACCTTTAGGTCACCGCTCTCTGCGCTCTCCGCGCTCTCCGCGCTCTCCGCCGACTTTGTACCTCCAATAATTGTACACACCCTCCATTTGAACACAACAAGAACGAATCGCCCACCTTCGATGCAATGTTATGCACATTGTCAGGACAATTAGGAGAAATATCTAACATCAGACATATCTGCAGTATGTCATGGATAACACAGTAAATACTTCCGTGAGTTAAAGAAATCACTCGGGTATTTGCTTCCTTTACTTACTGACCAACTGCCGAGACACAAGACAGCAAATTTGAATTGATGGCACTACAGTCAAATCTATTCTATATCATTTTACGAGTAAAGTTTGCTTCAATTAATTACAATATATTAAATGATCAAACCAACAGACACAGCTATAAACCAACATAATAATAGTTTAATATGTCTCCTGAACTCGGGAAGCATATTTGTCTTAATTTATCCTTGGATTCGGCATGTGTTTGCTGCATAGCGATAGACATAAACCAACCTAAGGGTGGCTTTAATATACCTTGTTGTTTAGTGAACGCGGGGAGTATGTTTGGACATTTGTTTGCTATACTGACAGACCCTCTGGCATTTTGGCATTGGTTAATACTCTCATTAACACATATTGTTGCGTAAATGGTTTGACGTAACGTCAAAAGTTGCGACCCGTAAGCGTAACAGAAAACGCGCGACGTAAATATTTTGACGATATCAAGTTTAAGTAATCGTTCATTTGTTAATAGATATATCATCATTGCAGGCATTTCAAAGACCAGACATTCATTTTAAGACAAAAGTGAGCAAAATGAGCGAAATTTAATAAACATATTCAAGGAAATATGGAAACATGTTTGGTATCGTATATCTAAGTTCTTGTGTAATGTTTTGCGTTAAATATTTTGGAAACGGTCGGAAAATTTTAAGTACTCGTATTAATATTATATATTATTGATGATAAAGATTCTATGAAAATAGCGAAGAAAATAAATCTAACAATCATTTAAATTAAACTGATAATGATTTTTTTCATCATTTTAAATCTCCGAGTATCTTAAATTTGTGTTATTTTCAGGTAAAATTACATTATTCACTTGCCGCGGAAAACACACCTATATTCTTTTTTAATGTAAGCACAACTGTCAAAATCACATCACTTACGAAATCACCATTAAGGACAGTGTATGTAAAATTTTCCGGAATTTCAATCACGCTAAATTAAACAAACCCAGAATAGTACCGCTACTTAAAATGTTACATATTACACATTATAGCATAAAAACGGAGATTTTGCTGATACTTAAACGGGGAAAAAAGGTACGTTATTGTAAAGATTCTCGCGCACACGCGCTGTTGGTGTTCAGTTTTAAGTATGCTCATTTCAGGACCCAGCCAACGAAAATAAATGATTTACAGCGTTATATGAACTGTAGTTATCATTCAAATTATAACTACTAATCAATGTTTTTCATAGTAAAATAGTAAACGTAAACGAACCCCCAATGTCACTGTTTTCTTGGTATTTGCCGAAACCGGAAGTCGACGCTCATAACAAAAACTTGTATGTGACGTAACGTTTGCTAACCGACGTCGCGTTTGTTTTTCCGACGTCGTCCAAAATGTCCCGCCAAAATGTCATAATTTTGAAAAACACACTATTTAAGTGTTATTTTTATGCTATAATCGCGTTTACTCATGCTTTTTCGTGCTATTACATCTTCAGAGTCCCTCGGGAGTGTTGGTGCCCTCACCCTGACGGACTTGGGCACCAACCGTCCCTCGAGACTCTGCAGATATAATAGCACGAAAAAGCATGCGTTAACCCTACACACACACACACACAAGTATTTGGTGTGTTGTAATATTTTGGTGCTATCATACTTAACTATTTTTAACGATTTATTGGAGTATGATCAATATTCTGTAAATCCAAAAAGAAATATTTTGTTCCGGTATGGCTCCACATCCTATAGGATTTTTCTACCATAAAATTAAGAAACTTGAGTACTCTTCATTAAGAGACTCTGTATAATACTCATTCAACTTTAATTGCAATGACACGTTCTGTTCTTGAATCATTCAAAATGTATGCACCACACTACTTTCTACAATAACTGACGTGAGGTCAAACTGGTACCCATTACTTTGCTAAAATTACCTTTTATTTATTTCGTATCCAGGTAATTTTCCGTTTTTCTATCCTCGATGTAAAATATCTTCATATCCAATGAAGTGAATTTGCAAATAAGTAGGTGGCTTTCTTCATCATGATGAATTATTATCAAGATGTTCATGTACAATGATTGCATGCTTATTAATTTAGATTATATTCCCTTTTTAGTATTCATCTTGAGCAAATAGCATATTAGGCTTGGTTAAATGAGTGATTGCTCGCTATACGATCTGGTGTTAGCCTAGTGGTTTGTTTCAGGCATCAGTTGCTTAAACCTCCAAAACCGACAGAACGACAAGAAACTTAATACCTACATTTGCATAGTACACTCATTTAATACATTTAATATGCGTCAGTCAGTGTAAAACAATGCCAGCAGACGAGAACCATGGTTACATGATACAATATTACGAATTTTAAGTAGCTATCATGTCATTCCGAATAAATATGGGGTCACTAAGAGCAACGTAATGTGCGAATCCATACACAAAACCCTTTTTTCGCGACAACGTTTTAGTTTTTACAAATTCAGTTTTTGATTGTGTTTAGATGTACCGATAAATCTTTGACTGTGTAAATATGACCATGGTACATGTATTGTAGATTCTACAAAAAATGTATCTACTACCTTACTAAATATACTACCAAGATATCAGATCTGCACATGTGAACATGTAGCTACAGTACAGCTTTCTTGACAACACAGAACTGATTGTTTGTCTCAAGTGGACATGTCAGAAAGGTAATTTCATGGGATGCATGTAAATCATTGTGAGACATTTCTGATAGCGTAGTGTTGACTAAGGTGATGTTTTCTACTTAAGTGAAGATTATCTGAATCAGTATATGAAGTATTATGTTTCCTTACCACTCCAACAAATGTTATAAAGTTTCTCATACTTTATTGCACATTTGACATATTTTACCTTGGCAGCCACAATGGGTGGCATGAACGAATGTGTGTCTCATATCGACTATGCCAAATGAATAAGCTCAAACCTTAGTAAGCTGTTTAAATCTTGGCATTTTGTTTGTCAACCTAATTCAAGAACACTCGAGAGACGTTTTCGAAATCAGTAATATATCGGACTATTCTAACACAGTCTATTATTAGCACCGTGTAAACGTATAGGACTGTACCGTGGTTAAATTTCCGGTATATCACAGTTTTTGCCGTACTACTTTTTGGCTGTTGAATTACCTCCCACGTATAAATAGCGCTTTTTATGAATGCAATTTACGTCTTGTTTATCAAATGACGTCATGGATTTATGACGTTTATTTGGCGTCAACGTAAACTTTTATTTGCGTAGCGTTCTTTCTTAATTTATTTAATTATATCCGTATTATTGCAACAGCAATTGCATTTATCGATTCATTTTAGTTTTTATGAAATACATAGTTTGGAATGAGCTCTAGTTATGCCTCTGTTTAAATGAAATGAGCAAAAACCAATATTCCAGGGGTGGTGGTTTTATACTTTAAACAGCGGACGTTGTCTATAGCAACACGACAAACAACGCATCACTCTGCAATAAAAATGAGTCCATATAAAATTTCGCATATTACACGTGTTAGAATGCAAATAGATCTTAGTTTTCCGTGATATACCGGCCAATATATCACGGTTTGTCGTTCACATGCATAGTTATTAATCACTCAGGCCTACGCATATGAACTCCAAACCGTGATATATTGGCCGGTATATCACGGAAGACTAAGATCTATTTCCTGATTTTGCTGCCCTCCAGTAATTCCTTCAAACTCCTCAAATTGTACGATTTACTTCATTTGACCAACACCAAGGTAAACATATTATTATTTGTTTTATTATACTTACAGTTGCATTATAACATGGTATCAAACATATTGAATAGGATTTTAATCATAAGGAAAAAAATATTCCATTAATCTGACATCAAAGTGTTTGATCAATAACTACTGTAACAGTAATTGTGTCTTTCCTCTACTGTCACCATCAAGTTTAGCATTTAACGTTACCAAAGGTTTGAAGTTTAACATCAGTTATTCCACCAAGTTTAAGCAGTTTGTACTAGTGCCCAACACCTAAAATATAGAATAAATAAATATCCATGTGGTTGGTACTGATTGATATAAAGAGTAGCTATGTGTTATCATTATCTTCCTCTTATTGCACTTCGACTTTATTTGACATTATTAGGTAATTATTGTTAGAAGAATGCAATAGTCACCTCAATAAAATTGATCGCATAAAATGTGTGACTATATGTACATCAGAGTCGTTCACTGTGAAATATGGACGTCACTCTACACATGTCATTCAAGTATGGGTATTAACAAACTCTTATATCCCGTCCGTTAAAAATCGTCTCTGAGACACGAAAACATTGTTAATGGATCCAACAATATCTGGTATCCTAATCCTAGGAATGTAATTCAGACAAATGACACGTTTTTCATTAATGGCCATTTAGAGGTTTTGCATTAAAAAAGATATAATGGACGGCTTCAAAGGTTTTAGTCTCCTATTGACGTATTACATTGAATCCGGTATTAAGGTCATTGATCTGTCACATAAGACATTCGTTAATAGTATCCATTAATGCCGCTAAATGCTGTAAATGACTGTTAGACATGATCTAGTTCACGTAAAATGGCATGGCGTTCTTAAGAACAAAAGTATATTACAAACGTGTCCATCTAAACGATAAATGTAATCAAGACGTATCAGAAGACATCTAAGGAGTCCAATAGGAGTAACACATTGTATGATATTAAAAGTCAATTCAAAGACATAACGTATGACATGTAACGTGTGTTGCTTTGGTTTGTACCTTACTATTTACATGAAATTTGAGTGTTTGATATGAAACTACATGTATACGTAGTATCGTCAAGCTATCTCACGGAATCGTGGAAGACTGTAAAAGAATATGTATTGGTAACAATTTCTTTCAGAAAAGCTTAAACAAACGTGCAGACACTCATCAGTAATATTGTATTCCTCTAGGAAAATTGAGACATGTACCAATGCGTTTTACTAAGCTCGTATAAAAGTAATGTCTTACTTCATGCGCATATTTCCCAGGCTATATTTCCTGCAAACGATATAATGTGACAACATAGTCTGTAAATATTACATTGTAAAAACCCGGATTGAAATTATTACCCGAAATAAAACTGCAATTACTGTATCCGAGAAGTGTATGCACAGGGCAATAAAATGCCGATATGGTCGCTATGTGTGTTTACACCAGTAGTTTGCAGCGAACATTATATTTAATATCAGACAGGAAGCATGATAAAACCTCATTTGTACAAATCTATAACCCTACGTGACGTTTATTTGCCCAAATTTTAAATGGTAACAACCTACTTTCTTAATAATATTATACCATCACTTCACACTTTCCAGGTTTTTCCATGGTACCAGTTTTTAAGAAGCTCGCTAAATTTGTTTATTTTAGCCGGTCAATAGTACAGCACTTGTCACATGTCATACGGTCCTGTCACATGTGAAATGGTCAGAATATCGTCATCCTGAATAACGACCAGTGGTGTAGTATTGGTGTTTAAAGTATATTCCGTATGGAAATTGAACAACTTGCATTAAATACTCGTTTATTAATTTTGTTAAACACACGATTGCTAATTAATCACAGTGAGCCAATATCAAGCTTTTAACATCGATACAGTAGTTACTAATGGACCTTGAACATATAAACGTAATGGCAAGTTATATTGGTAAGTTTGATCAAAATAGAAAAATCATCATTTAATTGAGTTAGTTGTTAGACCGTTTTTATCAAATGCACGATTTGACGGATCGACGGTCAGAGTCCGTTGAAGCTCTCTTTCTTCTTATACTCATGAAACCAAACGCGTTTTCCAGTAGAGATAATGCCAGTTAACTCAATATTGTACAATAATAGGTATTGTTCTCCGAACTCATCATCACCAGTTTATCACAAATGCGAAGTTCCTACGCCGAAAAAAACAACATGCTTTGCTACCAAAAGTCTTGGAGTCTAGATGAGCGAAATAAACAAAAGTATGTGGAAAACTTGTTTCACTATGGGGAAGCAATGCTGAACCTTAGAGAATGTTATGATATATAAGGGTATTCTTTTTTAGAAAAGTTCACAAGAATTGGGAGAAGTTGGTGCTTGTCCAGCTTTGTGTGGTCAAGGCCATTTTCATGAAAGGACATTGTGTTTGTTATTATGGATCATTGCTTGTCACAATCAATACTAAATTGACGAAATTTAAATATGTGATCTACGACTTTGTACAAACCGTGTCAAATAATTTTTGTAATAAATAAGTATTATGTATCGATCCTAGTGACAGAAAGAAATCGGTGTTTCATCCAGATTCAGCTTCAAGTCACCATATACAACACCAAATACTTAAGAATAAAAAATTGATATTTATTATAACCAAACAGTGGATGTCGGAGTCTTTTCATGCCTTAACAATAAAAATTTACTATTTGGCTGATACAAAAACATCGATTAAAAGGAAGAAAATGTAAACATAATCATTTTGAGTTTTGGACCTTCAAAACACAAATAACAATACCTTCTACTCCAATGCTGATTATAATTTAACCATAACGCATTGGCAATTTACAAATATTATATGTACTTCTTGTGCGCTTCTTAACACAATTATATTAATTTATTCAATCTAATTGTAAGACTAAAAATATGTCGATTTTCTGTTCATAAATAAATTGAGCACATCTCGTACAATATAAAATGGTGATGTAAAATAATATCGCGGAGTAAAACGTTCCCATGCATTGCTAACCTCGTTCGTAACGTTTTATGACGACATTATTTCAATGGGTTATTGTTAATCAACACTTACGTCCAGTAATCAGATTGAATACGCGATGTTTGATGAATTGCTTGTGGGAAGATTACCAACGTTTAGTTAGTGAATCTCTGTTAACCGAACTACCGTGAGACATAATTATATTCTATTGGAACGGTATTCGATTCTTGGGGAATGAAGTTCGTAATAATTGACAAAAAACACAATCTTTCAGTGCAGTGCTTGCATCATATCAAATGAGCTAATGCAATAGTACGATGTTGTTTGGTTTATTTTCAATCCTCAGTCTTTATGATTATTGCATATGATACAGAATCAGTTAATTTTCAGGCGGAAGAAGACGTTAAATGTTTCAATGACACATACTGAATTGCTGTTGAATTGAATGTGGATATAACGGAAGAATATATAATGTGCTTGCACTTGAATGAAGCATGCATACAATTTAAAAGTTAAAATCTAAATCTACTAATAAGATGTTCAACAAATGTAGAATATTTGACAGAATGTCTAAAATTGGAAACTTTCCAGACCTTTCCAGACCTTTCCAGACCTTTCCAGACCTTTAAAATACATTAGAACGAATAATTCAGCATAGTTATTATTTGTTATTATTCGATTCAAATTTAGGAAACCATACACCTGGTGTTGTGTTTAAATGAATATACAAACGTTTGTACTTATTGTCTTACATTTTACAACACTGACAGCTTTTAGACTATGTCGGCTCTTATATATTTTTTTTTAATATTTTGGTATATGTGTCTAATAAAGGCCCAGTATAAATAGGTATGAGTAAACGGATTTTGATCAAGTGCAAATCAATTTTTAAGAATGATTCGCAAATAAATAAGAACACGGTACTCACATTTATAAACACAATTTCCCTCTTAAATTCCATGAATAACAGACGTCAAAAATAATTAAGATTATATTATACATCTATCTTCAACACAAAATGGTTCCCATAAACACAATGAAGCGGATAATTAGGTTTGTTTTCCTTTTAGCATTCCATAACTTGAACATTACAAAGGATTATGACAGTATCTCGACGTGCCTTGGGAATACTTATATTGAACATATAACCCGTCGCATGTAGGAATATTTAGAACACAACAAACGTTATTATATCATTAGGCTAAGCTGGTACATTGTTGATGTTGAGGTTCGTAGCGTCATATTTCTGTATATCCTTGTCCCGGTGACTTGTATCTTGTGTGCCATTTTGTACCTATCGAACTGAAAATATACAAAAATATGCAATGCAGTCCTTTGTCTAGTACTGAATGTGTATCAAAGTAGTCTCTGGTAGCTGTAGCTCCTAATAACGCTTTAATGAAAATAATTATGCATGAAATTCGATGATGAATGTTATATGGAAATGCTATTGAAACAAACTGAGACTGTATGTCTAATATCCGACATTGATGAATCAAGAAAATACATTTCCTTTACATTTTGCACGTTATATTCGTTCGGTGATAGACAAATGTATCGCAAGATACTCTGTGTATTACCGAGTAAGGTCTTTACATGCCTTGGATAGTCTTATGCTGAATCATCTCTGGCATGTGAGTGATTCCATCCAGATTTGCAAACTGGTCGCCAGATTTGGCGACACGCGCTTTATAACCACTGAGCGACGGAAGTAAATAATCAATTGAGATCCGAACCCTTTTTTGTTTTGTCTGCCCATCACTCCGATTTGAAATTAGATATTGGCGAAATTCTAAACATTGTATTAACATAATAATACTTATACTATACTGTTTTACTTGTTATTTAAGAAGGAGGGTTGACAGTATTGTCCATTTAGAGCTCATACGCATAGACGGTGTCGAATGACTCTCCACTTTTACTACGTTAAAATGTACAAAGGGAGTTGTTGGTACAAATATGAAAATATATCAAACATTTAACTTATACTACGTTAAAATGTACAAAGGGAGTTGTTGGTACAAATATGAAAATGTATCAAACATTTAACTTATACTACGTTAAAATCTACAAAGGGAGTTGTTGGTACAAATATGAAAATGTATCAAACATTTAACTTATACTACGTTAAAATGTACAAAGGGAGTTGCTGGTACAAATATGAAAATGTATCAAACATTTAACTTATACTACGTTAAAATGTACAAAGGGAGTTGTTGGTACAAATATGAAAATATATCAAACATAATGCTCAAAACCAAACTTTCAAACTTAATAATTGTTCATATCCTTCATTTGAACTCCTTATGAATGAAACTTGTATCTTCGATAAAATGTTCTGCAAATTTTCACGACAATTAGGAGAAAAGTCTAGCACCAGATTCTTTGCTTCCTTTACTAATTGACAAACAGCCGAGACACAAGACGGTAAATTTGAATTAATTGCACTACAGTCGAATCTATTCTATATCATTATACGAGTAAAGTCTGCTTTAATTAATTATAGTATCTTACACGATTAAACCAACAGACACAGTTATAAACCAAACTTATGATAGTTTTGTATGTCTACTGAACATTGGGAGAATGTGGGACAAATACACCAAACTAACGATGGCTTTACATACCTTGTTGTTTAGTTAACGCGGGGAGTATGTTTGTCTTTAAACATCCTTTGGTTTGGTATTTGCATTCTGCAGAGTCATATACATAAACCAAACTAAGGATGGTTGTATATGATATTCTTTCATTTGCTATTGTTAAAATTGCAAACACCATTGTATTTTAGTACTCCAGTTTACACTAATACACACAGTACATATTGATAAAAACTTGTTTAATAAACACTTGTTAACTTACTTAGAAACGTTTAGTTAACCTAACTATCGAGAGAAATAATTATATTCTACAGGATACTTAAAGGGAAATGAAATCATGAGAACTTTCAAATCATTACTTTCAGTGCGATTGTGCATTATATGCAATAAGTGAGTACAATATCGTATGGTCATTTAGTGAATAAACAGAACGCATACATATTCACCTGTTTTAATGGTGTACCATCCAAAATGAGCCAAATCTAACTTCATATAAAGTCGTATTCACCGCGGTCATGTTATTATTTTCCAGGTACTTTAGGCTTTGTGGGATTAAGCAGCGGATATTAAATGTGAAAGTAACCGTTCTGAGTTGCAAATTTCTAATAACAAAAAGTAAAGCCATTATGTAGCCCAAAATGTCAACTCATAGTCTACGCTAATTAATTTCTTCCAAGGATGTATTTACTTTCCCTCAAGTTCTATTATTACCAGAAATATTTTCTGAGGCGACAACTTGATTACTTTCTCCCATGATGCTTTATGTTCGGACCACCATCAACAACCTTATTGGATGAAACAATCATTCCCGTCAGCTATAGATACAGTACATGTGTCCTTGTGTCTCAGGACTTGACACTATGATACACTGTACATACTGGCAAGATATAAGAGAGCATCCATATAACAGAAATAGACTTGAATGTGCAGTCAATACGCTAGCTAGAATAACATCGTGCCAAATGTGACTATATGATGAATGATTTAATATATAATAATTTACATCACTGTCCCTATTATGAAAGCGAAAGAAACAAACTGAGGTACGAGATTCACTCACTACTTGGAACAGAAAACTATTAAGTGTTCATCAAAAAGCCACGTACAAGACAGTGTCATAGAATAATCTCAGGCAAAAGTCTCGACATCCACAACATTGCGGATACACGACACATATTCTTTATTTTTCTATTTCGCACATGTAATTATAAAATCATCGCTAATAATTAAGATCAATCAGTATAAAAAAATCAAATTGTTTACGAAATTGTTGCGAAATAGATGTCCACTTTTACTATCATAAAATATACAAAAAGAGTTATTGGTACAAATATGAAAATGTAACAAACGTAATGCTCAAAACCAAAATTTCAAAATTAATTTTTCCTTATTGTATTATGTTGAAGTATGACAAACATCCTGGCCACCTTAAACATGCTACATTCAAGTTCACTTTATTGACAAACGAGTCAATTTGTTAGAACACAAAATTCCAATTCAAGTGATTTGTTAAATTGACCCAGTATTAGCGTTTCAGGCTATTTTAATGACTTATGGAAATAAAATATACAATGTCAAGACAAAATGCGCCAGTGTCTGCCAGATAACAATGTCGGTATGATTTACATAATGTATAATTTAGTACAATTCTAGAATATCGCTGACATCAATCATCATACACATTTATATCATTCATTATCAACTCATAATCTGCAACGGTCGCAAACAAAACCAGACTAATATATCATCAGGCGAAACTAAGTTGTATGCAGAGACTCGTTCTGTTCTCTACATGTGTTTGTTGATATGGTTGTTTATCGGAACGAATATTTTGCCTCGTTGAATTACATCCGATACATGTATACAACAGGGATTCCGAAGTAATTAAAAACTTACCAATTTTCTAGGGGTCTTACTAGCTGTTAAGCTGCTCAAGCACCCTTTGACACTTTAACTTTACCTGTTCATTGAGTAATCAATGTAAGCCTACGTTCTTGCCTCCCTGTGGAGACTATTTCTCTTATGTAGGTGTGGCAGTCACATCGATATGTGGCACCCATGAATAGACACTGTCCTAACAGGTATTAATTTACACCTTGGTAGAGTGCAGCAAGTGGGTTATTGTTTCAAAAAGAAATTAACCAGTGGTCCAGACGGGGATTGAAACCGGAATCTTTAGATCCCGAAGCGCACGCCCTACCTCTAGGCCACCGCTATTCGCGCTCTCCTACGCTTTTGTAACTCGAATACATGTACACACCCTCCAGTTGAACTACAAAAGAATGGAACTATCTCCGAGATAATGTTCTGCACATTGTCAGGATAATTAGGATACATATCATGCACATCTGCAGTATGTCATGGATAACAAAGACATTATTCGGATATTTGCTTACTTTACTTATTGACAAACTGCCGAGACATAAGACAGCAAATTTGAATTGATGGCACTACAGTCAAATCTTTTCTATGTCATTATACGAGTAAAGTCTGCTTTAATTTAGTACAGTATATTATATGATCAAACCTACAGACACGGATATAAACCAAACGTCTGATGGTTTTGTATGTCTACTGAACACGGGGAGAATGATTATCTTTAAACAGCCTTGAATTTGTCATTTGCTTGTTAGACATACACCAAACTAAGGATGGCTTTACATACCTTGTTGTTTAGTGAACGCGGGGAATATGAATATCTTTAAACATACATCAACACGACAGCCAAATACGATTGAATTTGAACGTTAAACGTGTGATGAAACAAATACGCTGATAGAACAATCTGAATTATTGAAAACATATTTTATACACGAAAACATGAAAATTATTATACATTCTTTAAACCTTTTAGTTTATCATTATAAATGGTAGCTTTTTTACCCCTGATATATTTTGCTGTATTTTATTTTCATCGTTCTTCTCTATTTCATTTATAAAAGTAGGAGTCACTTGTTAGTGTAAATTGATTTTCGCGTTTGAAAGTTATGGTTTTTAGTCTAAAATGTATAAAGTCTATAATCTAATTTAAGATAAATATTGTTCTTTACATGATACTAAAAAGTGATATTTTCAAGCCGAAATATTGCTTTAAAACTAACTCTGCGCCAGTGACGATTGAACCCACGACCTATAGCAATTGCAATGATAGTATATGTTCTTGAATAATATATTATGTAAAAATATGCATCATATTACTTTCTACAATATCTCAAGTGAGGTGAAACTGGAACCCATTAGTTTGCTAAAATTATCGTTTATTTATTCCGTGTTCAGACAATATTCCATGTTTCTATCCTCGAAGTAAAACATCTGCATATTCAAAACAGCGAATGTGCAAATAATTAGGGGTATTCTTCATCAAGATGAATTATTTATCAAGATGCTCATATAGTAGATGGTTGAATGCTTAATCTAGTTTATATTCCATATAAGGGTTCATTATGTTCAAATATGATCTTAGGTTTTACTAAATGAGTGATTTCTCGCTACGTGAGATGGCGTTTAGCATAGTGATTTGTTTCTGATATCAGTTGCTTAAACTCCAAAAACTGACAGAACCACAAGAAACACAGACTAACCACATGAACATTTGCATAATACATTCATATAATACATTTATGTATCGCGGAGTGTAAAACAATGCGAACAAACGAGAATAATAGTTACATGATACAATATTACGTGATTGAAATAGCCATCATTCCATTCCGAATAAATATAGCGTAACGTTGGACAACTTGATTTGCGAATCCATACACACAAATGCTTCTTCTTGACATAATAGTTTTTACAAATTCAACTTTTGGTTGTGTTAACATGTACCGATAATACATGTACTCCGAAATTATGATGTTGGTACATACTGCATCTTTTATTTACTACATGACTAAATCTATTACAACGACAGCACACCTGCCCATGCTGACACATTGCTACAGGACAGTTCTCTTGACAACATGAAACTGCATGTTTGTGTCAGTTGGAAATGTCATAAATGTCATTTCATGAGATGTGAGTAAATGACTGTAAGACATTCCTGACAGCATTGTGCTGACTTAGTGTCATGTTCTACTTAAATGAGGATTATCTTAATCAACACATGGAGTGTTGTCTTTCCTTAGAACTTCAAGTTATATTATACTAATGATTTATTGCACATTTGACCGGCTTTATCTCGACAGCCACAATGGATGGAATTAACGAATTCAAGTAAACGTAATATGTCAAATGAATCCCCTCAAACCAGCACCTGTAGGGAGAAGAATTTAATAAGACCAAGTGTCTTTCGTTCTAATCCCCTTTTCCGTATGTTTGTGTTATTTTGTACTGTAAATTGTATAAATACTGTAATATATTTGGGAAAATAAATATGTTTAAACTAAACCTGAACCTGCTGTCTCAATCTTGGTATTTTGTTTGTCAACTTTATTCAGGTAATATATTAGAGATGTTTCAGAAATCAGTAAGATATCGATGCACGTTTCCAAGGTGTAACTATCATGACAAAAGAAAGCACATCATAGACATGGCAAGTATCTAAAAGTTCCTTCAAAGTCCTCAAATTATATGATCTACTTCAATTAACTAACTCCAACTTAAAAATATTCTTTTTATTCTTCTTGCAGTTATAGAACTATATCACTGGTTCCATTGTAAATTATAGACGACACATTGAACATGTCAATAAAGTATGGGTATTAACAAACCCTGATATCCCGTCCAATGTCTTCGTGTTTCAGAGACGATGTTTAACGGACGGGATATGAGGGTCTGTTTATACACTTTGAACAATGTTTGTTAATGGATCCAACAATGTCTGACATCTTGATCCTAGGAATGTAATTGAGAAATATGTCACGTTTTTCATTAATGGCCATTAAGATGTTTTGCATCTAGTAAGGGATAATGGACGGCTTCAAAGGTTTTAGTCTCTTATTGCGGATACGGTATTAAGAGCATTGATCTAACATATAAGTCCTTCGTTAATGTCATCCTTTATAGAGGTTAACTACTGCAGATATTTGTTGGACATGATCTAGTTCACGTATAATGAAAGTTCTAAAGAAAAAAGTCACATTACAAACGTGTCCATACAAACAATAAATGTAATTAAGACATATCAGAAGATATAGGAGGAATCAAATAAACAAGTTTTCCAGGTCTATTCAATGATAAAGCACGTGTCATTAAAATGTTTCATCCATGCGTCATGTGTAGTATCATTTACTAAACAAAGAACAATATTTAGTCTGATTACACTGCTTTGTTGATGAGTACGAGTATAAACATATATAGGATTTAAAATGCATACAAATAAAATGCTACATGTGCAATGCTAGTTAAGTTGTTATTGTTTGCAGCAAACAATATATATAATAGCAGGATGGAAGCATACTAAAACCTCGTTTGTATAACCCTAGGTGACATTTATGTGGCCAAATTCAAATGGAAAAAAACTATTTTCTTAATGATATTATACATGTACCAGTTTGTTAATGTTACATGTAATACATCACTTGTCATATACAATATCTTCAACACTGATATTTTAGAAACCAACGGCCCTAATACCCAAATCACATGTTAATTAGTCGGAATATCGTCAATCTAAATAACGATTTGTGGTATACTATTGATGTTTAAAGTATATTCCGTATATGTTTGCCACAGCGAATGTATGTTAATGGTTCTTCAACAATGTAGTCCCATATTTGTGCATTTCAATATAAAATATTACAAGAATATGAAAGTAACCTGAACGTCGATCAGGTTGACAAATTGATCAACATGCAACAAAAATATCTGTAAAATGTTTATTTTGACACCGCACAATAAGGACAATTGTTTAACCAAGTTATCAATATGGTTGCAGAAATTTGTCATCTTCATTATCCAATTAATCCTTCATTAACTCCGTCGTTAGATTAAATTTGTTCCCATCAGATTGAAAATCCGGTTAATATTGAATATTTTATGTTTCCCGGCATCGTGTGGTGTCATAAATGGATTACAAATATGGCATACATCATTGAACAGTTACGTCAAACGTGTAAATTTCATTAATGCATCGTGAAACAGCCAATACGTTGTAGTTTGCTGTCAACAAATCAAGAAGCATAACATATTCGATTACCATGAGCTTCGTTACAGTACATGCCATATTCTGCAATGATCTATGGTTAAGCTTTATCAGGGCTCTCTGAAGAATACAGTAGTCGGAACGTCCGAGTTGTCACACGATGCGCACGATGGACGAACGATGCACGCACGATATACGGACGATACACGCACGATTCACGTTACAAAAATACACGATGGGCGATACGATAGGATACACGATCCGTACGTTATACACGGTATACACGGTTTGCACGATGGGCGATACGATATGATACACGATCTGTACGTAATACACGGTATACACGATAGAGATATGGAACGTGCGTTCTACACGATATGCACGTTTCGCAAGAAGATTCCGAGTGTGAGAAAATTCACCTTAAAATTTCGTCCACTATCAGAATCAAAATTGTGTGTAATCGAAGCAGTAATTAATACGACTAAAAATGTTGTTGTATCGTCGTCAAGACGTCGAGTCCGACCAAATACAGTTGCATTAAATAAGTCGAGTAACGTACTTGCGACTGAACGTCTAGCCGATATTTATCAGTATTTGTCAAGTATTGTTACAGGGTGGCCGAAGGCCGCTTATTTGGACCATTATTATTAAAGCCTGGCCTTTAACCGACTAGTTTTACTCACTAGAAGTATAGGCCTTCATTAGGCGTGTCTGTAGGAAGGAAAAGGGAAGTAACCGATGGCAATACTGATAATCTGTATCATTCCGGCGGCACGAAATACCTTTCAAGCCTTTGTTGATCAAGATTTTTATGAAAACACAGAAAGATGGATTTTCGATTTATTTTAAGGTTTTCAACTTATTTAAGTACTCGTTACAATAAACGAGGAATTAGCGTGGTTATACAATGCACCCCAATGACAGAAATCTTATGTAAGTATCCTGTCATTCTCGATTCCATTTGTTCGACCCCAATTGTTAGCCAAATTTTGGAATGACCCTGAACACTTTTTACACTGTGACTTTTTTGTCAGTGGCTCAATTGCTCTTGTAATAGCCTTGTTTATGAGATTATGCACCCACGACCCCCACCAACCAGATGGGCTAGATTTTTACTTTCGTGTTGTCGAAACCCCCGCCTTTCCTGTTCCATGGCCCGGCCAAGTGGTAAAATTACCATAAACCCTCTGGTAATTCCTCGGTCTCTGGCAACTAAATATTGTCCCCGTGGTATTGGTTCGGAGAAAAAATTCCCAACATTTTCCCGGTATTGCGGAGGAAGGCTGGCTCATAAAATTGAAGGTCAAAATCTAAAACATAACTGTTTCCCCTGGCTATTCCACCGCCCATCCACAGGGGTGGAGTTGTGGATGCAACTTACTGGTGCGTCATTATTGCATTGTGCTACTTAGTTGGAGAAGCTTACCGAAGGGCCAGCGCTAAGCTTAGTGTATCATGTCCCTTGGGTAGTTTGTGTAATTTCTGACAAGTAATAATTTTAATACAGTACATTAATGCATAGCTACTGGAGCTCTTTCCATATTAAAGCAATGCTTTATCAATTGCTTTTTGGTAGTGCTTTACCATGTATATATAGAACAACATGCAACCAGGGAGCATACCATTTATCCACACTGCTAGGCAAGTGCTACAAAGTGCTCTCGTATGAAACGGGCGCCTTGCAAGAACTTAAAAAATTATGCGCTACGTAACAGTCTGCTAGCCACGAGCGCTCACCGAAATAATATATATGTTTCATTTTGTCTGATATGTAGCGCTTATTTTAAGCAAGCTGTTTCGAAGCCTAGCGCTCAATAGAGGACCAGTCTTCGCGAACGTCTCCGGACCGCCGGTCATGACCGATGAAAATCAGTTCGGTCCGATAAAAATTATAGCTCGCCGGTCCGAATGTCCGTCAAAATTTTCCTATCGTCTGGTACGAAATTTGTTGGTACGAAGCATAATTCCAGTTATTTCACGATGCCCATGTGCAGGTTGGTTGTTTAAAGGATGGAAAGAGAACTAATTTGCAAACAGCCGCTGATTTGACGAATACTTATACTGTACTCTATCTTTAGTATGTTATTTTCCGAAACACAATTTGTGAATACAAATCTCAACAAAAAAAGATTTTGAGAAACAAGTTACAGAAATTTGGAAAATCCTGTTGCTAAAAATAGTACGATTGAGACCGCGCAAGGATTTACCTAGACTGGTTTTCTGACGAACGGTTGTGCTCAGCGCTAAGTGACCGAAAACTGATAGACACAGTCCACGTGTCACACTATTAGGTCAATAAACGGCCATGTTAAACAAACAAACAATACGATGACATCCTCACCTGTGTATGTCACAGTTTGCGAGATAATCCGTTTATAATTGCCGATGAGTGTCAATATAAACGGCTGTCTGAAAATGTGTGTATCATCAATTAAAGACATTAACTTCAGACGATAAACTTTTCAAGGACAGTCGCTAAATTTTCAATCAGCGTCGGCAATTAATTAAGTCTACAACAGTTACTGTTAAGTGTTGTTTTATTGTTCCCAAAGTGTTGTTTTAGTGTTCCTTTGTCCATTTTTAATGATAAATTGTTAAAACATCTGGTTTTTTAACTGTTTCCTATTAATATTGTTCTGTCCGGCCAAAATTGATTCGCTCCGGCCAAATTTATTTTATGCCGGACCGGATGTCCAGCCTTTTTTTCTCACTTTCGCGAAGACTGGAGGACTACTGTACAGCTCGGAGCTGCTCCGCAATGTTTCCCTAAAATCACACATTTCTGCGATCATCATCAGGGTCAAAATAAAATTTCTCTTTTATCGCTGTGTTGCCCGAATGTTTACCCAGCCGCAAAGCCTGTAGTGAAATAATTTTACTCCCATTATTATCAGGCTTACTTGGGGAAATGAGTGACATTAAATCGCTACGATTACATCGCCATGTCTACTCATGTCGATTATTTACTCTATCCGTTTGGGTCAGTTGGTCAAAACCTTAATTGTGACATTGTCACGTTGTGTAGTCACTAGGTCACTTTAATCAGATGGATAATCTCTACAAAATCTAGTTCAATCTGGGGTAAAAAATTGTGTAACTTAATATATAGGTCAAATCCTAGAAATTTCTTGTATAGACAATAGAGATAAAAAAAAATTGGTCTTATCTTGATGAAAATTCTCCAGAATGAATGATTTCATTATAATCTAGGTCAATTTCAATAAATTAGGTCATCCTGGTTAAAAAATATAGGTCACTTGGTGAAAGTGTCCGAGACATTTTGGGCTTCCAGACTTACCGATAGTCGCTTACGGTCTGACAGACTTGGAAAAACTGTCAGACCAGAAGGAAATCTGTCAGACTGATTTTTGTTTCGCTAAAAGGCGGACGGATACTGGAATTGTCGGATTCATCCAACAGCTATTGAGAAGTCTGGCTACCCTAAGTACCCTTTTAATACAGAAAAATATGCCCTCTGACAAATGTGTCACATATGTGCGGTGAACACGTATTAAATGTGTGTCATGTACAAAGGAATAAAAGTGAACTATGGTTAAGAGTCATCGGACAGGCAGTCCTGACGGAAAATAAATGCACCTGATAGAGACCAAAATTGTCGGATTTGTCTGACGACTATTGTGAAGTCTTATCATGTAATGTCATTTAATTTATAGCTAATTGTCATTAATATGTAATATTAATTAGGGGTTTATTGACAAAACATATACTACTCATCCAAATGGTAAAATGTACGGAATCCGGTTAGTGCCTCGCAAGATAGGGGCCTAGCGACGGTCTAGTTCGACTACCGTCAGCCTAACTAACATCTACATACCTGGTCTTCCGGGGTCACAGAAACTGGTTGCCTCAGTACGTTGCCTTTTTATCATACCATGTGTTGTGTCTCACGGTTTGTAAATTTTATGCGACTGCGACAATCAGGCGATATAATTTCGTGTGTCGCCTAATTGTGGCTTCTTGACTCGCTTCGCATCTCGTGCCTCGACCTTGGAACACGAGGCACGAGAATCGCGCGACATGCTAAGCGAGACACGATATTTCAGCCCGAGACACGAAGCGACATTGGAGAATCTCAGGACACAGGAGGCGAGGTACGATATTCTACTGCGAAATCTCATGGTTTTTGATACTGCATTAGAGCGAGATCTCGTGTTTGAAAATTGTGCCTCGCTTCTTGTATCTACCGATTGTCGTGCATTGCTTCATGTGTCGCGCAATTCTCGCCCTCTTAATTGATAATTCATACGGTACTTATCGGATTCTATACAAATGTGAGAGAATTATTTTTGGTTGAGTACCATTAATTATGGGTTCAAGTGAGAACTAAAACCCCATTTAGGCGGTGCCTAAGTTCATATTATTGAATAACTTAGGCCAAAAGATATATGAATTAAATACCCAAATATCCATGTTGAAATAAAAAGTAAATACTGCAGTTACATGCAGTGATTAGAAATGCCTGCCGGCCGTCTTGAACGAAGTCGTGAACTTTGATGTTATAAATATTATAATTTATCATTATGCATAACACATCTACACCTCAATATTCCCATTTAAATGTTCGATTCATGAAACCAGATAGATCATGAAAAAAGTTGGATTCTGCTTTTCAATAATAGCGGATAACTATAGCATAATTACACGTACAGTATGTACACCAATTCATGAAAAGTCGGCATTTCAAAGACATGGGGATAGTTGGTCGGGAAAAAAACAACTTTTAAGACATTTTCATTACATGAATTATGAATTATCGATGTGCAAAGAATTCTTTTCATGACGGTGTACATACTTTCGGATGTCAATTTCGGACATAATTCTGTTGCGTCCCGGAAGTTATTGTCACCGATACGATACTAAACTGATGAATGATTTGATGTATGATTTGATTTGGCATTTGTTTAAAAGGTCCTCGTATCGTCCCATGCATTTCGGTAATTTGGATTTATTATAGGACCCCCGACATGAACCCCTTCATGTCGGAAAAAAGTGTGTTGTGTTTTTATAATGTACATGGATACACGATTCGTGTTTCGTATACTTATACTGTACCATACACGTTTCACACGTTATACACGTTGTACACGATGTACACGATACGATGTACACGATACACACGATATGCTATCGTGTTTCGTATACTTATACTGTACCATACACGTTTCACACGTTATACACGTTGTACACGATACGATGTACACGATACACACGATATGCACGATGGGCGATATGATACGATAGACGATGCACGTTACTAAAATCACTCGATACACGCACGCATACGATACGCACGTTACACGAACGATACACGCACGATACACGCAAATTTTGACAAGTCGGACGTTCCGACTACTGTATATACCTTATTATTAGATAAACAATTGCAATATGGACAGTTTATATGAACATTTCCTTTTCTTCACTTCTTTCTTCCATCTGAACATGTTTGCCTCAGCGATGTACTCCCGATTTCATGAGTGATCATCGGCAGCCATCAGGAAAAGGGTCATTATCTAATAGATATAAGCGGTAGTGCACATTTTATTGTATTATAAATAGACAACAATAGGACTTGAATGCAGTTCGTTATGAGCATTCTTTCTCTCAAGCTTCTGACAATAGTACGACAGTAACACCTAAATAAAATAAAAGCCAACTCGTTATAGGAAGAGGTGTATCAACTCATTGTAAATGAAATCCGACTGAAAATAAAAAGTGTATTGTATAAACTCATACAGTTCACACATTCCAGAGTGAAAAGGTTTTCGAGTTCTGTAAAGACAACCTGAGAGTACAATACATATTTATATATATTCCACCATTATCAATAAACGGACTCTAGCATTGCCCTTAAAGCAAGTATTTAAGTGTCATTCTTACAAGCATCTATATATGTATTCACTGTAACATATAATCAGCAATAATCCCCGGCCAAGCAGTTACGCAAACAATTGTCTTCTTTCAGATTTTATACCAGTGCAAATCATCCCACGTTCAGCTCAGATATTCCTAGAATTAATGTCCCAATGATTCGTGTTTTGACACTTAAAATGTGGCTCTTCTGTATTAATGACCAATCACTGCGGTTAATGATACATTTCTAGACAAACTTGACAATTAAAGTCAGAGTGGTACAGCTAATAACATCCATTGAACAGTACTTCGGGACGTCGATATTATGTAACATTCATTGAACAGTACTTCGGGACGTCGATATTATGTAACATCCATTGAACAGTACTTTGGGACGTCGATATTATGTAACATCCATTGAACAGTACTTCAGGACGTCGATATTATGTAACATCCATTGAACAGTACTTCGGGACGTCGATATTATGTAAATTGTTTCCGTTAGAACAATCTCTCGCTAATCCGTGAAACTACATATATCGTATCAGTCAAAAACATGCCTATTTTTGTAGGTCGTATTATCTTGAACTTCAAACAGCAACTTAGATACTATTGCCAGGATTAATTTTCATGATGCTGATGTCTAACCTTTGTTTTTGTTATCGTTTGTCATACAGTAAAAAACAGAAATATCCTTTTGATAGTTTAATATCCTAATTTGACTCCAGAACTTTCGACATAATAATTCAATAGTCATATAAAGAAATATATAATACCATATTACAGGTTCCTTTCTAACTGAAGACCACATGATGCAGCTTCATATATCGTAATCTTGTTGTTGCTGTTAATGGTGTTGTTCCGCGTCATATTCTCAGACGATAATAAATTCATATAATTCACCGAGTGTACCCAAGAAACAATGTATCAAAAATAGAAGTTAACCAAGACCGAATGTGACAGACAAAAAGATAATTTGATATTCAAAAAGACTTACATTATCACTTCGTTCATAATTCCTCGTAAACATTTGTATTAAAAAGATAAGAATCTGTGACATAATGGAAACACCATACTACCTAAGTAGCAATTTTAGACTAAAAAGAATCGAAATTAAGTTTCAATACCCTAGAAATATAACGGATTAGGAAATTCAATTATCTAAATTCTAAACTAATGTTGTTTGTGCATGGACATGAGTCTGTATCAAAATACTGTTTGTTTTACAAATTGTATTGTGTTTTATTCCATACATTTAAATGGACTATGATGACATAAAATGCATTGAATATAATATGTATGAATAATATATTCTGCATAATTCGAATCACATGCTGTATGTATCTGGCAAATAGTACTATTTTTTTAATTTCATAATGTCTGTATTATTGACACTTAAGTAATACCCTAGTCACATTTGCCCTACGAGCTACGTACGAGCATTGTACGTGTTGATTGTTCTGAACTCGCACGACGTCCGTACGGAGCCCGCACGGAGCCCGTACTGATATCGAGACTCGTACGAGCATCGTACGGATTTTCACAACTCGTAGAGGACTCGGTGATCTGGTAAAAACTATACATTCTGTACAATTCGTATGAGCTGTGACCAGATGCTTAGAACGTACAAATGATGTTAGGTTTAAAATATTTCAGACTCGTACGAGTTGAGAAATCCGTACGGACATCGTACGAGCATTGTGACCGTAGCATAACACAAATATAGGGTAAAGGTTAGTATGAACGAATACAGATATTTTCTCAGACAGTACTATTACTGATAAGACTCTAGTGAGTCATTTGTTCACGTTATATATATTATACAGTATTCGTAAAAACCTACAATATACATACGATGGAAACACATTCATTAACATGCTTATTACTTTTAAAACAGACGGGAGATTACTATTAATAGCTGAGAAAACATTTTTTTATGTTACAAAATTACAGCGAACTGGTATGTTAACTATTTACTTATTTATCGACATGCTACATTGTATAATGTGCGTGTAATCTTCCATTTACGTTAATGCGTGTGTGTGCGACTGTGCACATTGCATCATTACATGATTTCACAGACCTAACATGCGAATTAAACGATATGAGTTCGTTGTAACAAGCGCCTTTCTAGACAATGCCATGTTTATTCATACTCAATACATGTAATTGTATCACCCAACGTATAAATGCTTATTATTTAAAATGATAGAGCAAACATAACACGAAATTGTCCATGAATATATAATCTCCCTGTAGAGCTCTAAAACGTTGTAAATATTTATTTTCAATCAGTTTTAAAGCAAGAAACGAAACACATGTAGTTAGATACACGTGGAACCATTTGACGAGCATATAATAGGGTTTTCGAACCACCGATGCACGTATTGTAGTTAAAATGATAAAGAAATGTTAAAGGGAACGTAGAGAGTAAGTAACTTACATAAGTGTGCAACCTACACACGAATATTTCAAACATACACAAAATGCAATAACAACCCAAATATCATCTAGCAGTATACTACATGTATCAGTTGCATTGCTTGCAAGTTTGTTAATAGGGTGTTATTGATAATAACTACCGTACAATTGTTAGATCATCATAATTGAATCATGCTTATATTTATCAATAGAAGACAGACAGACACCATGATCGTGTGATCTGACATTTGTAAGACATATAATGATACCCGGTGGAAAGATATAGTTTATTACCAATTATATATAATGGAATCATACCAATAACATACTCAGACACTCTATATTAAACTCGATTAGTTAATCTAAATGTAGTAGTTCTAGTGGAAAAGTGTCTCGTGGCGCCATTGTCTTTGACAGATTAAAAATATGAATGTTTGCTTAGCATTGGTGATTATTTCCTCGGTGTTAAATAGTTGCATTAAGTTATGCATTACAAGTGTTTACACTTTTGGTTGCTTTAGCGTGCGTTGTATAAACACAAACATATTTAAAAATGACTTTATAACATGCCAGTGCTACTGTAGTAACCTATAAACAAGTTAAACAGTGTTAGTAGAATTCGCTGAATAAAGGATATATGAAGTCAGAAAATGAGTTTAGAGATACATTTTTCAAATATCGGTACAATGATTTTCTATTATTTGACGGGCACGATTATCGAATAATGCGCATCTAGGACCTAAATGTCTACAGGATGCTGGAAAATTTGTTCGTAAGGCCTCGGTATTTTTTATCAATAATGTAAATTAGTATTTAATATTCAGAATTATCGCGACATAAAGACATGAAAATATATTACCACCACAATTTTACACTTTTGCATACGTTTTGATAATGGTAGTCAGGTGCCTGAGATACATCTAAAGAACTGCGATTTTTGAACTTCCGCTCAATTGAAAAGGAACGAATGTCCTTAACATTAAACTAAGCATTCGTGATATAGCAGAATTCAATGAGTAAAGGATCTGTGACGTCAGAAAATGAGTTCACAGATAAATTGTTCAAATCTCTGTACAATGACGTTTACATCTTTTGACACGCACGATGATCAAATGTTATACACATATGACTTGCATGTCTACAGGACGCTGGACAATTCTTCCATTCGGCCAAATGTACAGCGAATTGATGTCGGTAAATTTCTCCTCGGAACTGATGTCTAAAAGCCATAATTATCCTATGGTACTGTACTCTGATATCACTTGCGACGTTTTATCTGGAACACCATTAAACTTGTGGAGGATGCAGATACTCGGTATTCTAGTATAACAACATTCGATTAAGCGTCACTTTACGAAACCAGGACAATCTTGGGAAGTTACGTTGCTAAATATGATTGGGAGTTATTTTGAAGAAATATAAGAAACATAGGAAGCCCACGATTAGCCAGCTGTATTGCTTCCTTGCTTAGAAGTCTGTTGAATGAGGTAGAATGATATGAGCAAAAGCTTCAATAAGTACTACACATTTGTTGCTTCAAGTTCAATACTTAGCTGTAATAAGACTTTTTTTAGTGAAGTTAGACAAACAACATGATCGTGTGATCTGACATTTGTAAGACAGGAAATGATACCCGGTGGGGTGACTATAGTTTGTAACCAATTATATATAATGGAATCATACAAATTACATAATCAGACAATTTATATTAACGTGAAACACTTTGAACGCGATTATGTTATCTAAATGTAGTACTTCTGGTTGAAAAGTGTCTCCCGACGCAAATGTCTTTGACAGATCAGAATTACAGAATGTTGGCATTGCATTAATGTGCCTCTCCTTCATGTTCTAGATTAGCATTCAGTTATGCAATGCTGTTTTCTCAATTTTATCTGCGTTATCTTGCGTTGAATGAACATGCAATGCTCACAAAAGTTCTGTTCAAAATAATTATGAAGTTTGAACATCTTTTACGATAACAACTCAACATTCGGCTGCCATGAGCAATACCAGTAGCCTGTGTAAATGCATTTTTGCACTAAGCGTTTATCTGTGATAATAAAGTAGTACAATGAGTATGAAACGTGTAATAAAATTGGAGACCAATACTACTTGTTTGCATAAGATTATGTATTGAACGTATTTTGATAAAAACTTTACCTCGGAGTATTATGGCATTTTGCTGAACTTGAGTTACATCAACCTTTGTAGTGGCTGCATTAGCAGAGAATGGAGAGTTAAACATATCAAGGCATGGGAGCAGACACAGTTAAGCCACTCATTACTGATATTCATTTTTCATAATCTCTTTGGGAGGTAGAGGGCAATTTTCTTTCTTCAATTTCGTTTAATGCCTTAACTAAGTAAATTACACACAAACGAATGAATCAAGCCTGTTGTGTCGTAGGTTCATTTCACGGTATTCGATTATCATGATTGATCAGCAATATCATAAATTATTTTAAGTGCCCCTAACGCTGTGTTTGTTTCGCTATTTATCCTTATTTCATTGCCTTAGGCGTTTGACAGAGACCCAACAATCACATAAACAACGCAATCATATGAAAATTTAGTTACGTCCGAGATGCTCGACGGTGCGTGCTTCACCATGGTTACAAAAGTGACGTCATCAAGTAAATAATGACGTTATCGTAAGTAAATTAGACAAAAAATCTAATTTTTGTTTTACTAAATCTCAATCAGTCAGTCAAATGACACATACAATTCACCTGTTACAACAACAACAAGACTTTATATTCTCAAAAGTGCCTCGCTTCAAGGCACGCTCTTCCAGGGCCCCTGTGTAAAGCATTCGAAAGTGTCACAAAATCAAGCAGAAACGTCCAACGCAATGTCTAGTGCCTGATTCATAACTGGCCGTACCTTCCTTTGATCATCTGCAGCAGTACCACTGGCAGTCTAGAAGCGCTCATATTATTCATACATCCTACCCAGTGACATGCTCTTACAACAATGTAACATCCAGTGGTTATAAAACCTAATGTTCCAATTGATAATGATCCCGCCAAATGACAAAAACTGGTCAAATTCCAATGATTTACTGACATTTGACGGGCGATTATAATACGGCGACAAACCTGAACACAACAGTGGGACTATTCAAACTATGGTATACGTTAATCGAAATGATGTTATACCGCCCTTCTCAAATGCTCCATGCAGTAATTGTAGGTCGTAGTTAATTGGTAGCTGTTTAGTTGGAGTCAATTTGTTGGTAAGTTTTACGATTTCTACGAGGTAACGTCAAATTTGCTCCGGGTAGCCACTACTGACGTTACTATGGTACACACTCAAGTGTTTGATTCAAGGTACAACATGTATAATGAATTGTTCTATTAAAATACAAAGTTTCAAGTAATTTAAACATATGATGAAAATTATAAAGCGCTTTTCCTGGCACTTTTGAAACGCCCCTCGTGTAATGGCAATTAGACCGTTACACTTAACCTATACAATATGGACAAATGGACAATACTCTTCTTATAAGGCGTTCTCGGTTACATTTATTTTCAGACATTTGTTTATTTGGGAACAATTGAATAATTGTGACACTTAACAGCAACAGCAACAACAACGTTGGGGACAGCATTAATATCGGAATTAGACATGGACATAGTAACAATACCATTGAATTTCTTTGCAACAAAACCTGTAAACTGGCTTTTTGAATATTATATACGTGAGTATTGGCTTGAAGTTTGAAGTTCTGGAGTCTATTCAGAAAGTAAACCTAAGGAAAAGAATATTTTGATTTGTTTCAAACGAACTAACAGTTCCATGGTATTGTTGGCAATTATTCTATTGATGGCCCGATGTTCTGTTCAATGGTTATTATTAGCTATGTTACTCTGTATTATAATGTCTCTCTTGTCTAGAAATGTATCATTAACTAAAGCGCATGGTTGTAAATTCCGTAATGTATTATTTTAAGTGTCAAAACACGAATCTTTGTGACTATAATGCGTTGGTGATTTATTTTGGTATAAAATGTGAAAGACAACACATATTTGCGCAGCTGCTTCGGCGAAGTTCAGTGCCGTTTTTCTTAATATGAGGTGCAGTAATAACAGATGTTCAAAGGAGTGGCATGACATTTTAATACTTTATTGACGGTACTGGTAGTAGAGAATCTTGCATAATTGCTCATTACATAGTTACGAGTTTTATTAAACGAGTGGACAAAATTATACGACACGAGACCTTGTCATCTTGTTTATGTCGACGAGTTTAATAAGTTTCGTATGTACATGTATTTACCATGCATGTTATATTATATTAATCACATAACCTTATTGTCGTTCAAAATGATGATGTCCACTACACAGGGTTTATGCAATGTTTAGCGATACAATATGTGCGTCATCATGACGCCTTTTGTATTTTTCTGACATCATGGGCCGATCAAGGCATGGATTGGTTAACGTTACGTCAAGCTAATTAAAATATTGATTTAACAGTCTGGGAGTGCGGACGATATTGCCGGCACCTTTTTCGAGCACACCCAAACTGCAGGTTATGTGATTGATCTACATTCTGTTTGTCTATAGTAAGCTTGCAATACGCAAGTATTGTAAGCATTGGCTACATTTCCAAAGAACGAACTATTTAGAAATTACTTCATAACATGCAATTTGCTACAGTTGTTACTTATGAAAGTTTACTTTATTTCTTTGAATTATAAAATCATTGCACAAGTTGAACATTAAACTAAACGTGCGTGATAATATAAATTACAAAATAAACGATCTGTGACGTCAGAAAATGATTAAACATGTACAGATAAACAGTTCAAATACCGTTACAATGACGTTTATATGTTTTGACAGGCGAGATGATCAAAAGTTGAACATCTTTGACCTATTGTCTACAGATTAGTGGAAACTTGTTCAATAGAGAACAATGTACAACGGACTGATGTCAGGGAGTTTCTGCTCTGAATTGAGGTATAAAAGCAATAATAATCTCATGTTACTCAGATATCACTGGCGACGTTTTATATGGAACACACCATTAACCTTGTGGTGGATGCGAATACTCCGTAATCTAGTATAACAACGTTCGATAAAGTGTCAATATACCAACCAATGACACAATGAGGTAATGCTGGGAAAGTTTCGTTGCTGAATACGGTGTCGAGTTTTTTTGAACTATTTGTTAATGAATGTAATTATGTATAATCATTGAAGATGCACTCCCTGCAATTTCGATCGTTTAAATCGATCTAAAATTAGTATACATTAAATCAGAAATATAATGGATAAAACTCCTCAACATATGAACTGAAAACTACCACTAATTACCGAGAAAAGAATAAAAAGGTTTCTGTGACGAGCCAAAATAGTCACGAGTTGTTTCCCTTTGACCACATAATAACAAATGGCTGGAAACGAAAAAGTATTATTGGTGATTTGAATATTTATTGACATTATAGAGACATATTTGCACACACTTTCGTCTGACAGATTATGAACGTTAATTGTGTTTTGTACATTCAGCTCATTTAAAGTGAAAGTAGATCAAGTATGCTAGTTATGTTACAGAGAATGTCTCTTTATTGTTGTTATTTAGCTTGTGATAAATGTGGATTTTCTACATTCTAATTATGTGGTGTAGTTGTTAATTAGGAATTATTCCAATACGTGAATTATGACAAAGTGCCTGGGAAATGACGATTGTAAGAGTATTTGATATATGTAGCATATTTGTTGGTATAGATTCAGCATTGCGAGAGATTAATCATTTAGGGAAAACGTTCAGTACATATCACTGCCAATGAATATCATCTTTAACTTAATGCCTCCAACCACTTTAATCTACGACATCATGAAATTATTGCATTACCACTAGCCTATGGTCGCATTTAAAAGGGCGGATATTTTTTTACCAATGATTAATAATAACACTCCTAATTCGAGGATTGCGCGCACTCATAATTAGGTGATATGTCGACATTTTAAAGATCGGAAATCATGTGCACTAATGAAAATTGCACGTGCACATTTCTAATCCATGTTTAATTCAATTTATCGAATGAAAACGTGATATTCTATGTGAGAACAAATGTTCTGTAACACAAGTGATAACAAATGCATGATGTCACCAGCTTTTCGGAGCGAAAACTTAACCTCGTCACTTTTGACACGGAAAGTACGATAATGTGATAAGAAAAATCCGCCATTCGTTGTGTTCCAGATTAACATTTCTTAAACTGTTCTCAGGAACAAATTATTAAATTTGCCATTGGCAACTTAAATGTTTGTTTTCTAGACTCGTTTTAGAAATGTTGATCTCTAAAGACACCGGATATTTGCATGTTTTGCATGTTTTTGTTAGTTAAAGGTTGTTACTCGCCAAATTGTAGTGTGAAACTGCCTGCGGTGGATTAAATGAGCACTCTTGTGCAGGAGAACTGCAACAAAACATTTTCAACATACAAAAATCAGGAGTACAATGTCTAATGCATGTCAAATCCATTCTCTCTACCAATAGTTGTTCACCTCAAAAGCTTGATTATACTCTTATATCAGTTTTGCAATGGCAGGATATTGTGAATTAATGGCAGTAACTCGTCCAACTGTTGCGTGAAATTGTCCTTTTGTGGATTCAAGTGTGTGCAAGATTCGCTTGCTGTCTAATGTTATTAGATGAACTGATTTAAGCCCATTGAAATGATTTGTTTTGCATGACAGTTGTTTATATGCTTTATGTGAATTATATATTTTTGTGTCTGTGCCATATTCAATAAGTCTTTCACGTCCCGGGGTTGTTATGCCGAATTTGGTCGCCATTTTGACATGGGTTTGTGTGGGCTGTGCTCCGGCTAGTTGTGTCGTTGTGTTTCTAATTTATGTGTCCGACTTGTTAGGTTGAGTGCCACGTTCCCTGTCGCATTTTCTCATACTTTTTTTCTCAAGTACGACTATATTGCAAAGGACACGGTAAACTTATAAGTAAAAATGGTAATTTTTCAAATTACTGCGTTCCCAAATCAATATTTATTATTTCAACCGTTGTGTAAGTTATGTAATTTTACATCAATGCAACTGCATATGTCGGACATGTTGAACGAATATCAATGCCTGTTTGTAAGGTTGCGTGAGACGAATCAATAAGATGATACATTATTATAGTATACAGTATCCTAGGATCAACTTAACGATATAGCTCACACATTCTTCCAACAACATCTTTCTGAGTTTGCTAATACAATGTAACACTTTGAGAAATAAGCAATAAGAGCGTCCAAGTTTGAATTTGTCTTTTTATTCTATTTTTTCTCATACCTGTTGGTTATACGATGTTTGATTTAAGCATTAAGAATGTCCTAGTTTGTATTACTAGTAATGTCGATTGTTCTTTTTTCACATTATCGGTATGTTGTTTAATCCATGCTCATGATGTTGGACTGAAAGGGAAAACAATCTACATGTACTTGACTTGTAAGTGGATGGAATTGTTTAGCTGCAAGTTAGCACACGACTAAGGTCATTAATATAATATTATTATTTAAATGACTAAATATTTTAAAACTTTGTCCGAAGCAGCAATGATTTAATCAACTATTTTATCAATTGATGTGATATTGGGTTTTGTTAATTGTTACTTTGATTTTTTTCTTGGAGGTCGTGTGGGTGTTCCTATAATTTATATTCTATGTAGGAAATCTACCAATTACTGAACACGTTACGGTTTTTTTTAAAATGTGTTGTTTAAATGAAAAAGCTGCAACATAAATATTATACAAAACAATAGATGGCTTAGCAGTGCCTTTGAGTGATAATCGCCCCGGTAGGTCTGTGATAATTGCCCTCGATTATCACTCAAAGGCACTGCTCAGCCATGTATTATTCTATAAATTTATCATGGTTTGGAGTTCATATGCGTAGGAATTAATCACGAAGGCCTATGCATGTGAACGACAAACCGTGAAATATTGGCCGGTATATCACGGAAAACTAAGATCTATTTGCATTCTAGCACGTGTTATATGCGCAATTTCATATGGACTCGTTTTTATTGCAAAGTGATACGTTGTTTGTCGTGTTGCTATAGACAACTACCGCAGTTTAAAGTATAATTCCTCCACCCCTAGAATATCGTTTTTTGCTCATTTTATTTAAACAGAGGCATAACTAGAGCTCATTCCAAACTACGTATTTCCTAAAATCTAAAATGATTCGATAAATGCAATTAACATTGCAATACTACGGATATAATTAAATAAATTAAGATAGAACCCTACGCAAATAAAAGTTTGCACAACGCCACGTTTACGTTAACGCCAAATAAACGTCATACAATCCATGACGTCATGTGATAAACAAGACATAAATTGCTTTCATATAAAGCGTTATTTATACGTGGGAGGTAATTCAACAGCCAAAAAGTAGTACGGCAAAAACTGTGGTACAAAAAATGTATACCGGAAATTTAACCACGGTACATTCCTATACGTTTACACGTAGCTAAAAATAGAAAGTGTTAGAATTAGGAAATACAGGGTGTCCCAAAAAACGGAGACCTACCTTAAACCCTTATTACTGATTTATATTTTGATGAATTAAGCTGACATTTTGTGAATGTGTATATAAGGGACCCCCACTTCTAAAAAGGGTACTTGTTTAAATATGGTGCTTCAAAACAGGAAGTGACGTCATCATTTTCACTATGGCAACATTTCACGTTATTTTTGCTTAATCATCTGAAAAGGGGCATTATAAGACAAGGGATTTTGTGTCAGGGCATTTATTGTTAGAAAACAACATTTAAAGTCAGAGGGGTGATCAAAATCTTGTAAAAATAAAACAAATATGACAAGAAATAGCAAAACAGATGAAAACGTGGCGAGTTTACTGACCAAAGGGGAAGTGGAAACCCTGCCAAAATAGCATCAACAATCATTCAATGATTAAAAACATAAAAAGTGTCAAGGACTATTAGCAAAAAAGCTTAGATTATAGAAAGGAGCAAAAAATAAAGTTTTATCCAAACAAACAGTTCATAGTTATATTTTGGAGTAATTGTGTATGCCAGAAATAATAAAAGTGTACCATGTGCTAGCAGAAAACTCTTCTTGCAATAAATCAGCAGCAAAATTAGGATATGTTTGCGAAGAAGTACTGACATCTTACCTCATATCACAGGCCATATAACCTAAAATTACTCAAACTTGATGCCAATAGTGAACTTCTTTGCTATACATAATGAACTAATGTATCACAAACCATAAACAATGATTTGGAGCACATAAGAAGATGTTTGAGGTCAGCATGGAAATATATCTCATTGAATTCTGAAATCACTGCTTCAGTTTATGGTATTTAAATGAAACATGCGATTGTAAACATGGGAGGTAACTCTGGGTATTGAACTATATAATCACAACAGTAATGCTAGTATTCTAAACAGTGTTCTTTCCTTATTGTTTTGACATATTAATAGTGTGATATCTATAATTGATAAAAAAGTTACAATTGTTTTTCCTAGGTCCCCGTTTTTTTGGGACACCCTGTAGGTCTTAGTTTTCCGTGATATACCGGCCAATATATCACGGTTTGGAGTTCATATGTGTAGGAATTAATCACGAAGGCCGTAGGCCCGAGTGATTAATAACTATGCATGTGAACGATAAACCGTGATATATTGGCCGGTATATCACGGAAAACTAAGATCTATTTGCATTCTAACACGTGTAGTATGCGCTATTTCATATGGACTCATTTTTATTGCAGAGTGATGCGTTGTTTGTCGTGTTGCTATAGACAACTTCCGCTGTTTAAAGTATAAAACCTCCACCCCTGGAATATTGTTTTTTGCTCATTTCATTTAGACAGAGGCATAACTAGAGCTCATTCCAAACGATGTATTTTATTAAAACTAAAATGAATCGATAAATGCAATTGCTGTTGCAATAATACGGATTTATTATATGCTTTCGATGGATTATGGCGATTTTCAGTGAAAATAACAATGACAAATAACAGTGAAAATAACATTTTGATTATTTCACTGTTTTTGACGGAACTACTTTCTTCAATGAAAAAATAAATTACCTCCCTGTATTGTTTGTTTAATTACATATTTACCTCCTTGATTATGTCTGCTACTTGACAGCTGTCAAAAATGGAGTATTTTGCTGAATTTGATACCAATGGCTTTGAATTCGAAGCCTTTTTTGGCATTTATTCGAGCCTCATTCACAGGTAACTGTATCATTGAAAACGAAAAAAAAATTTTTTTTAATTTATATTTTTGTATACTGGCTACAGTACAGTAAAGAAAAATATAAAATATCCAAAAAAAAATATTTCCCCGAAAATTCGTTTTTTTTTCTGTTGGCATACTGCACCTGTGTGACCTCATTATTGTGAGGAATAAAATGAACCTAGATCGATCTACTGCAAATCGAGAACCTCAACAAGTGACAGTCAGGTGAACGAACCACTATTTTATAAGTGCTTTCCTAGAAGGGCCTTTAGAAAGAGAATAGATCCTTCTTATAAACTTCAATTTATTGGAGAGTTGGAGGGCTTCTTCTGTTCTGACATGCCAAGGTCTCAGAATGAAATCTATTGTTCCGTATTTAAAAGGCGAATCTGAAAAAGCTTGGAACAATTCAAATAAAAGCAATAAACACAAACCTACAATTTATCGAAGCATATAGAATCCACTGCCTGTAAATGATCATACTAAATGCATTTTGAGATTCAAAATCGCATCTCGTCAAAAAATCAACATGTCGTCCTCGTAGTTCGATGTTGTGATGACGTCAAAACACATGATAAAGTCACTCTGTACGTCGATTCCCGTTTTTAACTGTCAGTACGAGTATTTCCCCTTACTTATCAAACTGGCGACATAGAAAAAATAAGTCTGTGTCGTGATAATGATTAAAAATTCCCGGCATCGTGACTTGAATTCACAATGGTGGATGACAAAACTGTTTGTTGACAATTAAATTACTCCGCTATCAAATTTAATAAATGCCAGTTATTTCGCTTTCAATAAAGCATTAAAATAATTTTGTGTTCGTCAAATATTATATTTGTTTTATTTATAAACTTTACACATATCTTGTTTTATGTTTTGCAGAAAAATACTTCTGCAAATAGTTGCACTACTTTCAGTGGAACTTCTACTAAAAAAGGTGATTAGGTTGAAATGAATTTGGGGCGCCCCACGGGGTGAGGTTCCAAGAGGGAATTGATAAATATTAATAATATGATTAATTACGCATATAATAAACAGAAAATTTGTTGATTTTTGGTGTAAGATTGAATTTTATTTCACTCGTGATCACATAAATATATATTTTCACTCGTGGCTACGCCACTCGTGAAAATATTGATTTCTGTGATCACTCGGTGAAATAAAATTCGATCTTACACCAAAATCAACAAATATCCTCTATATAATTAAATAAATTAAGAAAGAACGCTACGCAAATAAAAGTTCGCACAACGTCACGTTTACGTTGACGCCAAATAAACGTCATAAATTCATGACGTCATTTGATAAACAAGACGTAAATTCCATTCATAAAAAGCGTTATTTATACGTGGGAGGTAATTCAACAGCCAAAAAGTAGTACGGCAAAAACTGTGATATACCGGAAATTTAACCACGGTACAGTCCTATACGTTTACACGGTGCTAAAAATAGACTGTGTTAGAATGCATTTTTACACCCAAAGTGATTTGACAAAAGTCATTAAACATTATTGAAGCCCTCTCCAAGAATATTTAAAATGGTCATTGCAACTGCAAGAAATTAAGTTCTAGTACATTTATAAATAAAAATGGTACAACCTATACAAATACTAAATTAATTTTTAAATTATAGCTTTGCTTGGTATGTATGTTCATTTGAAGTATGTCAAGCCTCTATAAACCAAGCTTCATTTTTCTTGTGCAATATTCGTGTAAATCTGATTCAACACAGTTTCATGAAACATGTTAATTATGTGAACTTGAAATTAAATGTTGAACAGAAGAAAAACATCAACTGGTATATTAACTTATAAAACATCTAGTTATAGAGCATGGTGATGTATGTTAAAGCGAATGTAATTAGTCTTCTAATGCAAATTTAAATGATCTTATTTCGCGTTGTGTTATGCCGTGAATACAAAGCTTGAATATTTCACACTGTTGAAAACAATAAAATTAAGAGTGGTATGCCGTATCCTCTGAGTTATGAATCTTATGCCATATCCTCTGAGTTATGAATCTTATGCCATATCCTCTGAGTTATGAATCTTATACCATGTCCTCTGAGTAATGAATCTTATACCATATCCTCTGAGTTATGAATCTTATACCATATCCTCTGAGTTATGAATCTTATAATCTTATACCATATCCTCTGAGTTATGAATCTTATACCATATCCTCTGAGTTATGAATCTTATACCATATCCTCTGAGTTATGAATCTTATAATCTTATACCATATCCTCTGAGTTATGAATCTTATACCATATCCTCTGAGTTATGAATCTTATACCATGTCCTCTGAGGTATGAATCTTATACCATGTCCTCTGAGTTATGAATCTTATACCATGTCCTCTGAGGTATGAAATTCATGTTTAACGCAACATCTCTATAGTTTTACAACCTCAAAATATTCAAATTCAAAGCTGTTATTATATTACTATATTTTGACAAGTCAATACGAGTCTGTGATACTTTGATTTCGTGAAAACTACAATGTACATACTTATAGAAATTAATTAAATGATTATTTACCACAGGGAAATGAACAACTATCTAAAAAAGCAGTTGATGATAAATAATTAACATACTTTTACATAAGAGCATTACCAACGCGCCGATACACACATCATATAGACATGTATCTAAAATGGATATATATATTCCCTTCTGGTGCTATAAAGTATTTTGCTTTCTTGTAAATTGACATATATGAGCCACCGTTGATTCCAAATAAATACATTGAACGAAAAAACTTCCCGTGTTGTATTCATCACTAGTCCCAAATGTATATAAATTGTTAAATATTATGACTTTATTAAGCGAAACGAATTGAGTAATGAAAAATGCAACGAAATTTTGAAGTGGAACAGTTCCATTAGTTATTTAACGTTATCAGTATTTATTATGTATTTAATTCTCTAGGGATTACGTGTTTCAGTGCATATCAGAATATGGTTGGAAGTACCGGTGTCAGGATGATACGGATTGTTTGTCAGGACACATGTATAATTAATTACTGTGGTCCAATGGGATTTTACTCAATATTAAATAAAAATAATCAGAAAGTTTATGTTCTTAACCAAATCGTTCTATATGTAAGGTGTTTTTTCAAAATACATTGTATATGTCACTTTTTTGCATGAAGTGTAATATGATAAAAAGAAACTTTCAGTGAAAGAGGAGGTTATTGCAAAATGTCACATTTTCATAAAACACCTCATCCTATTTTTAAAGATATCTTATTTATTAATACACTACTCCCCCTCCCTTTATTCATCAGTTGTATCTTGCTGAGATGCTGGGTGAGATACTTTTTTATTAGATCACTGTGTTGTTTGGTCACTATAATAAACGTTTTGGCATTAATATTTTCGCCCTCTTTTCGCCCATTATTGTAAACTAGGTCAAGTCACCCCTTCCTTTTTATAGCACTGTGCAGTGTCGGTGTATTTTTGTTTCCACTTGTCATAGGAAGTTAATTTCCTCTGTCCTTTGTTTTAAAGTCCACCGCCCACCACCCCCCCCCCCATTTTCATCATTTGTATCTTGCGGAGATGCTGGATGAAATACTTTTTAATTAGGTCACTGTGCTGTTTGGTCACTATGATAAACCTTATATTTTCGTCATCTTTTTGTCTTATTGTAAACTTGGTCAAGTCGGACAATTGTCTCTTTAAGACGTATTAACGTTAGGATACTGTCTTTGGTGATTTACACTAGGTCAGGGGGTTGTTGTGTCTCATTTGGTCGCCGTTTTGACACGGGTTTATGCGGTTGGTACGCCGTGCAGTGGGCCTTTGGGAACTTGGTCGAGTATTGGCTGCGTTTCATTCGGCAATAACCGCTATTATATAATTTCTTTGTGAAAATGGGTCATCCGGCATTTTATCGGCGGGGAATTGGATTTTTTATTGTTTCTTCGGCTTACGTGTGGGCATTGTTCAATGTAGATGCTAGGAATATGTAATAATATTTCCCACCCCATTCCTACCTTGCCTATTAATTTAACTAGGTCAAGTCGTAGTTGTGTCTCTTTAGGTCCCATACGTTAGGACACTGTCCTTAGTATTTTAAACTAGATCACGCCCCGGGGATGTTGTGCCTCATTTCGTCGCCGGTTTGACATGGGTTTATGTAGACATTGCTCAGGGTAGTTGTGTCTTCTGTGTTCGGCTGGTTAGGTTGAGTGCTACCTTTCCTGTCGGATTTTCTCATACCTTTTTTTCTAACATTTAATTAAACCCCACCATATATGTTAACAATATATAAACAATATGAAGTGATGTTATTCAATAAACTGACACTTTCCAGTGTACTGTACAGTGTATACCGTACTTTTGGAAATCCTCTGACTTTATCGCTGTTTTTATTGATAATCGAGCATTTAATAATCAACCATTAATCATGTTCTGAAAGACTTAAACATTATTTACTTTCTGGAAAATTACTGAATTGTGAGAACACAACTACTGTCGTCGAAACTATTCTAAGAGAAATAAACGATGAACATATCCGTTTGCAACGCAGTGGTTTCGTTTGACTTTGTGCATATTGTTTACATCATTGTACATTTTGTAATACCGCAATAGCTATTTACATAGATCTATATCCGCCCTGAGAAGTTATGTTCGTAGCAATGATAACTACATGTAACCGAAAAAGCGAGATAAGCATAGAAAAGACACAACATCACACACCTGGCCAACATAACATCAAGCAGAAACAAGTTGACGTTGTATCAATAATGTTACATACAGAAGAATGTTCCTGTTTACTGTAGACATTAATGTCGTAAATGTTCAACAGGTAGAAGCAACATTCTATCGGTATTTGAACAATTTATTTCTGAACTCATTTTTTCTGACGAAGAAGATACTTTACTCTGTATTTTCTACTATCATGCACATTTAGTGTAATATTGAAATTGTACGCATGATGATCTTTTAAATTCAAAAACCCATAGTAAACCCCTGTTAATTACTAGCACATGGTGTGTTAGAAAGTCATTTCGATCTATTCATTCGACGTTGCATCACTATACAATACAGAACATGCCTTCTTTTATAATCTTAAAATGTCACTCTACTTCTATGGGCATTTATACACAACGTTAGAAGGTAAGCATTTAAGCTGCTATGTAAATATATGTTGTCTTCCACATTTTATACCTGAATAAATCACCACGTTTCGCTCCAGTATCCCGATATTACAGTCACAATGATGCGTGTTTTGACACTTAAATGCTGCTTTACGTAATTAACGACCACGTACTTCGGTTAATGATACATTTCTAGACGAACGTGACAATAAAATACAGAGTGGCATAGCTAATTATAACCATTCAGCACTACTTCGGGCCACCAATATAACAATATTCCATTTATACCGTGGAGAACTATTTTATTTCGGTCGAACCAGATCTTAATATTCGTTTTGATAGGTTAACTTTCTGAATTGACAGAACAACAAACTTCAACCAAGCCAATACTCACGTATATAATATTCAAAAAATCATTTAAAAGGTATCATTGCAAATTTATTCAAAGGCATTGCTACTATTTCCGTGTATAGTTACGATAATGTGGCTGTCACCAACAATGTTGTTGTTGTTGTTGTTGTTGTAGTTAAGTGTCACAAAACGTCTATTGTCCCCAAGTATACAAATGTCTGAAATATAGGTGAGCGCCCTATAAGAAAACTTTCTGTTAATCAGTATTGTCCATTCTTCCCAGATTGTATTATGTTTATTGCTAGCTGACCGGTCTAGTTGGTATTATATGTCACTGCTTGTCTTTAATTTTCACGCAACTGTGCTCATTACATGTATGCACACGGATTTATCGAGATGTCAATCTGAAGATTATCAGAAAAACGCCCAACAAAGGAGCCAATCTATAATATTGCTTATCAATCGTGATAATCGAATACCGTGAAATGAACCTACGACAAATCGGACTCGATTCATTCATTTTGTGTCATTTATTTGGTTAAGGCAATAAGTAAATGAAATTGACGAAAGAGAATTGTCCTCTACCTCTCAAAAAGACTTTGGAAATGAATATGAGTGACGATAGTGTTCATGGCTTCACTGTCTCCGCTTCCGAACCTGAAATGTTAAACTTACCTTCCATGGTTAATACAGTCTCCTGTCCACAAACGGTTGTGTTATATCTCAGCAAAATGCCATTACATTCCGAGGTAAAATGTTTATCAACATACATTCAATACATAATCTTATGAGCACAAGTAGTATTGATAACCCATTGTACAACTTAATTACAAGAGCTTACGGCTTAGAGCAAAACTGCATTTACACAAGCTACTGGTACTGTTTATGACATGAGGGTGCTGGTTGTAATCGTAAACGATTTTTAAACTTCATTTAATTCTGAACAGAACGTTTGTGAGCATTGTATGTTTATTCAACGCATGATAACGCACCCAAAATTCAACAGTGCATTGCATAACTCAATACAAATATAGAATATTGTAATGCCCTGGGTCATCCTAGATTATGTACATGTATGTTTGTTTACATTCTGTCTCGGCAATTTTCCCACGGTTTATTTATGGTTCATTTACGTAAATCGGCATTGTCAAGCCTAAGAATTGCATGGCTCACGATCTTTAGTGTTTCATTAGTTGATCTGAATCGACTTATTACCTGTACTTTATGTTATAAACCCGTGATCTTCTATCATCACTTTTGTAAACAAACGTGTGTTTAATGAGTCGGCCATTGTTTTTACCGGATACGTAGTATTTTTGACCTAGTAAACGGATTCTTGGGTAGTTTATGTTGGAGCCATTTTGGTATCATTTCGTCGTCTGTCGACTTCAACAGCTTATTTTACCCTGATCTACTTACTGGATTTGCTTAACATGTAAGGATTTATTTGTTTATTATTGTATTTCATGTCTGTGTATTTGATTTATCGAGTTTTGTACAGTTTACTCTCGATTCATTGAGTTTCATACATTTTCGCGAGCAGATCTTCTGCTTCAGAGCGCACAGTTTTATCTGCGCGCTGGATTGTGCGCTAGATGTGCGCAACGCTGTCATGTGCGCTTTTACATTGTAAAGCGCACAAGATTTGATGTGCGCTCATCTTAGCGCACATTGCGCGCAACGTAGCGCACACATTTTTTGGTGCACTATATAAGGACCGGTCAGCTCAGATTCTGGGACTCTGATTTTTTAGCTCGAAGGTACAAGACGGATTTTCTTTATTTTTCTTTAACATTAATTCTATCAACTTAGGATTAGTTATTTAATTATTTTAGATGCACTTGAACGATTTCAAGAGTTTTTATTAAAAGAAAGACTTGTTATTTAATTAACTGGAACTTTGGTGAAATTACTTAGACATCTTATGGTGATGTTTTGCATGTGAATTAGTTGTTTTTTAGACAGTATTGTTCTGACATTGGTGAATTATTGCAGTAGAATTAAGAGTTTGTTGTCATATTAAATGGTAGAGACTGAACTTTATGTACTTTGTCTTCATTTTACTTTATTTATTTTGAGTCCATTTGAGAGTCCATTTTATTTTATTGTATTTGTATTGTCCGTGCTGAAACGACACGCTACCACATATCTACAGTAGACAACACTGAGATACGGATAACCGCTAGCACGTGACATAATTTATGGTGGCAGCCAGGTGGAATCTTCATCAATTACAGTAAAGATTCAGTGATCGACACCCGTCTCGAGATAGAATTAGAATGTCAACTTCTGAGCAGCAAGATACAGAAGGATCAAGCTATACTTTATCAAGCGGACAGAATAAACTGACTATGGAAGTTTCATCAATAGATGGAGTTGAGTATGACCAGATACCAGATAATCAAGGTACAGATAGTATAAATGGATCACCGGATTGGATGAAGGATGCTGTGAGAGATATGGTCAACATGCAGAGGCAAATGTCCCAGGCCCTGATTAGTGTTACTACACTACTTACTAATATATACAAAAAATATCAAACTTTACAAAGTCCCAAAGAACAACAGACAGATAATAACTGTAATCACCATAATGCAGATAGTCAACAGTCAAATCATGGAGCCGTTTCAGGTAAGCAGTATGATGCATGTAATATATTTTCAGATTCGGAGCCTGAACATAATGTTACTTATTCAAGATCTGTTCATCGAACACAGTCTAGACGTAATAACAGGTACAATGCTGATATTAAGCTACCTGCCTTCACAGGCAAGGATGAGTGGAAAGTCTGGATCAACAGGTTCGAGGTCATAGCAGAACGCCAGAACTGGGATGACAAACAGAGGCTAGATAATCTGCTTCCGAAACTACAGGGTAGTGCCGGAGAGTTTGTGTTCACACAGCTTAAACGCAACACATTACGGGATTACAGGGACCTAGTGGGCGAACTTAACAGTAGGTATAGAGTTATAGAAACTCCGAGAACATTTGCGGCTAAATTCAGCAAGAGAGACCAGAAAGCGAAGGAGACAGCTGAGGAATATGCGGCAGTACTAAAGTGTCTGTATGACAAGGCACACACCAGGAGAGATAAAAGAACAAGGAAAGAAGATCTGGTGCGCCGATTCCTAGATGGTCTGAAAGATGAAGAGGTGCGCTGGGAAGTTGAGTATGTAAAAGAACCAGCAGACATCAATGAAGCAGTATACCATGTAGTGAATTATATTCAGACCAGAAGGCGGCACATGTACTCGGCAAATCCTGTCAGGAGAACACAGGATCAAGACATACAGTCTAGTGATGAGGATGAGGTAAGTTGTGATGAAGAATATGATCACGCATACAGAGTACCGTCGAAGAAGTACAAGCGAAAAGCAAAGTTAGAGAATAAAGGTGCAGCATCACAGAAGGAGAGAACAGCGAAAGTGGTTGATACAGAAACAAGCCCTGACAACACAACCAGTAGTGAGGATGATATCTTACAACAGATGCTACAAAAGTTAAATGAGCTTACCTCTGCAAATCAGGCCCATCAAAATTCACAGAACAGTCAATCCCTCCAGAAAAGAGTGATACGGTGTTATTCGTGCAACCAAAAAAACCACATTGCCAGGAACCGTCCCTTTAAGACACAGACAACGGTTCAGTACAGTGAGATGAATAACAGCTCCAATATACGGAGGGTCACAGTGAATAAGAAGTTGAGTCTGGGAAGTACACGGACAGGTGCGGATCAAGCAACATGTAGATCAAGCGATGAGAGTCGAGATATCACCACGTATAAGGACACTTCAAGGTCAAGGATGCAGCGCGACGGTTGGATCCAGCAAACGCAGAGAAAGTGTAAGGAACAGCAATAACAGAATGATTACAGAAACCTGTGCGTTGTTGTTGTACTGTTGTTGTTGTTGTTGTTATATTATCCTTGTGTAGTATGTATTTTTATGAATTTTTATATTAAGGTGCCGTGTTGTAGCTGTTGGAATGTGATGCGGTAGCTGACAACTTGAGATGTGAAGCAGTATTGATGAATATTACTTGTTCAGCGGAGAATATTGTTCACACATGTATTTTTTTTTTCATTTTGAATATTATAGAAGTGTCTTCTATAATGAGCTACTGTATTGTATTTTGCTTCAACTGGTGATTGCTTCTATTTATTACGGGAAGTGATATTGAAGTGGTATACAGATTTGGTCAAGTACTAATATTGGAATGAGTGGAGATTGGTAGACCTATACAGATTTACAAGTCTGTGTTGTTTGGTAGCAGAAGTGTCAAGTCCTGTGATGAAGGTAAGAAGAAGATGGAAGTCAATGAGCAGAAGTGAAAGGAAACAGAACGGATTATATTTTGTTTAACTTGATTTTGTTTTAGATGATGAGATGTGAAGGATTGACCTAGAGTAGGGTCGGGTGTGAGAGTAGATGACCAGTGAGGTGAAAGCTGAAGGTTGAGAATAGGAGAACGAGTTGAGAAGGTTTGAGTTTAACAGCTGACAGGAAGAGTTGATATGTTGTAGAAGTCTGGTGATTGATGATGCAGATTTGTGGACTTGATGGAATCTTCTGTTGCTATATATTTTTGTGTATCTTGTTCTAGAAAGCAGAGTACAGAGCAAGTACAGAACACGACAGTCGTTATCAGAAATCGTATGAGCATTTATTGCTTCAACTCTTGTATATTTTGTTTTATTTTATGTACTTTCAGTCTTGAGCAACTGATGTTGAGAGAACTGATTGATATGTCTTCGACATCTATGATCTTGACACTTCGATCAGAGGCTGATGTTTATTGTCATAGATATAAGATGTTTTATGAGAAGAGAAACCACAGGAGTTGGGACAGGACAGATAGCAGAGTAAAATAAGAGTAGAATAACGGCATAAGAGAGGAACTGTGAATCAGCGAGAGGAACTGTGAAGCAGCGATATGAACTGTGAATCAGCGAGAGGAACAGTGAAGCAGCGAGTATGGACTGTGAAGCAGCGAGAGGAGCGACGAAGCAGCGATATGAAGTGTGAAGCAGTGAAAAGAGGAACTGTGAAGCAGCGAGAGTAACCTTAAAATTACTCTTAAGGAGGGAGGACAGATGATGAGAAAGAAAAGTAGTCAAGACTGATAAGAAAATGATGTCCTTCCCTATTTGCTGTGTTAGTTGTTTTTTTTAAGTGGTTGACAATTTTGAACTTAGGAGAAGTAAATTTTTGTTTCTCAGACCTTGATATTACTGGTTAATAGTTTTCTTATGGCTGTTGTACATGGAATCTTGGATTTTAGAGCTTTAAGTGAAGTTTCTATTAAAGTATTTTTTTTCTTGTTAGACCGGCATTAGTTGTTAGCATTTTTTTGTTGTCTTTTTTAAGTAATGATCTGTCTATTATTGTCTACCTTGTTAGTACAATTTTTAGTGTTTAAGTACTATTGAGTATTTTAATGCTTCTGAGGGATGACTTCTGTGTTGACAGATGATTGTAGAACGTGTTGATATTATTTAATTAATTCAGGGAATGTCTTCTCATCTATTGCATGATGTTTTTGAAAGTAGGCTTGTGCTAGATATTGGTAACAGTTCCTGTCCGTTGGTTGTTGAACCATGTCGTGAACCCGAGTCTGAGTGCAGATTATATTCAAAGTGATTTTCTCAGTATGCATCCTGTATTTGTTAATTTTGTTGTTCATTGTATGATGCATTTTTGATGTTCAGTTGTGATAGAGGCACTCTAGTCCGGAGATTATCCTTAAGTTGCACTTAGTCGTGGGTAATTTATAAAGGTGATGTGAACTTAGTATATTAAGTGACCTAGTCATTTTTATGATCTCAGAATATTGTTGTTTACATGATTAGACTGTTATTGTCGAAATGATCTCTTGTTATTGCTATTGTTATGTATGTTTTCGGTGTTGGTCCAGTCTGTCATAGGTGCTATTTAATACTGTGATTTTTGTAGGTAGATTACAATGTTTGCTTTGATATGAGATGTCAGTAATTATTTTGTTATTAAGGTAGCATGACACTTTGATGTTTAAGGTAGCATACCACCTTTTTTCATTTTTGTCATATTTTGAGTTATAGGTTTCTATGTTTTTTCTTGTCATAGATTGTTTTTATTTTTGATTAAAGAGGGACCTTTAAGCTTTAAGGAGGGGGAATGTAATGCCCTGGGTCATCCTAGATTATGTACATGTATGTTTGTTTACATTCTGTCTCGGCAATTTTCCCACGGTTTATTTATGGTTCATTTACGTAAATCGGCATTGTCAAGCCTAAGAATTGCATGGCTCACGATCTTTAGTGTTTCATAAGTTGATCTGAATCGACTTATTACCTGTACTTTATGTTATAAACCTGAGATCTTCTATCATCACTTTTGTAAACAAACGTGTGTTTAATGAGTCGGCCATTGTTTTTACCGGATACGTAGTATTTTTGACTTAGTAAACGGATTCTTGGGTAGTTTATGTTGGAGCCATTTTGGTATCATTTCGTCGTCTGTCGACTTCAACAGCTTATTTTACCCTGATCTACTTACTGGATTTGCTTAACATGTAAGGATTTATTTGTTTATTATTGTATTTCATGTCTGTGTATTTGATTTATCGAGTTTTGTACAGTTTACTCTCGATTCATTGAGTTTCATACATTTTCGCGAGCAGATCTTCTGCTTCAGAGCGCACAGTTTTATCTGCGCGCTGGATTGTGCGCTAGATGTGCGCAACGCTGTCATGTGCGCTTTTACATTGTAAAGCGCACAAGATTTGATGTGCGCTCAGCTTAGCGCACATTGCGCGCAACGTAGCGCACACATTTTTTGGTGCACTATATAAGGACCGGTCAGCTCAGATTCTGGGACTCTGATTTTTTGGCTCGAAGGTGCAAGACTGATTTTCTTTATTTTTCTTTAACATTAATTCTATCAACTTAGGATTAGTTATTTAATTATTTTAGATGCACTTGAACGATTTTAAGAGTTTTTATTAAAAGAAAGACTTGTTATTTAATTAACTGGAACTTTGGTGAAAATACTTAGACATCTTATGGTGATGTTTTGCATGTGAATTAGTTGTATTTTAGACAGTATTGTTCTGACATTGGTGAATTATTGCAGTAGAATTAAGAGTTTGTTGGCATATTAAATGGTAGAGACTGAACTTTATGTACTTTGTCTTCATTTTACTTTATTTATTTTGAGTCCATTTGAGAGTCCATTTTATTTTATTGTATTTGTATTGTCCGTGCTAAAACGACACGCTACCACATATCTACAGTAGACAACACTGAGATACGGATAACCGCTAGCACGTGACAATATTAAGGGGAGAATTATTAATGCAATGTCAACTTTCTGTATTTCTGATCTGTCAAAGACATTGGCGCCGGGAGACACTTTTCCCCTAGAATTACTACATTTAGATAACCTAATCGCGATAAAACTGTTTCTCTTTAATATAAAGTGTCTGATTATTAGACTGAGGTTGATTCCATTATACTTATATAATTGGTTACAAACTATATTTATTCCTCGTGTACAATTGTATGATGTCAGATCACACGTCCATGTTGTTGGTCTAACTTCACTTATAAATGAAAACGTAGTATTGAACTTGACTTACCCGAGCTTGACATGGGGATGCAACAAATGTGAATAACTTTTTAATATTTATCCCTTGTGTATCATTGTATGCCTACAAATAATGTCAGATCAGACGATCATGTGGTTGGTCTAACTTTACTTATAACTGATAAGTAAGGAACTTGACTAAGATATGAGGATGCAACAATAATAAGTAATAAATAATGAATAAGCAATTGAAACTGTTTTTATAGCATTCTACCTGCAGATTTCCAAGCAAGAAAACAATACAGCTGGCTAATCGTGGACTTTCTCGTGCTTTTTTTGTCATAGTTCTTGTTCTATTCCAGAGTTATGTGTAACATTTTGCATACTTATTCTAATTCCATACTCTGCACTGGCCAGTGATTATTCATCATTATCACTTTCTTACAGTTGGAATGCCTCTACATGCATTAAACTGTAATTTTTGTTCTGACAGACTTCCTATTATTTCGGGATCACCCAAAGTATAAAATACAGAGGTACATGTTTGTCGGTCCTGAGAGATAAAAACTTATCACCCAATTATGTTTTATAACGACATGCAGACTAAGTTTAATATACTTTCACACGTCCGATGAATAACATTACAGACTTGAATATGAATATGCATGGTATGGCGAGGAATAAGTGTCCTTACACTGTACTTGTTTCGTACAATTCGTATATTAGGTCTTCGTAATGGTGTTATTATGTACTGCAGACACGCACACACTAACTGGAATAAACGATTATACCCAACTCAATACATTGAACTGATAGTATGCTGCTATATGAGTAAATAGTTTACAAAAATGTTTGCTGTAATTGATACATTTGTAATCATTAAAACATATCTTCTCTGATATTCGTTTTGTGTCTGTTATAGAACTTAGCAATAATGTAATAAAATCTGTTTCATTCTAATTATACTTTTAGCTTGCACGCATTCAGTATACATATAACGTGAATAAATAACTCACTAGAGTCCCGTTTGTTATAGTACTGTCAGAGAACATTATTGCATTCGTGTATCATAACCTTAACCCTACATTCCAATTTACTAAACCATACAGTTAACATAAATTTACCAACCTATAGCATGCGATTCGAATTATATGGAATACAAAATGATTATGTGGTCCCTCTCCCTCCCAGCGGCATTCTTCGGATACCGAAAAAGTGTTCGTTGTAGAGGGAGAATCGCTGTGGTGAGGCAAAGTATCTCTTACTGCCTGTTGCATAAAACATCACTAACCTTCCCCCAAAACGGTATATATATGCATTTATACAACGTACATGTACCATAAATATTTAAAGATTAATAAAACGTTGTTTTGATGATTTATTTGCGGCCTGATAATGATATTGATTAATTTAACTAATAGTAAATAATTATATCAACTTCGCAATGAAAATTAGTTATTTACAAGTTTATGCAGATTTATAATAATTGAGAATTCAACGACAACACGTATATTGTAAACATTGTATTGACGTTTCGGCCAAAGCCTTCTTCAGAATAACAATAACAAAACAACGGATGTGACATCATGCCGTTAACGTAACATGACTTCGCACAACTGCGTGAAAAACATACAATGTAACAAATCAATAAAGTTCGTATTCAATAATCTACGGATTAAAATACAGGAATTCCTATAGAAGTGCATGTATACAAATAATAGAATAAACACGTAACCGCTTAGCATTTATATTTGAAGTCAAAAGTAAAGCAATTCTCACCTAACACTGGTCAAAAATATTTAACAGGCCACGGTTGAATAAAAACATCCAAATTAAGTGTTGTTGTTATTATCCAATTTGACCAAATATGCTTGTACAGTCCAGTTAGGAAAAAATCTAGTGACGCAGTGGACCAATCCTTTAGTACAGTGTTAAATAAGTATAAATGCTTATACCAACAGTTCAATACCAAACTAAACTCTACCTGTTTAAGAAATGGTTTTAATCTTTTTGGTATGATGTCACTTTCAGATTACCCTAGCTGGACTATAAGTAGTGGAATGCTATGCCGTTGTTGCAGAAGGGCTATGTGAAGTTCAGGTACCGATAAGGGGCATGTGCACTATTTCGCTCACAACCACCAAAATAGTAAAGCTTGCTCTATTAGAGGGAGATAATTGTGGAGTAATACATTGAGTAAATAATTACCTTGCCAGTTTCTTTATAACACGGCTTCAAATTCAGTGGCCCTAAACGCATATTCGAAACTACTCGTTTTGAGATTAATATAATTCTATTATTATTTGTCCCAAGGATGGTGAAAGTATCTCCAGAAATGTTACAGAAAATAAATTGCATGGACGCTATAGGTATTCTTTTAAGACGGATTATTGCACATGAAGGAGAAAACATGCGCTTTTGAAGTGCGTGCTTAATTTTCAAAACACAATTTACGGCTAAATATTAATGAACATCATAACCTGAGCATGTAGACTAGTTCAGTAATATCCAGTTACTAGTATACAATTTTGTGTAAAAGTTTGGTGATTAATCTTAAAAAGTGAGGATTATTATCCAAGAGTTATCACACTTGACTTAAACATTTTTCTTTCATCCTATGATTTCAAATGCATTTTTATCTTTCTTAACAGGTGTATATGTATTCAAACTTGTGTTAAATGAATGAAATAATGACTTCGGGACTTTAAATCAACGAAACTTTCATTTTTAGTACGTATACCCCTCACTTGAGCATAACGACCGATCTTTCTGAGTTTTCCTTTGACATATGCACCATGTTTTCTACTAGTCATTTTGTTTTTCCGACACATCCATCCATATTCTTCGAAATGCTTGCACAATATGCGAGCAAATCGCGACCCACCCATGAGCACTCGGGAAAATGCGGTTTAAGGCTATTCCGCTATGGACGAGTGATTAGTAAAGTATTTTCATAGACAGAGCTGAATTCTGTAGATAATATAAATCGAAGTCAGCATACAAAATTTCAAGTTTATAAGTTAACCTATTACGAAAATATTCAAGTTTAAAAAGTGTTGCGTCTTCATTGCCGCTCAGTGTATAATAAACAGTAGCTACAAACACGAATTCTTTTATTTTATGCGTTTTTATTTCGTATATTTCTTGGCATATCGTGGGATGATTTGTCAAACGCACGTCTTTAGTACGTACAAGTACGTTATATGTATGATAAGCTGACCATCAGACGATGCACGCGGCTAAAATGGTTATTTCTATGCATCAACACATGACAAATCCAAGGCTGTTTGACAAACATACTCCCCGCGTTCACTTAACAACAAGGTATGTAAATCCATCTTTAGTTTGGTTTATGTCTATCACAATGCAGCAAGCAAATGTCAAATTCAAGGATGTTTAAAGACAAACATTCTCTCCGTGTTCAGTAGTTTGGTTTATATCCGTGTATATATCACTTAATTAATATACTGTACTAAATTGAAGCAGACTTTACTTGTATAATGATATAGAATAGATTTGACTGTAGTGCCATCAATTCAAATGTACTGTCTTGTGTCTTGACAGTTTGTCTATAAGTAAAGGAAGGATATATCCGAGTGATTCCTTTAACCCATAAAAGTATTAACTTTGTTATTCATGCCATACTGCAGATATGCATGATGTTAGATATGTCTCCTTATTGTCTTGACAATTTGCAGAACATTAATCTCAATAAACAGTACGTCGGACCATCAATAGAACAATTTCCAATTATACCGAAGAACTGTTTTTTCGTTTGAAACAAATCAAAATATTATTTTCGGTAGGTTTACATTTTAAGTTGACTACAGTTTATAGGTGTCGTTGCAAAGAAAATCAAAGGTATTGTAACTATTTCCTTGTCTAGTTTCGATAATGTTGCTGTCCCCCACGTTGTTGTTGTAGCTATTTGTCATAATACTTCAATTGTCCCCAAGAATACAAATGTCTTAAACTAAATGTAAATGTGAACGCCCTATAAGAAACATTCAATTAATAAGTATTGTCCATTTTTTCCAGATGTATTATGTTTAGTGCTAGCTGTCCGGTATAATTGGTATTAAATGTCTCTCTATGTCGTTAACAGTATATAGAGGACTGTGCTCATTTGTAAGCACACGGATTTATCAAGATGTCAATTTAATGATTATCAGAAATACGCCCAACAAAGGAGCCAATCTATAATATAGCTTATCAATCGTGAAAATCGAATACCGTGAAATGAACCTATGACAAATCGGGCTCGATTCATTCGTTTTGTGTCATTTATTTGGTTAAGGCAATAAATGAATTTGAAGATAGAAAATTGCACTCTACCTCTCAAAGACACTTTGGAAATGAATATGAGTGACGATAGTGTTCATGGCTTCACTGTCTCCGCTTCCGAACCTGAAATGTTAAACTTACCTTTCATTGTTTATACAGTCTCTTGCCTACAAAGGGTTGTGTTACTCAGCAAAATGCCATTACATTCCGAGGTAAAATGTTTATCAACATAGTTTCAATACATAGAGGATATTTGTTGATTTTTGTGTAAGATCTTATGATCACAGAAAATTATATTTTCACGAGTGGCTACTGTGATCACGAGTGAAATAAAATAAGATCTTTAACCAAAAATCAACGAATTTTCTGTTTATTATTTGCTTCATTTTTTCGTAAAACGGTACAGTAATTGGCTAAATTGGAAAAATTACGTCGAAATTAGAACGTCACGACGTGACAAATATGACGTCATAATGACGCAACGCATATTTTTCTAATCCCGGCGCTGTTGACGGTGCATTTCTTTTTCTGCTCGATATTTGAACCAGCTCCAAAACAGTGAAAATAACAAAATGATAATTTTACTGTTATTTGTCATTGTTATTTTCACTGAAAACCACCATAATCCATTGAAAGCTAATAATAAATTATCTTATGAGCACAAGAAATATTAGTCTCCAATTTTATTACTCGTTGCACATTCATTGTACTACTTTATTGCATCAGCTAACCGCGTAGTGCAAAACTGCATTAACACAGGCTACTGGTATTGCTCATGACATGCGAATGCGGAGTTGTAATCAAAAAGATGTACAAATGTCTTATTATTCTGAACAGAACGTCTGTGAGCAGTGCATGTTTATTCAACGCACGAAAACGCACCCAACATTGTGAACCATGCATTGCATAACTTAATGCATATATAGAATGTTAAGGGGAGAATTATTCATGCAATGCATTTTTTTTGTATTTCTGATCTGTCAAAGACATTGGCGCCGGGAGACACTTTTCCACTAGAATTACTACATTTAGATAACCTAATCGCCTTCAAAGTGTGTCTCTTTAATATAAATTGTCTGATTATTGGTATGATTCCATTATATATAATTGGTTACAAACTATATTTATCCCATGGGTACAAGTGTATGCCTAGCAAATGTCAGATCACACGGCCATGTTGTTTGTCTAACTTCACTTATAACTGATAAGAATTGAACTTCACTAAGATATGAGGATTCAACAAATGTACAGTAGTAATTGAAGATGTTGTTTATAGAATTCTACCTGCAGACTTCCAAGCAAGGAAACAGTACAGCTGGCTAATCGTGTGCTACTTTTTTTTGTCATAATGCTCGATCTTTTCTTGTGTTATGTATTACATTTTGCACAATTATTTCAGTTCTATACTTTACACTGGTCAGTGATCATTATCACTACCTTTCATGTTTTTGCTGAGACGTTATAATACGTTCTTTGAATGGCTGCACATGTATTTACTGTTGTTGCGTAATAACTATCTTGTTTGTAATACTCATTCGGAAATGAATTCACTAATTTTGGGAGCTCTGCCGGGAAATTGAACATTCATGGATAATTATGCGTTATGTTTGTTTCATCATTTGGTAGACACTCTGGAACTTTATGTTTGAGTGGGATATCAAGTTCTTTTACAGTGGGGACTTGTATTTTTCTTTTTTTCGTTAGGTTAAGAATGGGCATTGTCACTTTTAATTGTGTTTTGTTATGTTGTAAATGTATTCTGTGCTCAGCGTGATAAGTGCAGTGCTGTCTTCCCAGTTGGATTTCCTCATTTCCTTTTCCTATGGAAGCGGTCTGTCAAAGTAACCATACACTTTGAAGTCTTATGAAGCCCAGATTTCTGTTTTTATGCTTTTTTATACTAGAAGCTTTGCGGTTAGGCCGATGTTTAGTATGATAATCACCCGGTTAGATGAAATGAACATTTTGCACAGATTATTTCTGGATCACCCTTTATATAAAATACAGTTGTATGTTGATCATTAGAGACATAGCCTAGCATCATGATCATTTTTCTTCTCAACACACATAGAAAGTATTAATATACTTTCACATTTCCGTTGAATAACGTTACAGACTACAATATGAATATGCATGGTATAGGCGAGAAAGGTGTTTGCTTACACTGTACTTGTTTCGTATAATTCGTATATTAGGTCTGCGGAATGGTGTTATTATGTACTGCAGTCACGCACACACTAACTGGAATAAACGATTATACCCATCTCAATACATTGCTGATAGTATGCTGCTATATGAGTAAATAGTGTACAAAAATATTTGCTGTAATTGATAATCATTAAAAAATATCTTCTCTGATATTCGTCTTGTGTCTGTTATAGAACTTAGCAATAATGTAATAAAAGCTGTTTCATTCTATGTTTATTGTATGTTTGCACGAATCCAGTATACATATAACGTGAATAAATAACTTACAAGAGTCTCGTTTGTTATAGTACTGTCAGAGAACATTATTGCATTCGTGTATCGTAACCTGAACCCTACATTCGAATTTACTAAACCATACAGTTAACATAAATTTACCAACCTATAGCATGCGATTCGAATTATAAGGAATACAAAATGATTATGTGGTCCCTCTCCCTCCCAGTGGCATTCTTCGGATACCGAAAAATTGTTCGTTGTAGAGGGAGAATCGTTGTGGTGAAGTAAAGTATCTCTAACTGCCTGTTGCATAAAACATCACTAACCTTTCCCCAAAACGGTAAATATATGCATTTATACAACGTACATGTACCATAAATATTTGAAGATTAATAAAACGTTGTTCTTGATGATTTTTTTGTGGCCTGATAATGATATTGATTAATTTAACTAATAGTAAATAAGTCTATCAACTTCACAATGAAAATTAGTTATTTACAAGTTTAAGCAGATTTATAATTATTGAGAATTCAACGACAACACGTATATTGTAAACATTGTAATGAAGGTTCGGCCAAAGCCTTCTTCAGAATAACAATAACAAAACAACGGATGTGACGTCATGCCATTAACGTAACATGACTTCGAACAACTGCGTGAAAAACATACAATGTAACAAATCAATAAAGTTCGTGTTCAATAATCTACGGATTAAAATACAGGAATTCCTATAGAAGTGTTTGTATTAAAATAATAGAATAAACACGTAGCCGCTTAGCATTTATATTTGAAGTCAAAAGTAAAGCAATTCTCACCTAACACTGGTCAAAAATATTTAACAGGCCACGGTTGGATGAAAACACCCAAATTAAGTGTTGCTGTTATCATCCAATTTGACCAAATATGCTTGTACAGTCCAGTTAGGAAAAAATCAAGTGACGCAGTGGACCAATCCTTTAGTACAGTATTAAAATAAGCATAAATGCTTATACCAACAGTTCAATACCAAACTAAACTCTACCTGTTTAAGAAATGGTTTTAATCTTTTTGGTATGATGTCACTTTCAGATTACCCTAGCTGGACTATAAGTCGTGTCATACGTGTATAAACTATAATAAACAGTAGCTTTTAGGTGTGAAAATAGTGATGTGGTATAGTCAATTCAAAGATGTCTGTCAAAACCGCCATAATATTTTCTTTCTGAATAGCTAATTGCAGCAAGTATAATCACTACGCTATAGGACCACTAGCTTTTTAATCATTTAAGGGTATTATTGATGGTAAAATTTAATCCTATCATATATTTAATAGTCGACCGGGGTTGATGTTTGTTTACGCGGTTGTGACAGAGATCTTTGAATCAACTATAGCTTATGAATGATGATTGGCAAACCGTTCTCACACTGTGTCAAACTTTATGTAAACAATCAGCAACTGATATAACAAGTACTGGTCAAAAGAGGTAAAACATAGTGTCGGTACGACGTTCAGAGTGTCGTTCGTCTTTGTAGAGAGTTGTCGTTCCTGGGAGGGAATTTAACATTCTACATGTAATTGCATGGGAGGAATTTCGAATGTGGTTTAAAGGAGGGAGTGTCTCCAGAACTCCAAACGTCCACCAAGCCAATACCCATGTGTATAATATTACAAAATTCAGTTTATAGTTGACGTTGCAATGAAATAAAAAGGTATTGTAACTATTTCCGTGTCTAGTTTCGATAATGTTGCTGTCCCCAACGTTGTTGTTGTTGCTATGTGTCATACTACTTCAATTGTCCCCAAGAATACAAATGTCTGAAACTTAATGTAAATGTGAACGCTCTACAAGAAACATTACATTAATGAGTATTGTCCAGTTTTTCCAAATTATGTTATGTTTAGTGCTAGCTGTCCGGTATAATTGGTATTAAATGTCTCTCTATGTCGTTAACAGTATACAGAGGACTGTGCTCATTTGTAAGCACACGGATTTATCGAGATGTCAATTTAATGTTGATCACAAATACGCCCAACAAAGGAGCCAATCTATAATATTGCTTATCAATCGTGATAATCGAATACCGTGAAATGAACCTACGACAAATCGGGCTCGATTCATTCGTTTTGTGTCATTTATTTGGTTAAGGCAATAAATGAAATTGAAGATAGAAAATTGCACTTCACTTCTCAAAGACACTTTGGAAATGAATATGAGTGACGATAGTGTTCATGGCTTCACTGTCTCCGCTTCCGAACCTGAAATGTTAAACCTACCTTTCATGGTTAATACAGTCTCTTGTCCACAAAGGGTTGTGTTACTCAGCAAAATGCCATTACATTCCGAGGTAAAATGTTTATCAACATAGTTTCAATACATACAGGATATTTGTTGATTTTTGTGTAAGATCTTATTTTATTTCACTCGTGATCACAGAAAATTATATTTTAACGAGTGGCTACTGTGATCACGAGTGAAATAAAATAAGATCTTTAACCAAAAATCAACAAATTTTCTGTTTATTATTTGCTTCATTTTTTGGTAAAACGGTACAGTAATTGGCTAAAATGGAAAAATTACGTCGAAATTAGAACGTCACGACGTGACAAATATGACGTCATAATGACGTAACACATATTTTTTGAATCCCGGCGCTGTTGACGGTGCGTTTCTTTTTCTGCTCGATATTGTAACCAGCTTCAAAACAGTGAAAATAACAAAATGATAATTTCACTGTTATTTGTCATTGTTATTTTCACTGAAAATCACCATAATCCATTGAAAGCTAATAATAATTTATCTTATGAGCACAAGAAGTATTAGTCTCCAATTTTATTACTCGTTGCACATTCATTGTACTACTTTATTACATCAGATAACCGCGTAGTGCAAAACTGCATTAACACAGGCTACTGGTACAAAAAATGTATTGCTCATGACATGCGAATGCGGAGTTGTAATCAAAAAGATGTCCAAATGTCTTATTATTCTGAGCAGAACGTCTGTGAGCAGTGCATGTTTATTCAACGCACGAAAACGCACCCAACATTGTGAACCATGCATTGCATAACTTAATGCAAATATAGAATGTTAAACGGAGAAGTATTCATGCAATGCATTTTTTATTTATTTCTGATCTGTCAAAGACATTGGCGCCATGAGACACTATTCCAATAGAAGTACTACATTTAGATAACATAATCGCGTTCAAAGTGTTTTTCTTTAATAAAAAGTGTCTGATTATTAGTACGATTCCATTATTCGATGCCGCCAGGAGGCGGCATCGAGTATGAAAGGGTGCAAGCAGATGTCCCAGGAGGATACAAGATTTGATTGGTTATAACGCTGTTGGACTCGCCCGTCAGGGGTAAAATAGGATGATAAATGTTCGGTAGGTACTAAAGTCCAAGTCCCAGGAGGATACAAGATTTGATTGGTTACAACGCTGTTGGACTCGCCCGTCAGGGGTAAAATAGGATGATAAATGTTCGGTAGGTACTAAAGTCCAAATCAGTTCGGAACGGGTGTTTATATAACGGCTACATATGTTGCAATTTGCGGGTCTTAGCTGGGGCTATTAAAAAGTAAAAAAAAACTATTTGCGCGGAGCGGCGATTTTCCTTTCGAACTTTTATGGAACATGTTAAATACTTTAATGTCTGTCAGATATTTTTTAGTTATGATTTTCGATTTTTTCCAGTTCTTAGGTTTTGTCTTAATCTAAATTTGATAAATGCAAGTGTTTTTTTAATCTCTATGTTTCTTTATTTATGTATGTCAGAATAGTTTGTTTTGCCAAAATTTAAACGGGTAAATATAGCTTGCCAACATTGAACTGACACTTCTTATTTACAAAATATTCATATGCGCTCCTATACTCCTGCCAAATGGAACTAGTTCTATGCATATTTTAAACTATGTTGAACGTATTAATTCGCAATAAATTTACTTATCAAGCTCACAAACCACGAAATAACAATGTCCTTTAGTGTCAGTTTCACGTTGTCAGGCTATACCACGTTATTGGAATACACTTTGTTATTTTATGAAACATGCTAAATGCCATCTGTGAAGCATTAATCAATAATATGAACTAAGGCATTGCCTATATGGGTATTTAATAAATATTAGATAACCGCTAGGCTATGTTTGTCGATATAGACACGGGCCCCAGTTGCTATGCATTATCCGAGGGAGATAACAAATGCATGCAATCATTGTGAATTGTAATCTTTATACAGCACACAAGTCAATCAATCAAATTGTCATAATTTGATTCCAATTCAATAAAATCAAAGACGTACCTTGTTGTACTGTATTGTAGTATTGTAGGCCTACTTTAAGATGGTTTATTTATATTCCGAATATAGATAATTTACAGCCTCCGATGTTTGTCTTTCGCCCTTATCCGCTTGGAAAATCGAAGATGTTATTACATAAGCAACAACATATGGACCCTCCTAGTACACAAGTTTGTCCACCACAAATAATTAATGCACCAGTCAGTTGCATCCCCAGTTCCCCCGACCACAGGGATCCATGGCAGATAGCCAGGGAGACAGCCATGCTTTTACCATCCAGCTTCCCCTGCAAGGCAGGGGAAATTTAGGATTTATTCTGCGAAAACCAATAGCCTAAAGACAATATTTACAGGTAGATGTCAGGGGAAATGCGGGAGATTTTACCATCAGCTTCCCCCGCTGGCCGTAGAAGAGCTGTTGTTTTTGACAACTCAAAATTCCAGAGCGCCCTTCCCCGGGGCTGGGGTGCTGTGGATGAAACTAACTGGTACATAAGTCTTATACACACTGACAGTAACAAAATAATCTCATAAACATTGCTTTGACAAGCTATACATTGAGACATAGAATTCTTGATTTACATTGTTCAGTTGTTGACATGGAACGAATTGTAGCCTACTTACGTTCAAGCATCTTGTATGATCTGAGTGTTGATATCATTGTAAAGCTACGTAAAAATGTCTATTAAAGACCAATTTCCTCGGAGATCGAGTACTGTCATGATAAATCGGCTATTAAAATGAAAATTTCACCTTTATTTTTGATGTTTCTTAAAACATCTTCCATGTGCAACGGGCGTTTGGAAATCTCGCAAACGCTTGCAATGAATCGGCTAGTGACACGGTCCACGGTCATGGGGAGTAGAGGTATTTCTTACTTCCCTTTGTTTTTTAAAAATAGTTTGTTTTATTTATCACACATTTTTTTAAAAATAATAATTAATTGAAAGAGAACGATAGGCTCAACCGTTTACAGCTTACTATTTTTTTTATATTCCAAGGACCATTCACCTCGGAAAACTGCCTGAAATTTTTGACCGGAAATAACTTTTTTTGAAAGCATTAGTACCTGCTGAGACTCAACGAAAATACGCATGTCACCCGTATTACCGGTCTGGGTATTTTCAATACCCTGCGCTACGCGCAGGCTATTAAATACCCTATTATAATGGTGCTCATATTTCTAAAACATGTTATGTTCATTTGAATAAATATTTCAATAGAAAATAGAATGTTTTCATGTTTTCTATTCTTTCCTGGTGTTTCACTGCCTTCAAGTTTTTAACCAGGTTTTCCAAAGGAAAACTCTGGTTATTAGATTGCTGAATGTCGGCGGGCCTTAACAATTTCTTCTGTGCACAACTCCTCCTACATTTCTTCATAGATTTCAACCAAACTTTCAGAGAATGATTGTCATCATGTGACCTGGTGCATATTATCAGGATTTTATGATTCAACCAATTTTGACGGAGTTATGGCCCTTGAAACAGAAAAAATTGGCCGCTTTCCTTATGTCGCACGGTACTCAAAGTACACGACATAGAGTCATGAAACCTTCACAGAAATGGTCAGGATGTTTTCTCTACACCTGGGGTTTCACTCCCCTTTCAGTTTAGTACATCCAGAGTTATTAGCCATTGAAATGGTGTAAAATAGCCATTTTTGACTTGTTTCACATGCTACTCAAAAAGTATTTGACCTAGGATCATGAAACCTTTATAGAAATGTTTGACAGCATGTACTCTAGTGCACCTGGGGTTTCACTCCCCTTTCAATTTAGTACAACCAGAGTTATTGCCCTTGAATTAGTGAAAAATACCCATTTTCAGCAATCTTAAGTTTTTGCAGCGTACACTCAACACATGAGAATAACTTCCCTTGTGCATCACACATCACGCCGGAATTTTAGTTTGTTTACAAGTTTCTACCAATACCTTTTACTAAATAAAAAGATTTACTTAAAAAGAACTAGCGGCATCTTTGATGCCCAGCATCAACATTTCACTTGTATATAATTGGTTACAAACTATATTTATCCCTCGGGTACAATTGTATGCCTAACAAATGTCAGATCACACGATCATGTTGTTTGTCTAACTTCACTTATAACTGATAAGTACGGAACTTGACTAAGATATGGGGGTTCAACAAATGTGCAGTAGTTATTGAAGATGTTGTTTATATCATTCTACGTACAGTCTTCCAAGCAAGGAAACTATACAGCTGGCTAATCGCGTGCTTCTTTTTTTGTCATAATGCTCGATCTATTCATGTGTTATGTATTACATTTTGCACACTTATTTCAGTTCTATACTTTGGTCAGTGATCATTATCACTTCCTTGCACGTTTTTGCTGAGACGTTATAATACGTTCTTTGAATGACTGCACATGTATTTATTGTTGTTGCGTAATAACTATCTTGTTTGTTTTACTCATTCGGTAATGAATTCACTAATTTTGGGAGCTCTGACGGGAGATTAGATATTCATGGATAATTGTGCGTTATGTTTGTTTCATCATTTGGTAGACACTCTGGAACTTTATGTTTGAGTGGGATATCAAGTTATTTTACAGTGGGGACTTCTATTTTTCATTTTTTCGTTAGGTCAAGAATGGGCATTGTCCCTTTTAATTGTGTTTTGTTATGTTGTAAATGTATTCTGTGCTCGGCGTGATAAGTGCACAGCTGTCTTCCCAGTTGGATTTCCTCATTTCCTTTTCCTATGGAAGCGGTCTGTCAAAGTAACCATATACTTTTAAGTCTTAGGAAGCCCAGCTTTCTATTTTTATGCTTTTTTATACAAGAAGCTTTGCGGTTAGGCCGATATTTAGTATGATAATCACCCGGTTAGATGAAATGAACATTTTGCACAGATTATTTCTGGATCACCCTTTATATAAAATACAGTTGTATGTTGATCATTAGAGACATAGCCTAGCATCATGATCATTTTTCTTCTCAACACACATAGAAAGTATTAATATACTTTCACATTTCCGTTGAATAACGTTACAGACTACAATATGACTATGCATGGCTTGGGCGAGTAAGGTGTGTGCTTACAATCTACTTGTTTCGTACAATTCGTATATGAGTCTTCGTAATGGTGTTATTATGTACGGCAGACACGCACACACTAACTGGAATAACCGATTATACCCATCTCAATACATTGCTGATAGTATGCTGCTATATGGGTAAATAGTTTACAACAACGTTTGCTGTAATTGATACATTTGTAATCATTAAAAATATCTTCTCTGATATTCGTCTTGTGTCTGTTATAGAACTTAGCAATAATGTAATAAAAGCTGTTTCATTTTATGTATACTGTTAGTTTGCACGCATTCAGTATACATATAACGTGAATAAATAACTCACTAGAGTCTCGTTTGTTATAGTACTGTCAGAGAACATTATTGCATTCGTGTATTATAACCTTAACCCTACATTCGAATTTACTAAACCATTCAGTTAACATAAATTTACCAACCTATAGCATGCGATTCGAATTATATGGAATACAAAATGATTATGTGGTCCCTCTCCCTCCCAGCGGCATTTTTCGGATACCGAAAAAGTGTTCGTTGTAGAGGGAGAATCGCTGTGGTGAGGCAAAGTATCTCTTACTGCCTGTTGCATAAAACATCACTAACCTTCCCCCAAAACGGTATATATATGCATTTATACAACGTACACGTACCATAAATATTTGAAGATTAATAAAACGTTGTTCTTGATGATTTATTTGTTGCCTGATAATGATATTGATTAATTTAACTAATAGTAAATAATTATATCAACTTCGCTATGAAAATTAGTTATTTACAAGTTTATGCAGATTTATAATAATTGAGAATTCAACGACAACACGTTTATTGTAAACATTGTATTGACGTTTCGGCCAAAGCCTTCTTCAGAATAACAATAACAAAACAACGGATGTGACGTCATGCCGTTAACGTAACATGACTTCGCACAACTGCGTGAAAAACATACAATGTAACAAATCAATAAAGTTCGTATTCAATAATCTACGGATTAAAATACAGGAATTCCTATAGAAGTGTATGTATAAAAATAATAGAATAAACACGTAACCGCTTAGCATTTATATTTGAAGTCAAAAGTAAAGCAATTCTCACCTAACACTGGTCAAAAATATTTAACAGGCCACGGTTGAATGAAAACATCCAAATTAAGTGTTGTTGTTTATATCCAATTTGACCAAATATGCTTGTACAGTCCAGTTAGGAATAAATCTAGTGACGCAGTGGACCAATCCTTTAGTACAGTGTTAAATAAGTATAAATGCTTATACCAACAGTTCAATACCAAACTAAACTCTACCTGTTTAAGAAATGGGTTTAATCTTTTTGGTATGATGTCACTTTCAGATTACCCTAGCTGGACTATAAGTAGTGGAATGCTATGCCGTTGTTGCAGAAGGGCTATGTGAAGTTCAGGTACCGATAAGGGGCATGTGCACTATTTCGCTCACAACCACCAAAATAGTAAAGCTTGCTCTATTAGAGGGCGATAATTGTGGAGTAATACATTGAGTAAATAATAACCTTGCCAGTTTCTTTATAACACGGCTTCAAATTCAGTGGCCCTAAACGCATATTCGAAACTGCTCGTTTTGAGATTAATATAATTCTATTATTATTTGTCCCAAGGATGGTGAAAGTATCTCCATTTGTTACAGAAAATAAATTGCATGGACGCTATAGGTATTCTTTTAAGACGGATTATTGCACATGAAGGAGAAAACATGCGCTTTTGAAGTGCGTGCTTAATTTTCAAAACACAATTTACGGCTAAATATTAATGAACATCATAACCTGAGCATGTAGACTAGTTCAGTAATATCCAGTTACTAGTATACAATTTTGTGTAAAAGTTTGGTGATTAATCTTAAAAAGTGAGGATTATTATCCAAGAGTTATCACACTTGACTTAAACATTTTTCTTTCATCCTATGATTTCAAATGCATTATTATCTTTCTTAACAGGTGTATATGTATTCAAACTTGTGTTAAATGAATGAAATAATGACTTCGGGACTTTAAATCAACGAAACTTTCATTTTTAGTACGTATACCCCTCACTTGAGCATAACGACCGATCTTTCTGAGTTTTCCTTTGACATATGCACCATGTTTTCTACTAGTCATTTTGTTTTTCCGACACATCCATCCATATTCTTCGAAATGCTTGCACAATATGCGAGCAAATCGCGACCCACCCATCAGCACTCGGAAAAATGCGGTTTGAGGCTATTCCGCTATGGACGAGTGATTATTAAAGTATTTTCATAGACAAAGCTGAATTCTGTAGATAATATAAATCGAAGTCAGCATACTAAATTTCAAGTTTATAAGTTAACCTATTACGAAAATATTCAAGTTTTAAAAGTGTTGCGTTTTCATTGCCGCTCAGTGTATAATAAACAGTAGCTACAAACACGAATTCTTTTATTTTATGCGTTTTTATTTCGTATATTTCTTGGCATATCGTGGGATGATTTGTCAAACGCACGTCTTTAGTACGTACAAGTACGTTATATGTATGATAAGCTGACCATCAGACGATGCACGCGGCTAAAATGGTTATTTCTATGCATCAACACATGACAAATCCAAGGCTATTTGACAAACATACTCCCCGCGTTTACTAAACAACGAGGCAAGAAAATAATCTTTAGTTTGGTTTATGTCTATCACAATGCAGCAAGCAAATGTCAAATTCAAGGATGTTTAAAGACAAACATTCTCCCCGTGTTCAGTAGTTTGGTTCATATCCGTGTATATATCACTTAATATACTATAATGAATTAAAGCAGACTTTACTCGTATAATGATATAGAATAGATTCGACTGTAGTGCCATCAATTAAAATTTACTGTCTTGTGTCTAGGCAGTTTGTCAATAAGTAAAGGAAGCAGATATCCGAGTGATTCCTTTAACCCATGAAAGTATTAACTTTGTTATTCATGCCATACTGCAGATATGCATGATGTTAGATATGTCTCCTTATTGTCTTGACAATTTGCAGAACATTTATCTCAATAAACAGTACGTCGGACCATCAATAGAACAATTTCCCATTATACCGAGGAACTGTTTTTTCGTTTGAAACAAATCAAAATATTATTTTCGGTAGGGTTACATTTTTAGTTGACTACAGTTTATAGGTGTCGTTGCAAAGAAATTCAAAGGTATTGTAACTATTTCCTTGTCTAGTTTCGATAATGTTGCTGTCCCCAACGTTGTTGTTGTTGCTATGTGTCATAATACTTCAATTGTCCCCAAGAATACAAAATGTCTTAAACTAAATGTAAATGTGAACGCCCTATAAGAAACATTCAATTAATGAGTATTGTCCATTTTTTCCAGATGTATTATGTTTAGTGCTAGCTGTCCGGTATAATTGGTATTAAATGTCTCTCTATGTCGTTAACAGTATACAGAGGACTGTGCTCATTTGTAAGCACACGGATTTATCAAGATGTCAATTTAATGATTATCAGAAATACGCCCAACAAAGGAGCCAATCTATAATATAGCTTATCAATCGTGAAAATCGAATACCGTGAAATGAACCTATGACAAATCGGGCTCGATTCATTCGTTTTGTGTCATTTATTTGGTTAAGGCAATAAATGAAATTGAAGATAGAAAATTGCACTCTACCTCTCAAAGACACTTTGGAAATGAATATGAGTGACGATAGTGTTCATGGCTTCACTGTCTCCGCTTCCGAACCTGAAATTTTAAACTTACCTTCCATGGTTAATACAGTCTCTTGTCCACAAAGGGTTGTGTTACTCAGCAAAATGCCATTACATTCCCAGGTAAAATGTTTACCAACATAGTTTCAATACATAGAGGATATTTGTTGATTTTTGTGTAAGATCTTATTTTATTTCACTCGTGATCACAGAAAATTATATTTTCACGAGTGGCTACTGTGATCACGAATGAAATAAAATAAGATATTTAACCAAAAATCAACAAATTTTCTGTTTATTATTTGCTTCATTTTTTCGTAAAACGGTACTGTAATTGGCTAAATTGGAAAAATTACGTCGAAATTAGAACGTCATGAAGTGACAAATATGACGTCATAATGACGTAACGCATATTTTTTGAATCCCGGCGCTGTTGACGGTGCGTTTCTTTTTCTGCTCGATATTGGAACCAGCCCCATAACAGTGAAAGTAAGAAAATGATAATTTCACTGTTATTTGTCATTGTTATTTTTACTGAAAATCACCATTATCCATTGAAAGCTAATAATAAATTATCTTATGAGCACAAGAAGTATTAGTCTCCAATTTTATAACTCGTTGCACATTCATTGTACTACTTTATTACATCAGCTAACCGCGTAGTGCAAAACTGCATTAACACAGGCTACTGGTATTGCTCCTGACTAGCGGATGCTGAATTGTAATAATAAAACATGTTCATAACTACTTTTGTTATAAACAGAGCATTTCTGATCATGGTTTGTTTATTCGTTTATTCAATTTACTATAAGGCACCCATAATTTTGATCAGTGCAAAGCATATAGAATATTAAGGGGAGAATCATTCATACAATGCAATTTTTTTGTATTTCTGATCTGTCAAAGACATTGGCGCCATGAGACACTTTTCCAATAGAACTACTGCATTTAGATAACCTAATCGAGTTCAAAGTGTTTCTCTTTAATATAAATTGTCTGATTATTAGTATAATTCCATTATATATAATTGGTTACAAACTATATTTATCCCTCGGGTACAATTGTATGCCTTACAAATGTCAGATCACACGATCATGTTGTTTGTCTAACTTCACTTATAACTGATAAGTACGGAACTTGACTAAGATATGGGGGTTCAACAAATGTGCAGTAGTTATTGAAGATGTTGTTTATATCATTCTACATACAGTCTTCCAAGCAAGAAAACTATACAGCTGGCTAATCGTGGGCTTCCTTTTTGTCATAATGCTCGATTTTGTCTTGTGTTATGTATTACATTTTGCACAATTATTTCAGTTCTATACTTTACCCTGGTCAGTGATCATTATCACTACCTTGCATGTTTTTGATGAGACGTTATAGTACGCTCTTGGGATGACTGCACATGTATTTACTATTGTTGCGTAATAACTATCTTGTTTGTAATACTCATTCGAAAATGAATTCACTAATTTTGGGACCTCTGCCGGGAGATTAAATATTCATGGATAATTGTGCGTTATGTTTGTTTCATCATTGGTAATGATAAAAACGATTACGAGGGCTGGTATATAGGTTATCAATAGTTAAGTTATGTTCGAGTGGGATATCAAGTTATTTTACCGTGGGGACTTAATTTTTAATTGTGTTTTGTTATGTTGTAATTGTATTCTGTGCTCGGCGTGATAAGTCCAGTGCCGTCTTCCCAGTTGGATTTCCTCATTACCTTTTTCTATAGAAGCGTTTTGTCAAAGGAACCATACACTTTTAAGTCTTAGGAAGCCCAGCTTTCTATTCGTAGGCTTTGTTATACTGGAAGCTTTGCGGTTAGGCCGATATTTAGTATGAAAATCACCCGGTTAGATGAAATGAACATTTTGCACAGATTATTTCTGGATCACCCTTTATATAAAATACAGTTGTATGTTGATCATTAGAGACATAGCCTAGCATCATGATCATTTTTTTTCTCAACACACATAGAAAGTATTAATATACTTTCACATGTCCGGTGAATAACATTACAAACTTTAATATGAATATGCATGGTATAGGCGAGGAAGGTGTGTGCTTACACTGTACTTGTTTCGTACAATTCGTATATTAGGTCTACGTTATGGTGTTATTATGTACTGCAGTCACGCACACACTAGTGTAATGGAATAACGAATGGAAAATTATACACATCTCAATACATTGAACTGATAGTATGCAGATATATGAGTAAATAGTGTACAAAAACGTTTGCTGTAATTGGTAATCATACAAATATGTTTTCTCAGATATTGATATTCGTCTTGTGTCTGTTATAGAACTTAGCAATAATGTAATAAAAACTGTTTCATTCTATGTATACTTTTAGCTTGCTCGCATTCAACTTACATATAACGTGAATAAATGACACACTAGAGTCTCGTCTGTTATAGTACTGTCAAAGAACATTACTACATTCATGTATCATAACCTGACCCCTACATTCTATTTTACTTAACCATACAGTTAATATAAATTTAACGACCTTTAGCATGCAATTCAAATTATATGGAATACATAATGGCCATTATGTGATATGCAAGTATGAGTTATTTTTAATGCGTTTTTATTTTTTTTATTTCTTGGCACATCGTGGGATGATTTGTTCAACGCACGCCGTAAGTACGTACAAGAACGTTATACGTATAATATCACCATCCCACGGTGCACGCGGTCACTCTTGGTCAGGGAAAACGTGCGTGTGACGTGCGTGTGACGTGCTTGTGACCTTCGTGTGACGTGCCTCGACGTACTCCCACCGTATATCATTCCAGCGTTTTTGTATCAAGCACGCATTTATATATATATATATATATATATATATATATATATATATACATTGTACAACATTTTGGTGAACGTTTCTGCACTTTCAACACCTTTCATGTCGAGCAAAACAATCCATACCTTCAAATCCCGGCGTTCTATTACACTCTGTATCACTTTGTAGCATTTTACTTCGATCGTAACCTTTATATCTTACTTCATGCATCAATCAATTTGTCTCCGAGTGTATGTGATCAATCCGACTACTACAGGGCTATAGTTGCCCTTAGAACATGTTTGATCTCATTTATAAATATTGATACACCTACAATGGTTCAGAGCATTTGTTGCAGGGGCACAGACACAATACTTTACAACACATAGTAATTCCACAGTCCAGTGCGATAATAAATTGTACTTCGTGACTAAATCATGATAAATCCAATTTCTGTGCCGACGGTCGCTAACCCCACATAATACTCGCAAACGTGTTGTACAATAGCAGGATATTGTGAGTTAAAGGCTGTAACTTGTCAAATTGAAGCGTGAAATTATCCCGTTGTGTATGGAATAACTTGTAACTGTCGCTCATTTCTCCACTGAAATTTTGATTTAAGGCCTGCGCATTGTTTATATACACAGCAAGTTACTTGTGCCGTTACAACGATTATTATTTTGAATTCGTCTCCCAATAACTGTTGCCTTAATATGTTAGCAACTTTCCTTAGGTCACTTCTCAATAGTTAAAGCTTCAAAGTTGTGTTATTTTAATATACGTGTATCAACAAAAAAACACACAACAGTCGTCGATAATGTGGTATGAATATTGTGTAATACTATGTATGATCGATAGCGTGAGACGAGTCAATAAGACGATATATTATTAAAGTATATACTATCCTGAGCGAAATTTAATGATATACATGTAGCTCAGACATTTTTCGAACTTCTGCCAGAGTTTGGTAAACTACTTTGGTAAAAAAGAATTAAGAATGTATGAGGAATTTGGAGCGAGAAGGCAGCACTTAACTTAACTAAGCTAGTACTAGTTCGTACCAATGTCGATTATTTGTCTCACATGTTGTGATATTTGAATTATACGTTTTGCTTACACAAGTTGGTAAAAAGAAGAATAATCCAAGGGTTAAAGAACTGGTGCTGTATTGTTTGAGATGTCCATGTTGAAAGGTTTAAAAACAACTTGTGATTGAATTATACATGCATGTATGCCTTCATTTTACATGTTAGATAGTTTTATGCCTTTCTTATACTATACATGTAAGTAGCTATCTTCTTCTATCGTATGACACAGGTAATATGTATATTCCTAACTGTTACAGCTCTTTGTTGAAATCAAGTTTTATCAAGTTTTTCAAGAAAGAGGAGATGACGAGTCAGTTACTTCTTACCTGTATATTGGAGTTTTCGATCACTCTTGTCATTGTGAAATTCCTGTGAACTACAGAAGGCCTGTCTGCCACGCATATTTCCTTTCTCCTTGTGCCTGGTCCAGTTATTAAAATCTTTATCAGATAAAAACCATGATCGAATACAATCCCAACCACCCTGTGTATTAGCTCAAATTGAATAAGATTTTGGTACAGAAAATAAACAACTGGAATATAAAAAGCTCCGCATTACAATGAATCCGATGTTCGTATAATGGATTTGTTACAATCTTGGTTCATTAATAGCCTCCATTAGAGCTGTTAAATGCTGCAAATATCCATAAGACATGTTCATGTTCTCGTATAAGGGCTTCTTTTACTTTAATACAAAAAAGTTATAATTTTAACGTGTCGGTGAATATAAGATGTGCAATTAAGTCGTATCTGAAGAGAGGATTCAACAGTCAATTCAAATACCGAATACGTGCAATATGAGATGACATTCGTGTTGCTGTATTCTAGTCATGAAGGATGGGTATTGTAGTTCACGATCGTTTATGAAACAATTGACGTACTCCAGCTGTCAATCAGTTACCCTTTACATATATGTTAAAGGTAAATTATAATGAGTAAGTATTGGTTATAATGTCGGGTCCGTGTGTTTCCTGTGATGGTGAGACAAACTGGATACATGTGTAGTATTGGTTTCCTGGGTTATAATCATTGTCATATCGCATTGCTGCTCCATCAATATATAGTTGATCTTTCCATGCATTCTGATACTACTGCTAATAACTTGTTATGTTGCATGCGCCTGTGAGCTCACAATGCAACGACGAAATACGTGTACACATGACGCAGCAAAGTTGACCAGACGGACACTATATATTTGTTCACCCAGGGTAAGATTACAGTGACCGCTGTAGATGGCGTGCAAAAAGAAAGTACATAGTTTTCAGTGTTCATCTATAGAAAGGATTGCAATGAGGGAAACATCTGAAGCAGACGTCGAAAATTACTATAAAATGACACCACGGACAAAATACGGTCATTTTACAAAATTTACATTTTTCTAAAAATAAAATGAAATCTGATAGAAAATACACTAAAACTGTAAACTTTATTTTTGAATACCCTGTTTGTGTGTCCTTCACTTACTTGAAGTGTTTGAATAAAACAAAAACGTATGAGGAAATAGGACAGGGAAGTCAGCACTCAACTTAATCAGCCGAGCACAGAAATCAGTAACACCACAACACAACTACACTAAGCAATGCACACACATAAGCCAAAATGAGTGATTAAAAGTTCCTCAAACAAATTAGGATGACCCAATTGTATCAAGAAATTACAAAATAGCTGTAATCCCAAGAAGCCAAGACCCGACCTTGTTCCACAAGTCCCCGTATATATATATATAAAACGTTATATATTATACATTTAATGTTATCAAATCAAATCGTTACTGTCATCTGTGATTTCATACAATATCACTTCTTGTTCATCTATCTGATGCTCCAAGCTGTGTCGATAACCATAACATACATATAGCACAAGTCCTGAAAGTATAATTTGAAAAATATATCAAAAATGGTTGCCGGGCATGCCAAGGTCCTACAAAGGAAAAAGGCGGCAACTTTCATGGATGTCAAAGCATGAATGAACAGTGCTAGGATCGGTTTAAACAATTCTTTTGTCCATTTAAAGTCGGGACTTTGTAAGGTTCAGAAAAGTATACCGGTTTCATTTGTCATAATATTCCCAATGCGGTTGTATTTTGAGACTTTTCAATGTTTTCAATGATGCAAGAAAATGGTTCTGATATTACACTCAATTATCTACGCCTGTTTTCACATTCACATGCGATGGACATCTACGACGTACATGGAGATAAACTATCCGTAGATAATGATTTTAACCCGCTGAAAATTACTTATCATTGCATGGAGCTTAAATATTCATTTGCATAGAGTGTCTTGTAATTTTGCACATGACATCACGTGACAATCATACGTTTAGATTTCAAATTTTGAAATAATCGGATACATGGTTGGTAAGATAGTAGCATATGATGTAAATGTATATAGTTACGTATTGATCGATACATCGCAAGATAACCTTACAAAAATGATGACAAAACTATTTGTATCGCTTTAAAATTCACTTCATTGTGACAATGAGAAATTAATAAGTACCATGTACCACCCAAGTAGTTAATTTATAGTATGCATGTAATTATAACCACAACTTACCTGCAGTCATCCATACAATGAATCGGAGCCAACATGTGATTGAAAGCGAGGCTACAAGGAATATATTGATGAATATTAACAACAGAGGAACAAATGGTACATAGGGTGTCCGAAAGTAGAGTTTTGTCCGATTCGTTGGTTGTTTTGCTATATATCCAGTCGTTGATACAAGAATCAGCGTGAAGATAAACACAACAAGTAAAACCATCCAACTTTCGAGATGTAACACATTTTCTAAACACAGATACACACCACTGAACATAACTGATGTAATAATGAACACTAGTAATCCAATGGACGTGCACCGCCATGTTTTATCACTTGGCTCCAACAAAATGTCCGAGGGCATCCGAAGTAAACCACTTATACTTCCGTTTGAAGTGCTACTTATTACACTATCCATTCTGGTATATGTACTATCACGTGGACGAATATATGACGATTCGTTTGGAATTTTATTCAAACTTCCTTTATCGTCAAAAGATAAACTTTTCCGGAAGTTGTTCGTTCTTGAATGCCCGAAACCGTTTGAATAGTCTCCAGAATGAGCATATGGAGTGGTTTGTTGGTAATGTTGGTTTAAAATGTCGTTTTGTTTGCCAGCATCAAGTTGTACACGACCGTATGTGAAATCAGTACTTTGCATATATATATCATCCGGGTCTTCATATTCAATATATAACCCGACTGTAATATATTGGTACCGTAAACAGATCACAGAAATTGCTATAACAGAATAAGCAAGCAAGGTACCAATAGATACCAACTCTAACAAAAGTTCAAAATCTAACAAAAGAGCCACGACAGAGGACATCACACCGACAATAAGCACACTATAAACTGGTTGATTTACACTATCGTACACGTTTGAAAAAGCTTTAAACATAATACCATCACTTGACATGGCATATAGCTGTCTAGATAGGTAATATATGTTACCAACAATGGAAGCAGTTAGTCCAATCATCCCTCCTATAGTTATCACAATATTAGCACCGTGTATATGTAGAGTAGATAACACTCCGGGTAATGGTAGGATAGCATCATCAGGTAATACATGGATGGACAATGTTGTAGCGGTACTTGTACAGAAATATGTAACAAAACAAATAAAGACGGAATATGTGATGGACGTCGGTATTGTCCGGCTGGGATCTTTTGTCTCCTCGCTTGCTGACGTTATAGCTTCAAGGTTTGTAAATACAAACATTAGCGACGCAGCACCCTTCAGAACCTGAAGTAATCAATTTCAGAATCAGTGATATATAAGTTGAATATATAGAGGATCAATCACGAGTTGTCAATTGATATCAATTTATATTAAGCGAGTTTTGGAAATTTTATAAAGCAATCCTCTGGCGAGTATATTTCCTGAACGTGTTTGATATATCAATGGACAACAAGGGAGAGATTCTTTATATCATATGTCAATAAAAACGCTAAATACGCATTGGTTTATTGGAAAACTCACCCATGTATTTAAACTTTATACTACACTTGTTAGGCATAAGTTTATACATACTTGCTATACTAACCTGGATACAAGGCAACTAATGTGATCTAATGATATTCACAGGCTAATATTCACATTTGCCATAACGACAGCCACTTATATGATATTTAGAATAGTTTTTTTCATTTCAGAAAAAGCATTTGGACACAACATTATATACAAAGTATTGATAAGGAAAATAAAAAAATGTATATTTACTATATACGAATATATTATATAAATCAAAGTTGGAAATTGGTATATTTAAATTCTGTATGAATAATTATATATATCAGATGATGACAGGGTAATAGTATAAATGCAAACAGGTAGAATACTTTTATTATTTTTTTTTTTTAAAAACAAATACTTACACCAGAAAATCCATGAGCAAAGAAACCTGGAGGGTGTGTCCAATTATCGTGTTTCACGTGAAAATATCCAATACAAACCAAACATACGATGATCAAAACGTTAAAGAAAGCCAACACCATCAACATGACAGAAGTAACCTGCAAAAATACATATCAAACTATGCATACGCTCAAAGAAATAAAACATTATAGAGATACATATAAACAAAAACTTTTTTATCATCATATCATTACCGACCGAGCAGTGGGTACAATACACACATTAACAGATAGGTGAAAACACTGACAAAACATGACTTAATGTTTGACATAGATGACCAAACATAGACTGAGTAAAAACAACAAACAAAATACCGATTCATAAAGGCTTCCGTTAAAAGAAAAAAACAGACTAGTGCCAAAATATGATTCCTTGTGTTTAGTAGTATACCTTAACTTTTATTGCTACTATCACGGTCGCCAGGAGTGTTACACGCTTACCTTAACTTTCATTGCTACTATCACGGTCGCCAGAAGTATTACACGCTTACCTTAACTTTCATTGCTACTATCACAATCGCCGGAAGTGTTACACGCTTACCTTCACTTTCATTGCTACTATCACGGTCGCCAGAAGTGTTACACGCTTACCTTTACTTTCATTGCTACTATCACGGTCGCCAGAAGTATTACACGCTTACCTTTACTTTCATTGCTAATATCAAGGTCGCCAGAAGTGTTACACGCTTACCTTTACTTTCATTGCTACTATCACGGTCGCAAGAAGTGTTACACGCTTATCGTTACTTTCATTGCTACTATCACGGTCGCCGGAAGTATTACACGCTTACCTTAACTTTCATTGCTACTATCACAATCGCCGGAAGTGTTACACGCTTACCTTCACTTTCATTGCTACTATCACGGTCGCCAGAAGTATTACAAGCTTACCTTTACTTTCATTGCTACTATCACGGTCGCCAGAAGTGTTACACGCTTACCTTAACATTCATTGCTACTATCACGGTCGCCGGAAGTGTTACACGCTTACCTTCACTTTCATTGCTACTATCACGGTCGCCAGAAGTATTACAAGCTTACCTTTACTTTCATTGCTACTATCACGGTCGCCAGAAGTGTTACACGCTTACCTTAACATTCATTGCTACTATCACGGTCGCCAGAAGTGTTACACGCTTACCTTCACTTTCATTGCTACTATCACAGTCGCCAGAAGTGTTACACGCTTACCTTAACTTTCATAGCTACTATCACAGTCGCCAGAAGTGTTATAACACAAGCAACAATATCCGGGCTCTCTGTTATCACTCCATATCCACTCCATTGTATTTTATCATTCACTAAACTGAAATTGCAAAAAATATGCTCAGTAGCATATAACTAAAAATGTAGAAACTTAAAGAAATATCATTAGAGCTACCAAAACGATCAATCAAAACATACACATATTTACAGCACATTTTAAACCGAAGCCTGAGAATGGTAGTTTGTTGAATCTTGTAGCACATATCTTTGAAACGGAGCTGTACAAATAATATTTGAATAGAACTAAATGTTTAAGTTTTTGCTTGTGGATTGTACATTCATACCGTCGCAAAATTAATTGAAACTGACATTGCATAAAACACTCTACAACAAATTTTGAAACGGTATAATAAGTGACACATGCAAGTCGTCGATTAGTTTCTACAATACGCTATCGAAGTACTGTTTTCACTATGTTAGGAAACCATTTTCTTTGAAAACATAATTGAATGTATTCAATATAAACGTTAGTATCGTATGAGCATAATATTTTTATATACCGTTTTGTATAACAATGTCTTCATTAATGTAAATTTGTTTTCAGCTCTTTCTATCCCCCTAACACTGATATTCACGTATTTATGTCACAAAGTAACTTAAACCAACGTCAAGCTTTTTAGAAAGTCTGCGACAAACTGTTAGTTAGCGTGTCTGGAAGCGCATCTCTTACATTGTAAGTAACGAGTAAATAGAAACTAGAAGTTAACAGAAGAATCTACATTACAATACTGTGCAGTAGTTCTACTATTGATCAGTATCAGAGATTGCCTGACATGTTAATGTGGATGAGCGCTTTACTCATTTATCAAACAGGCGTTAGTTTGTTCCTGGATACAAATTACAAAGTTAGAGTATGTTTCTCTGGCATATTATGTCCTTCATATTTGGAAATTGTCGGTTTAATGAAAATGAGTTTAATGAGTGCTGCAAATAGTAATTACTCGACGGGCATTTCCGTATCTGAGAAATAAGCCTCGTACATAAGTGTAGGGTTACTAATTTCGGTTATGCGGTTTCCGGCAACGGCCAATCATCAGTTGTTCAATGCTATCAAGTGACCCTCGAATTACCGGTCTCCTTGTAGGAGTTGATACCTTCACAGTAGTTAGTAACCTTTTAGTTCTCGTCGATCCCATCGTTTGTTTCTCATGAGCCATGTTGAAAAGTAGTCCGTGATAATGACGGCTGTCCGAGGCAATTCGTTAGATAAACGCCGAGGAGTTCCTATTGGAGTGCGGATTGAACAGTGAATGCAGACATCCGGAAATACTCAAATTTCGACCATGACATGGAAGTTTATTCGTATAATTGTTGTCGTATAGTGTCAACGTTGATCTCCAACACAGAATGTCGAATACGTGTATATATATTTCATCATCTGTTTCGGGCACTTAAAAATCATGTGGCACCACAATTTTGGTACTAGTTCATTTTATCAACATTCGAATGTACAAAATCATGTATGTAACATAAACAACAAAGAAACATTAGATGTGATTCTAGACTACAATTATTCGCTGGCTAAAAAAAGAAGGTCGTTAGTTTCACTTAGGACATTACCGTATCAGACCGATATGTATTTGAAAGCTGCATCAAATTTTCATTAAAATCAGGTCATGTTGACCAAACTGAAGTTGAAACAGCCACTTTTCCATAAGTAATGCTTAGTTCACATACGGATGTACCTATGTTCTCAAAAACACGTTATTATACTAACGACCTTCTTCTTTTAAGACAGTCATGTGTGAAAGGAATGCAGGAGTGTTTTACTAATCGAGAAAAGGTTACCTGTGTATAGTACCATTAGAAAGGAAATCCAAATACTGACTCCACGCCTTGGCAGCAATAGCAGCAGTTATAATATGTTCTAGTATCATATTCCAGCCAACAACGAAGCCTAATATTTCACCTAATGTAACATAAGCATACATATATGCTGATCCTGCCTTTGGTAATCGTGCACTGAACTCGGCGTAGCATAAACCTGAAATAGAACAAAGGGACATTTTATAAGATACAATGTAAGATAAACTTTATTCATATTAACATCAATTATTATTATGGTTAACACAAGAAACATACGCTTACCAGCTCGTATTCGACAAACACTGAACGGTCATTACATACGCTACCAGCTCGTATTCGACAAACACTGAACGGTCATTACATACGCTACCAGCTCGTATTCGACAAACACTGAACGGTCATTACATACGCTACCAGCTGGTATTCGACAAACACTGAACGGTCATTACATACGCTACCAGCTCGTATTCGACAAACACTGAACGGTCATTACATACGCTACCAGCTGGTATTCGACAAACACTGAACGGTCATTACATACGCTACCAGCTCGTATTCGACAAACACTGAACGGTCATTACATACGCTACCAGCTCGTATTCGACAAACACTGAACGGTCATTACATACGCTACCAGCTGGTATTCGACAAACACTGAACGGTCATTACATACGCTACCAGCTCGTATTCGACAAACACTGAACGGTCATTACATACGCTACCAGCTCGTATTCGACAAACACTGAACGGTCATTACATACGCTACCAGCTCGTATTCGACAAACACTGAACGGTCATTACATACGCTACCAGCTCGTATTCGACAAACACTGAACGGTCATTACATACGCTACCAGCTGGTATTCGACAAACACTGAACGGTCATTACATACGCTACCAGCTCGTATTCGACAAACACTGAACGGTCATTACATACGCTACCAGCTGGTATTCGACAAACACTGAACGGTCATTACATACGCTACCAGCTCGTATTCGACAAACACTGAACGGTCATTACATACGCTACCAGCTCGTATTCGACAAACACTGAACGGTCATTACATACGCTACCAGCTCGTATTCGACATACACTGAACGGTCATTACATACGCTACCAGCTCGTATTCGACATACACTGAACGGTCATTACATACGCTTACCAGCTCGTATTCGACATACACTGAACGGTCATTACATATCACTTGATTAAACTTTTTCTTTTTCCAATGAAATGCTAATAACACCGACACTTGTGTAACGTGCACCAACACTCGCAGTCAACAAATCGCATCAAGGGTGGTTAGTTACCTTATATACTCAACATTTTCACATACTACACATACTGTTTTGCCATTGCTATAATTGACTGACCAATTATAGACACAGAACAACGGAAGAGTTCATACACTGCAGGATATAGTAGACACATGTACCATGTGTAAACAAAAACAAGGAGTAAAGGCGTGGAAAACCATATGATACGATCCATTAAGTCTAGGAATGATTTAAAGGGAGATAATTCGCTTATATCTCACATTGTGTCTCAATGGAATAACCTGCATCACAATTCTAGAAACTTACATTAATACGCAGCCCTAACATACTATCCGTCAAATTCTGAATTATTAAACAGTCAGCATTTAATTTGATTTTTGATCGGATCTCAATGCTGATTACAATAATGGCAAGGCATCATCTTTAATTCTCTGCATATTTAAACCCTCATTTATTCCAGTGCCAGATTAAAATGGTTCCCAGCAGATTGAATATCCGTTTAACATTGAATATTTAATGTTTTCAGGAATTGCAAGGAGCCTTTAATCGGATGCAAATGTGGAAACAGTTTTAAATGTATGCCATTACATCAAACATGAACATTGTAATAGTGCAACGTATGCAATATTACCCCTAACACATACATTGTCTTGTCCAATTGCCAAACTGCATATTAAGAGGAAAGGTTGAATACTTCAGAGGTTTGTACAAGTGCAAATGATAGTGTTATGTCGTAGTTTACAGGCAAAGTTCCAATGATCATTGAATAGTCTTCGTATGGCTATCATACATAGGAACATTTTTTTAAATGTTGGAATATTCTTTGATTTACACATGCACAATTAAGCAATGCATGATAGTTTCGGCATCAATAAAATGAACCATTTGGTAGGAGGCTGCAAAATTGTTAAATCATACAAATGAAGTTAGTGTGAGTGAGTCAGACAAATAACCTATTCACTAGTCTAACGGGTGATGTTCATTTACAAGGAATTAAGTCTGTTATTATCAATCGCCTGTGATGCATTTGATAATGACGTATGATATGTCAATGTCGTTATTAAGGTAGAGAGGTTTAAAATCATTACTTCATTAGTATAGGTCTAGTTTACTGAAAGATTCTTGAAATAACTTTTCATAAAATAGTGGTTTCTTTTTATGATTTCCTGTACTATTATGCATCACACAATGACAAACGCTAGTATTCATTAGACAGTCTGTATATCCATTTCTGAATAGTGATGAAAAATCCTAAAATGCAATAAAAATAGAAAGGCGTCAAACGATTTATAGTAAATTTTGTTTTTAGCTCACCAGGTGAGCTTTTGTAAGCTTTCTTGGGTTGACCTCTATCAAAGGTGTTCAAATGTTTTCGGTCTGTCAAATTATGACCCTGGGGTCAAAATTGGCCCCGCCAGGGGGTCACCAGTTTTACATTGACTTATATAAGAAAAAAATATAACAATCTTCCTGTCTTAAACTGCAATGCCTAGAGTTTTGATATTGGTATGTTGCATAATATATTCTTACTTCTTAGAAGGTATACATAATTTCTTAGGTCACAATCTATAGGTGAATAAAGACAGGAAGGACCTATGGGCTTATATTTCAGCTTTCCTATATTTGGAAACTGCGATTATCGTATAGATGGTGCTGTGCTACATATTATAAAAATGAAATGGGTGTCTGTTAATATGTAGTAACATGTATAGAGAGGTTGTTGACATGCGATGGACGGCCCTGGGGAATTTATATTGTAATAATTGTCAAAATATCACTTACCAGCGAATAATGTGGCTACACCAGCAATAATCACAGATATAACAAATGATGGTCCTGCTTGTGTGCTTATAGCGTGAGACATCACAACATATACACCGACACCGAGAGATGACCCAAGTCCTGTAACAAACAAACAGTTATATGTTACTAATTATAACATAAATATTGCCACTGATTTACACTCATTCACCGAAACTGAATCATATAAAAATGATATCTTTCTAAAACTTGATGTTGTCGTAAAAATTAAATGTATCAAAAACATTCTTTTTTATAAAGATATCACATGCACAAAGCGCATTGTTTTATCTTGTGTCATCCCTATTGAAAGGACCAACCTATATCACTCATGTGGCACATATCATTCATGAGTTTAGTATTTCGTAAATCCGAAACATTTATGTATTACGTTGCATTCTGTTTCCATACTTTATATGTTGAAAAAATGCTATTATACATTCACAACATGGAACGCAAAGAAAATTACATTATCTTGTAATGCATTAGACGACTAATTAAATTCACGCTAACACACTAACACCAAGTTGTGAAGCAGGATATAATATTAGTTGGTATTCTAGTCGGCTTGTATTTCTGTATTACTCTCTAATTCAATTTCATTTAATCCTCTTGGTGGATGAGACAGTGTTGGTTCAGGTTTACATCTGATGAAGATGTTGTAACTTATGCAGACAGAAGAGGAAATGAACTTGGCTTTGAAAAAAGGATTAATATGTTAGAACGGAACGCAATTTGAACTTAAGAGATAAAAGCAACACGAATGTATACGACGCATTTATCATCATCGTACAACACTATTTGTTGTAAGCATTTATAGGACGTATGTAAACGCAGTATTATGTTGTGCTGCAGTTACGTTGTGTTGTGTTGTGGTTTTCTGTTTTCTGTACTCGGCTGGTTAAATTGAGAACTGCCTTCTATGTCCGATTTGCTCATATAATGTTTTGCACACAACCATAACACATGATTAGATGCATATACAGTTAATCTCATACTGAGTCAATCATTTAATTACTCCTCATGATGAATGAAACAATATTGCAATATAGTACTACCCTGACAGTTTTCTCACGTAGGTTGATGCCAACACATAACTTTTATCATTTAATCATACGACATGCATGGTATTTAAAAGCAAATTTCATGTAAACAAAAAAGATTAGCAGTTATCACGTTCATCCTACATTTGACTGGTTATTAAGTTAGTGGAAGATAATATACAACCATCTGTCTAGTATAATATGATACATTACACTTATACAATAACGTTTAGTCATAACAAGATTATTTGGTAAAGTTCCAAACACAAAATGAAGAGAAAGTAGAAGTTATGGAATGTGTGCACGTTGAACAATCTTAGATTACTATACTGCCTGTCTCTAAATAGTGTTCAAAGTTCACAGACCACTGTAAGAGAATAACATGTGCTCATTTAGACGGTTAGTTATGTTAATTATCTTCTAAAATAGATTAATTAGATCTAAGACATATTCGGAACACCAATGTTAAAGTAAGTCCAGGGTTTATGTGTTCCTAAATGGACATCGTCTTACATTACACTGTCAATACTGACGATTTTGAAAGCAATCATGCTGCACATCGGCGCGTGAACTATTCCAATAAGAACCGTGCACTAATTAACACAACCAAGTCATTTACGATTTAGACAATACTTACTGCCTCTCAAGACAGAAATAGATTTAATTACAAACGCGCAACTGTAACTAATTACCCAATAATGATGTGTGTTTTGTTTTTTATAAATAGTTGAATTAATACTCATTTGAATACTTTCCCTGCCATACTTTTGATATTGTACGTCCTTGGAAGTACACAATGCATTTCTACTGCCACGGATTCAAATTTTGTTTCTTTAACATCAATTTTCTTTGTCTTGCAATGTTAAGCTACACAGTCCATGTCCGACATATTTCCCCGCTATATGTTCCTGTTTTATTCGTGCCCAACGCTTCAGATTGGACGTCCTCTGTCGCCATCGTATAAAAGGTAAACAAATTGGTATATATGAGAGTAACGCGAGCGCAAATACAAAACAGTACCCTGATGTGTAAGACAACTCGGAAAATAGCACCATGAACAGTTATCGTCTCCAATGCATACACTGTAAGTTAAATGCGTCGACGTTGACTGAGGGATGAAAGTATATGACTTCTCAAACATTAGGAAACACTATTACCAGGCACACCATATGTACACATACCTGCAGGGGAATGTAGCGACAGGAGTATAAAGCCACACTAGGTCGTCGAATGTCATGCATTATCGTATCGTTGTTTCATGAAAGGTTGTTCAATTTACAGAGTGCGAATAGAACGGAAAACATGTAATGGGCAAAAAACATAAATATTTCATTCAAACATGACATGCACCGTGGTGGTTAAAATGGTTTGGTACTGTAACAGTTAATGGATACTCAATTCTGATCGACTATATAATATGTGGAAAAATTTGACGATTTATGTTCGAAATGGAATTTCTTGCCGCTTGCCGAGGAGACACGTTTTAAATAAGTTCAATGTTCATTGATTATCGCTAAGGCCGCCGTTTTGACATATTTTATAGAACTACGAATAGCTAGATTTATGTTATGTTTTCCCTCTACCATCCCTTTTCCCAGTTTGCTCGGGGAGTAGCTGTTATAGTTAGGTCACTGTGGACGAAGCTTGTAAACTAGGAAAAGTCGTAGTTGTCGCGTTGGTTATCGTTTTGGCATATATTTGTGAAACTAGGACGGGGACTTGGGGGATAACCAATTTTTGTTATATCCTTTTGAAATTGGGTGTGGCCATTACTCCGTGCAGTTGTGTTGTGATGCTACTGTTTTCTGTGCCCGTATGGTAAAGGTGGGTGCTGCCCGCCCTGTCAGATTTCCTTATTTCTTTTTTTGCATATAATCATAAACTTAGATAATTACAAAAAATATAATGGTCCGTTTGGTCAGTATCCAATTAATGCTCATATTATGCAACCAAACTAGTATAAAGTGTGAAATATATTTAGATATGGCTGTTTCCATAAAAACAAATACAATACATTTTTAAAGCGCAAAAATAACACACTGTTTTCTGTTGCGCTGTACACAAAAAAAAACATGTTAGTTAAATGTTCATTGTTTATTAAGGAAAGGACATAAAGAAAATTAGTGACTAATCCATATTGGCAATAATTTACACAAATAAAAGGGTTCGAACCCTTAAAAGAAGGTAATTGGTATACCGCCTATTATTCTAGTTTCCTCGATTTGCAAAAAGGAACATGTAGTTCAATAAAAAACGAAATTTCTAAATGTTATATAATTGTGCATTTTTATTCAATAAAAACAATCGATACACGTGTATTCGTAAAACGAGATTATATCAGTACATACAGAAAATAAAATGCTAAATTAGTTCACCTAACACAGACATGAGGTCGAGCCATGTAATGTAAGAATGTGTGAGCTATATCATAACGTTGAGCCTAGAATACTCTATACTATAATTATGTATCTTCTTATTGATTCTTATCACGCTATCATACAATAAGACATATATAGTCTTACAACAATTCCGACATATTGAGTTTGTGTTGGTGACTAGAAGTTACATAAATAACACAAGAACTATGAATACAATGGTTACGTATATAAATGAGTATGTATTGGAAGAAATGATAATATACCTTGGCGAGTCATAAATCAGGAAGCAGAGAATGGTTAGATGACAATGTGGATACCGCCAGTACATCACAAACAATTGTACGACCCATAGATCATCTAGTCGTTACAATTAATTCACACGTCAATATTAACACATCAACAGTGTTGGAGCAATGTGAAAATCTAGTTAAATGGAACGATTTGTAAACAAAGTCTGCGCGTTATCGGAATCAACAATGGCACAATGATGAAAGCACATTCGACCTCAAGAAAGGCAATACATACTTTCTGCAAAGTTGCTATATGTCAACAGCAATACATCAACAATGTATGGGGCAATGTGAAGATCTCATACTATCACACAAAATTTAAACAACGTCAATGCCTCTTGGAGAACAACACTGACAAAACTAACACCATTAATTTAAAGCTAGACAATGCATGTAAGTTTTACATAATGACAATAATGGAAATAAACATTCTAGAAGTGTGTTGTCAGATTTGACCATTTGGAACTTTGAAATAGATATCGTTATGCAGGACGGTGAGTTTGACAATGTTTGTCGAGTGTAGTGAATGTAGGATCATGTAAAAACTGCCATGTGTTTTAAATTTAAATAAACACAGTCACGTAATATACAGTAAAGTATAATCCACCATGAAGGCATATGACGTCGTTAATCACGTAAGGAAATGTCCGTTCATAACGTATCTTTAACAGCTTCAAAATTGCATAGCACATAGTTGAGCCACATTGGTTTTCGACGAAGCAGCTGCAATAATTGGTATGTAATTGTATATTTTACAGCATAATATATCACTCTTGGTATTTCACAGAATATTTCTCCAAATATTTTTTCCGATGATTTCGTGTTTTGACATTGTTTGTGTGACTTCACTGGATTAATGTTCTTTCGCTTCGTTTAATGATAACTTTCAGACCGAGAGTGACAATTAATGCCAGAGTACCGTAGTTAATTGTGGCTTTTAGAACTCACCGCACTGAGAGAACGACAGGGCATCGATTCGCTGTAAAAAACAGAAACAATGTTGACTAGTTATCGTGTATCACTGAGCTGATAAGCGATTAAATTGTTTTTGTGTTTTAATGATTTAAATCTTTCTGTAACTCTGCGATGCGTAATTGAAATTATTTTGCCTGGTATAATTAGATACATATACAAAATGTAGTACATATTTCTCAGTGCGGGTTGTAGTGAGAGCGAACACGCTTTTCCACAATCATTCGGATATATTCATTTTTATACTCATGATAAAGCGTTTGTCCAAGTTTGCCTTATCAGAAATTAACGTCAGCAAAAGGTTCGAACACAATTCGTTTAGCACCATTTCTGATATTGGAGCATTAAGAAATGTATTTATAACTTATACATAGAACACCGTATGTTCCATACATTCAGTGCACGTAATGATGCATGATAGACCGACACACTCGTGTTTTTCCCCAAATGCGAGTCATTTATGTTCTAACCTGCCGATACACTGAGGCGTAATCCTTTACTTGCGAAAGCTTGAAAATAATTCAGTATCAAACGTACTCTTTAGTCGTTTGTGGTTTGAGTTAACGACTAAAAAACAGCACATTTCTCAGAAATTAAAATATTTATTGTTATACGCCCTCCCATTCACTATATTCTTATATAATGAAATATAATTGTATTTGGTGACAAATGTGACGCAGTCTCTGAATATATTTGCATGAAAGTTAGGAAAACGATTGTCCCCATGTGGATAAACTTCAACCATCTATTCCCCATTTTGCATGGCAAATTGATTAAATAACTATACACACAAAGACTGGAATGCGCTTAGAGTCAATACTTAGCAGACAGCTGTTATCAAATGATTTAATATATAACAAAGTTCCTAAACTGATGAATGGTCTCCTGTGTGTTAGTGGTTTATCTCAATTCAAAATTTCTGTGTATATGTTTATATCTACTGTTGCTATGTTGTTTGTTATGTAGATAGTGCGGCGCATGTGCGGCGGACATGTTGCTGGTGTATCAATATATTCAATACTGCTTATTGATTGAATTACATTAGGCCTCCTAAATGTTACATTATTGTTTAATCATTTCCTCGAATTTCTTCGCGTGTAACAAATGAATATAGAGCGTGCATTTCAGTTGAGCTAATACACCACGAATTGTCAAAGCACAAACTAAATCAACCCTAAGTCTTACCTAATTACCGTTAAGTAATTAAGCGATTCAAGAGAAACAAACGATGCTAAGTTATATTAAATTAATCTAGGTCAGTTGTGAAACAATGTTTTTACAACTTATATTAATCACTTATGGGACCTCATTTCTGATGGTATCCATTATCTCGATGATATGGAATGAAACATGTAATTAGAGTGTGTGATATCGGCGATAATCGAGTAAAAAATTCGGATAAACAAGTGTTTTTGGGCTTTAGATGTTTACGTGATATAATTAGGAAAAAATATAGTTGATTTTAATGCTGAACTAACATTGATCTACGTATTGGCGTGTAGCTATATTGACTTTATGCGATATAATCGGTTGTCATATTATTTATATCAATTACAAAGTTGGTACTGCAATAAATACTGCAATGATCGCACAGGAGCGAGACCTGAAGGTACATAAAATATACTACACTGTATGTTCATTATCTAGCGGGTTATCAACCATTCCCCGAACAAAAAACTATTTAAAGCCTACTGGCAAAGGCTATTTGACAAGTGCGTGGCCACCCTGTGTAATTGTCTGCCTGTCGATCTAAGACATATTGACTCTGTGTCAGTTTAAAGAGGAAAAACACTAAAAAAATCACCTGTTCCAAATAGCATATTAGTGACAAGTCAGACTGAAATTTTAAACCATAAACCTTCCGCGTATGCAGCGCTTTAGATACTTGCTTTATGAAGCGCTATATACATAATTTCACACTTTTTTTATCCACACTATATTCTACATAATTTCATTTATAATTATTATAATGATTTGTGAAAATAAGCCGCATCCGCTAATATTTCCACATCACTTACTGAACTATTATACCACATCATTATTATAAGTTACGGAATACGCGACATCCTTCATTAAGACTGTATGGAATAGGTTTACAAATTTTAATGTAAACTGATGTCATTGATGTCAGTGTTTCAACTACTCTATAGTTCAAGATTGAACCCTGAGCCATGAACTTTCAGACGAGCCAATTTGGGCGGGTAATTCGTGATTTATTAAATAGTCATTATTTAAAGAAATGCTACTTACTACTGTGTGTAATTTATCGATGTACAGTTTATTGGCGAATGGATTAAACTTTAAAAGTGCAGTCACGGCTCAATGCTCGAAATCGAACAATACATAAACACATACCAGCACTATAGGGACACTGATAGGTACATACCAAGCTTATATTGGACTACACATTTATAACCATAGTCTTACACGAACATATTACCATGTATTACTCAGTACAAGAGAAGTAAGTACACAATGTTCTGATATTACCCATATAAGTTCACTTAATCATATAAACTTTTTAGATTGGTCTTAAAGCTATGGTCTTCAATCAGTTATTTCCCGGTTAATAAACTCTCTTTGTTGTCTAGTACAGGAAACAATTCACGGCGCCTCTGTGTGTAATTATACAGTATGATAGATAGATGTATTAACTGATTGGTTTATTTCTCTTTCTCTTAAGGGAGAGATAAGAACTTTATTATGTAATATACAGTCATATTTCTGATGGTTGATCATCTATAATAGGATAGTAGCGTGCTGGGGTAATATAAACTTATACGATAGTTAACGTAGGTAAAACGTCCTGGGTCAGATTTACTATTCTAGTATAAAAATATCTGTACTTCTGTATAAATTTCTGTCTGACCTAGTCCATTCCACACTGTTACCTCTTAATGACAATATATGTATGTATTGTATGATGTGTATGGGCCGGTTGGGCCGGTGGCCTAAATCTAATTTATATTTTCTTAATAAACTGAAAAAAGTCATTGTGACTTGTAATCAATCGGGGTGTGCGTTTTGTTTTTGATACAGAGATTTATAATGCTTAAAGGTCTGAAGAAATGATCTCACGAACTACTAAATAAGATTAAAAATTGAGAACATAACTGCTCCACACTGTTGTTATCCTGTATTGTACATGATTAACACGCGGGTATATTTACAGTATGTATCCAACAATTGTGTTAGACATGTAGGAATAACTTCCGTGTGATGTCACTATGACATGAAATCTATATTTCCTTAGGAATCCCGCACATGTATGTTTCATTACAAGTCGGGGTAACTAAAACGTATAACCATTTATATACCTTATAAATACGTTTTCGTTTTATCTTGGAGTACGTATGAGCAATACGTTTATACATGTACGAAGAAATGTATGTACACATGATTTACTAGTCCACGTATTTGAAGCTTTCAATAAAATACCAGAGGTAATATGGTGTATTGAAGTATTTAAGGTTAGTTTTGGTTTGTTGCAATAACCATTTCTTCTAATCCTTTCGTATGCTGCATGCATAGCAATGTCGGTACTCAATGTAGGTGCAAATCCGCTACGTGATCAGCTGTTTAAGTTCCTTCCCGTCCGATATTCTATTATGGTATTGTATTGTCTAAGCAGAGGGATTCATTTTCTAACATCTCCATGGTAATAGGCCATTGAGTGTCTTTTGTATACAATAGGCCGAAGGTTACCATGAGATTTTTTATGTTCTTGTGATTTTACTCGACCCATTACACAATACTGTTAATACAACGAACGAAATCACAAAAAAAACCAATGTTAAATAAATTTTATTGAAGAATTTGTGAGAAAAAAATACAAATGTTATATTGGTCTGAAATGTAAATTAATTAAAACACCAATTATAACATAGATGTTAGGGAATTGGTTAATGTGGATTAGACAATAGGTGTGGGTTGTTATCTGTATAACACGTTGCAGCACTTTGAAATTCTAACAAGAAATGATAATTAAATAAGCATGGAATGCTGAATGACAAAACAGACGTCTTTTACTGACTCTTCTAAAAATTAGGCGATACTGTAGATGTTATGACAGCTGCAAGATGTCGGGTCACTGTTTTTGGGTAGTCCGGACCGACCGAACAATCAAACAAAAACTCTAGTATAGGGTACATAACATAAATGTTTGAAATATTTTTTAAAAACAATTGTGTTCGTAGATTTTGTGGCCGCTTCGCGCGAACAATCAGCAAGCTGTTACTATGCATATCGCCTTCCGAGACCAGCTATTATCGACTAGGCATGAAAATGTTGGTTTGTGATCAATTATAATTTCTGTCTTACAAAAATTTAATAAGTACATATAGTTACAAATAAAACGGGAATTAGAGTTATATCAACAAAGTATTGATGATTTCGTTGTACTCATCGGTATTATGCGTTTTTCTTGTCATTGAATCTATGGATCTCAAATAAACACTACGCCACACAAATCATAGATACAAAACAATAAAATAAATAACAAGGAATGAATAACGTTATGAAAGCATGTCTATATATTTTCCGCGAACGAAAACATTTAAATTTGCTTGGATGTGACATAATTGTTTAACTTCTATATATCATTGGCTTAGAATGAGAAGGTCGTAACTACAAAATCAAAGTTTTGAGAAAACAAGACAAATTGTCGGACATCACTCTTTACCGAGGTTAAAACAAGTTTTTTCATCTTCAGTTTGGTCAACATGACAAGTTTCGATTTCAAATATGCATTAGTCTGATAAGGTCGTAAGTGGCACTTCTCATTCTAAACCAGCGTATATATATCTAACAGTTTTAAAAGAATCACTGATTGATAAAATAACTAAGGATGTACGTTGTGTTGGGGCGCATACGAACACACAACGCAGGTGACCTCGGAGCCGTCTGAGTACGGGGGACAGGGTAGAGATCCACACACTGTCTCAACAAGATAAATCAGCGCCTCATCATCGTTAGCTAGTCCGGCATTGAGAGCTTCAGGGTTCTCGTCCATGCAAACGAATTCCGAGGCAGAGGCATGCTCCTGCCTTTCAGACACCAGGTAACCCGAATATTCCAATGTAAAATTCGCATAACATTCGTATCGCCCTGGAATCATTAACACTCTGCTGCGGGGAATGCTGCAAACAGCACACGGCACATCTCGGTTATGTACATGCTTTAGAAAGGGGTGTTCAGGCATTTCATATTCGGTCCCGTATAGTCGACCAGAATTCTGCAATCCAGCAACCTTCTCTTTCCACATTGGATCTGTAGGTAAACATAATCTGTTAGATCCGCTGCCAGTTTTGGTGTAGTGATTGCCTGCGGCGTAACCATGGTACACGAGTGCTCCTCCTGCTGGACAACTTGTACGTCCCCATCGTATGTACGTACTACCACCCTCGGTCCTCGGAGTGCTGTCTGGAAATAGAGTGGTGTTTGCATATTAAGATAACCATATTGCATAGGGTGTAAACTATATACTTGCCGGTATATATAAATTTTGAATGGCAATAGAATATGTTTTCAAATTTTTTGCGCTGTATAAATACCATGTACGACGTTGTTCCAGAATAGAATATAATTCTTGATTTATTTACTTCAACCTAATGATATAGTTTTATAATTTTGCATGGCCATTTCTACAACCCTAGCACGTGTAGTTGAATAAATTATTGCATATATGTGTACGTCGATTTCGATAAATGGATGTAATTGTAACTCATGGTAACGGTTTACGGCCAGCACGAAACAAGTATGTATCAAACAAATGAATTTAAATATTTAATGACAATGATACTTAAGCAGTTTTAGCCACATCGTGCAAAAATATATATGAGAATAATTGGCGAGTTTGCATACAATGATTCCTAGTAATGTCATATTTGATGGTTTAATGAAGTAATATAGTAACGTTGTTGGCGTTACAGTACAATGTTAAAAAATCTCGACGTCAGACGACGTTACGGAGTGACTGTCATTTCCTAAGCATTGTGTTTTACAGTATATAACATAGAATAGTATCCGGAGGAACGATAATTTTTAAAATCTACAGCACACTACATCCGGGTAATTCGGCAGTTGTTTTTAAGATTCCCCGACGTTTTGTTTGGAACAGAAAGGAAGCGAAACAAAAGTTATCAGACGGACCGATCAAAACAAAAACTCTCCTCCTACACTATCCACACAGAATGTGGACCCAAGCTGTTTACTTTGAAAAACATTTAATGAATTTTGACAGCATGTAAAGAAATATATTTCCAAAGAGTTGATAACAGTTTTGCGCAAAATGTTTAAAGAGTAAAGCCCATGAATGGGAGTTCTTCGGAAAACTGAGAGTGCGTGACGTCGTTGGCGAGTGTTGACGCTCTGTGGGCCGTATAACGTCACCTGTTACTCGTCAAATGTACACACGTTGAATGTTTTTGGATTATATACAGTGAAACTTGGTTAGTATGTCAAGAAATTATTTCTCTAAAAGTCGATTTTAATTTGGGCATATAGTGCTTGTTAGTTTTTAAGATATAAAAGGATTATACAGTATTCTGGGCCAGCCCTTGTATTTGTATAGAATTTAATCATACAATCAGGTTCGCTTGGTAATTTGATTCGCAAATCAGCCAATCTTACATCTCATGCGGCATGGTCTTTTTACATAAAAATATGCGGTTATTTTTGGAAATTCACGAGTTGTTATTTCTGATTCGATGCAAAGTTTACTGATAAACTAATGCACGATGATATAATCTGAAGTGGTTAATTCAATACTTTGCAAATAAAGGTAAATACTTATGCGTTTTATTAATATTGTTATAAAATATAGTACCCAATAACGACGTCATAGGTACGTGTCATAATCAGTATGTGGTACATTTGAATTTCTGTTTTGCTGATGATGAGAGAGAGAAAACTAACAACTACTTATTAACAATTTAACTTATTTACAATTTATTTTCAACTAGATTAAACTCGTTGAATTATGACACATTATAGGCATCTGTCATATTTTTGTAAAATAAGCAGTTGCGATGTTTTATCTGAGAAATAATTTGAAGATCGCATGTAAATATGGATATTTAATGAAGTCGGTGAATAGTAGGAAATGTACCAGTACAAACAAAGTACTTAACATGGCAATGTATCTTTGCCGATAAACTTTTAATGCATTGTAGTTAGTGCCATAACTAATGGTCTTTTTACAATTTGAGTTTTGATTTTTGACACATTCCCAGAACAATGTAATTATATTCCATAGCCTTAGTGCATGAACACGACCATTTGTGTCAAAGTTAAATAAAATAATTCTCGTAGTATAGCAGAACGTAGTATAATAATATGTTCATTAAGGAAAATAATAATAATAAAATAACAGTGTGACTTTACCTTGTAATGCCTGTATGGCAGCCAGTTTGTTCTCCACAGTTTCAAGTTGAAATTTCAATCTTTCTACCTCTGACGTTTGTTCCTGTCTGTTGTCTGGAGAGCAGTGAACGTGTATCGCATCTTCTGCTATAACCTCGCGTACAACGCAAATACCGAACCAAATTATCACCAACACGTTCATTATAGAAAACAAGCCAGATGATATAATATTATACAAATGTAATAAATCTTTAAACTGCTAACAGTTCAAATGTCTCCTTAATTGTGTTAGAAATAAGTTAGCAGTCGCAAAATATATAAACGCATATCATGGTAACTTTGCGATTAACATGACGTGTTCGATTGTTTTCAAAACGTTTGTAAAACATGTTTCTATTGGTTGTTTATTTCAAAGTATGTTTACAATCATTTTTAAGACACACCTCCGTTTAAAGGTTAATGAATAGAGAATGTCTACATGTTCACATGATGTCCTAGTTTTAAATGTGTTTGTCTCTTCTCATGTTATATGACATCAGCAACTAGTAAGTAAACATCGTTGTATTTTATTTATCTTCCTGTTGTTTTAGATGTTGCGTGTTTAACAGAACAACAAGGACTATAAGTCTGATATAAGATAAATAGAATAAGCAATGTTCGCATAACAAGTTAAATATTTGCTATACAATAAGGCGTCTTCATTATGCAACGATTATTATCAACTAAAATTGTCAAATGAATTTATTTCCTTAACCTAACAGCATTGCAAACTAAATATGTTCCGTATGGTGCGAGCCCTAAAACTATAATTGTTAGTTGGTTATCACAAATCTGTCTGTCCATATTATATATTACAAAAGGAACAATGGTTACAATACTCTAAACAGAAATAATAGGTAGATATTATTTGATAGGTAGATTTTAGACTTCAATACAACTACAAAAACTTTGTAGGGTTAGGGTTAGGGGTTACATTGTAATTGTGTGGTATGTAAATGTTGCTAAAAATAATTTTGAAATACCCGTGTGATACTTTTATAACATTGCAGTTATACTGTGCAGTTATACATGATGGATGTTTGTAATGTTTAAGAAATATTTTAAAGTCAAATTCAAATAGTACGGAGTACTAACTTGAATTACATTACAACATAACATTTATTATTGCTACCTCAACTTACTAAATGTATAATACCATCCGCCATTAGGTATAATTCAGATTTCAGACACTGACGAGACAAACGTTGTGCTTCATGATGCTGGATACATAAGGCCCCCATATGTATTAAAACTACCATTTAAAAAAATGGTATTCTTTCATTTAAAACGTAGATGATTTATATGAACGGTATTTATTCAAAACACACAAAAGGAATCGAAGCCATAAAGCTTGTGTTATTTTAAGAACAAAGTCGGACGGTATGAACTGCACTTTATTTACAACATGTACATTCATATAATATAACTACAAGTAGATCTACTGAAACTGTTTATTAAGCTTACATGAGATAGGATAAAAGCGTATAGATCAATACGACACACCCGAAAGTAAAGTAACGTTGTTGCATGTACAATACCAGTTCGTAGACGTGAAAAGGTGCAAAATGTCCCTTTGTGTTTTCTTCTCACTTATAACTAAGGACTTAGTGAACACACAACACACGTGACTTCTCGTCCATTATTCGGATACACTGTACACGGTAGAGATCCACATTTTGTTTCAACAAGATAAAATAACGCCCCGTCATTGGACGATACACCGCCTTTCTGAGATTCGGGATTCCCATCCATACACACATAGTCCAATTTTGACTTATGCCCGTGGTAGCCCGACATCAGGTAGCCTGAATATTCCAAGGTTAAATTATCATAACATTCGTAACGTCCTGGTATCATTATCACGGGGCTCCGCGGGATACGGCAAACTGCACACGGCACGTCATGGTTGTGTAGGTGCTTCAGAAAGGGGTATTCAGAGACTTCATACTCGCTCCCATATAGTCGACCTGTCGATTGAAACCCAGCAACATGTTCCTTCCACATGGGATCGGTGGGTAAACATAATCTGTTAGATCCACTTCCTGTATGGGTGTAGAGACTTCCGGTAGCGTAACCATGATAAACAAGTAAGCCTCCTTCCGGACAACTTGTGCGCCCCCATCGTATGTAAGTACTTCCACCATTTTCATTGATAGGCTTGTCATCTAATCGGTTGGTAGTATCTGAAAATGCAACATATTATAATGCAGAATATCTGAATGTTTTATGTACAGAGTGTTTTCTGGTTTTATTCTCCCTTAATGAATGATTATTGACTCAATATGACATGTTCATATAACAAACGAAAATAAGCATTTCAGCGTGTATATGTAGCATGGCTTTACTACTGCCAATATAAAACAAAGTACTAGTTTTAATAAAAACTTGCGAATAGTCTATTTTATATATGTCAAGATGACGTCCCCATTACACGCGTTTACTAAGTTATTAAGCGTTGGGTAATATCACCAATGAAGTTATGTTTAGAATAAAGTGTTATATCGAGTTATATTCATATGCAATACTTTAAAATATGTTAGATATTCAAATTGCTTCAGTAAAAATATTGATTTCGAAGGAATGAATGATGTCATTATTCTAACTTAAACACCTTCGACAAAGTGAGTTCCCACAAAATTGATACGAAACACGATGATTTACCTTTGAGAGTATTGGTCAGTGTTGTTATCATCGCCTCTTGTTCAGCAACTTTCGTTTCTAGTTGAAGAATTTTCTGTAACACATTGTATTCATACTCGAAACGATTAAAACAAGATCCACTTGGTTCCACAGCAAACAGGCTGCCCAAACAACAACACAATATATAGATACGTAACATGACGGTAATGATAACCTAAGAAGGTTTGTTTTATAAGCTACACTCAGGCTAATGGACCGACTTAGTACTCATACAAATCTGAAATGTCCTGCTACTTGAAAGAGCTGGTAAATATCCTTGATAACAGTTTCGTACCATCTACAAAGGCCAAATAAATTTGTTAATGAATGCATCGTATATATCATTGATCGTGTAAGAACGTTAAAGTAATGTAGTTCCTCTGACCCAGCACAATCTATTAGATTAGCAGTTCTACGTTAAAATGAAAATTGTCGGTTTGTGCAGATTGTTAAAAAAATTCGCGCAGAGTTAACCGCCTCCTCCTTAGCATAATAATGTAGTAGAGCGTGTTGGTGTCGAGTGCGGGAGGTACCGGGTTCCATCCAAGGCCGTATCATACAAAATACGAAATACAAATGATACAATAAATTGCCTTGCGAGACGCTCATGATACAATATGGACTGGCCTCTCTTCCCTGATAACCTCCTTGCGATGGGTCACATGAGGTGTCAGGATTGATTAATTTTAGTTGGAAAATCATAATCGACTTTAAAATCAGTATATACCTAACTGACTGGAAATAATTACATCTGGTAAGACAGTCAGTAATGTTGTGCCAAGATGTGAGTCATGTGAGTCGTGTGTGTAAAATAAATTTTGTTGAAATTGATCAACGCTTATTTATTAATCTAGAGGATTAACAACATTGAGCAATGGTAAACTATGTATGCAAGAATGTGTGTTCACCTGAACCAACAGTGCAATGACAATTCTAACCCAAATGACAACACAAAACAAAAAGAAACCTAACTTATCATTTGTTGTAACCTTACAAGTATTTTCAATAACGGAATGTTGTAAACTAGTATACACTTAGCTAAACTTTATTCTCAAGTGACCGGATGTATGTTGGTACGAGATTATACTTGATCAATGTTGATATGATAATGCACAGTTTGTTTTGATATTTATCTAAGGTCCCTACATAATATACGAATTGTTAGGTGAACGTTTATGATCGGAACATAACGCTTTGGATATAAGTACATACAATTGGCAATATATAAACTATCTCTTATTATATATTACATGTACGTCGTATTGATATGTGTACATACAATAGACAATATATAAACTATCTCTTATTATATATTACATGTATTGGTATGTGTACATACAATAGGCAATATATAAACTATCTCTTTTATATATTACAGGGACTGATACATGCACATACAATAGGCAATCAGTAAACTACTTCTTATTGTATTTGACCATTTAGCTAGGGTTTTCGATAAAGAATCGAATAACGGTCATTTTGCCTTGCCTCCCAAGTCTGATTTTCTATTTTCGTACTTAAATAGTTTCATAATTGGCCAACATTTGACAAAATACCATATTAAAAGGTTTGTCAGTATTGACCAAAACTTGTTCATTAATCTAAAAGGAAAGTCAACGTTGACTTTTGTGAGAAAATTTGAAATTGTGTAATGCTTTTTCTTTGAATGCTATCATTGTACTCGATCCTGTATCAGCGAAGGGCGTACATACATGTAGCTGAACGTCCAAATTATGATATTGCAATATAAGAAAAAATAGTCAATACGTATTTATCCGCCCATAGAGTTTTTGTTTCTTCATTTGGATTATTATGAGGAAAATCAGCCATAGGTTGGCGCCCCGAGATATAATTTAATCCTAACTTGCATAATGGATCTGTTGCTTGTCTCCTTTGAGAATTTGTATCTTTGATAAAATAATGGATGGTTTGAATGGAATTGAATTATGATTGGCTGAACATAATATTTTAAGTGGATTTTCTTTCCGACGACTCTTTAAGGACTTTTTGTATTAGTCGAACTTGATTGCACAGTGGTATATCTTTGATTAATACACCTGTTACTATATATAGTAACATATTTGCGTTGACAAAATACGTATTATCGTTCCGCCGGGGATATTATCAACAAACGCCGAGGATATTGTCGATCGCGTGAGCGATAATCGCCCTGCGATCGAGCGCACGTGCGACGTGACGTTATTTACGCGGATTTCACGTTAGAAATACGTAGACGCTCCAACTTGAAAAACAATTCTTTTTTAGAAATGTGCATCGAAACCAACACTAAATTGTAGCAAATGATCTAACTAAGAAAATGAACCCACATTTCATATGTTTCCATTCAGTAATAAAGAAGTTACAGCAGTTAAGAAACGCTCCTTTTGGAGCATGAAGTAGGCCATATGTACTCACTGGGTTAGTTGACATTAAATGCTTTCATAGCTTTCCTTCCCCGGAACAAGTGTATTAAAAAGTTCAATACCTGGGCGCGCTGTGTCATTGCGTGATAATATCCCCGGCTCTTGATAATGGCACTCGGGCTAAAGCCCTCGAGCCATTATCGACGCGCCGGGGATATTATCACTCAATGCCACAGCGCGCTCAGGTATTAATCTCTAAATAATGTTCTGAGCCGAAAACGATCAGTTCAATCAACATGTTTTGACATAGGTTTTGATATCTCAGTAATAGATGGAGATTTGTAAATTTCGTTGTATATTTGTAATGCAGTGAAATGTCGTAGGTGCTTTTCGGAATTGTATTCGATTTAACTGTACATGTAAACATGGATAGAGCTATATCCTTTGGGACTGTTATAGTGTTTAGTCTTTTCTAGTTATGTTATTATAAAAACATGCAAGTGACATCTCTGGTCACGTACTTTCACGTTGATTGTTCGAGAGGACTTAATTTGCAATATAAATCTAGTTCATCTATTACATAAACGAACGTTCAACTACCACGAGTAATATTGATACAGTCGTGTTTTTGAAATGGTTACAATACATGAGGATGAGAAAATATTTATCATTCAATCAATGCTACATATACACGTACGCCTCGCATGTGTATTTTAAAATCATTAGAAAGTAAGTGCCCCCTTGGTGGTTAGTGTGAAATATGTTTATATATGTGCAGTCTGTTATTAACAGCATGAGTCTACAATTCATTATATAAACATACTGAAAACGTCGCTTGTTGGAAGATACGTGCAATCATAGTTAGTTATGTTATTTTTCGTTGTTTTCGACTAGTTCAAATATTGCTTTAAAAGATAGGTATGTCAAGTAAAAAAAAAATAACGAATATATTTTCCAATTGGGAAATCACGTAGGCGGTTGTTTGATTAGTTGGTTGAAAGATAAGTGTACACATGTTTTAACGTAATATGATGAGAGAACTTTATACTTTGTAACAGTTTGGTCATATTTTCCTTAGTTCTGTGTGTTTATTTAGTGTAACGTCCTTTAATTTGTGCTTATTTAATGTTTCTACGCTTCGTGCTTGCCTGTTTCTGTTCAGTATTCATTGTCCGATTGTCATTACTCTTTTCCAAAGAAACAAAGCAACTCCGTCACGCAAGTAAGGTATTAATAAAAACTCCGACTTATCACAGTTAGAATTGTCTTTGAAACACGAGTACATTGTTAAAGGATAAAGTGATATTTGGCATCTTAAGTCTCAAGGAACGTAATTCAGACATATGACACGTTTTTCATTAATGGTCATTTAGATGTTTTCCATCTTCTAAGATATAATGGACGGCTTCAAAAGTTTTAGTCTCCTATTGACATATAACTGTGGATCCGGTATTAAGATCATTGATCTGTCACATAAGTCCTTCAATACTGGAATCCATTATGACCGTTAAATGCTGAGACATTCAAAGACAAGATCGTGCTCTCGTATAATGGCTTCTACATTATATGAACAAACGATATAATCTTAAACGTGTCCATGAATATAAGATACGTAATTAAACCATGCAATAATATATTAGAGGACTCAAATAGGATAACTGGTAGTAAGTTAAATCAAATACTAAATATGAGTAATACGATCGCTGACAATACGAGATACCATCTATGTTGTTGTATCCATTCATGATCGGTACGTATTATCATACTGTGTTTAAAATGACATTGTACATGCATGCACTACATATAGTATAAGGGATACTATTACTTGTACAATATGATTTCTTTAGTATGATATAACTTAACCCTTCTATAACATGACAACTATACTTGAAATTATCATATTTTATTTACCAAAATACAATGAAGAAAACAGAGTATTCCGTATGAAACAACAAATGTTTCGAGTGTTTAGATGGAGAACATTCACCAAAATCGCACGCGTTGTCCCGATGGAATAACCTGCATCACAATTCTTTAAGCGTTCATTAGTGCGCAACCCTATTATACTATCCGTCAATTCCTGAATAATTAAACAACCACCATTTAATTTGATTTTTGATCGGAGCTCAATGCTGATTACATGTACAATAATGGTAATGTATTATCTTTAATGTTCTGAATATTTTAACCCTCATTAACTCTGGCGTAGGATTAAAATGGTTTCCATCAGACTACAAATCCGGACAACTTTGATTATTTAATGCTTTATGGAACAGCATGGACTCGTAAATGGACCGCGAATGTTACAAGCATCGTTATGCAGTAATGGCTGACGTGCACATTACAATAGTGTATCGGATAACATGCAATAGTGTATCGGGTAACATCTATGTACAATGTAATATGATCACGTACATACCTTCCGGTATATAAACGCCATTGTTTAATAGTTGATATCCGGAACTCTGTACAAGGTGGTTTTCCCATTAATTTACAGGTAGGTACAAATAAATCTGGCCTAGTTAGGCTGGTTTTGTATTCATATGCAAATACAACTGACCCCCACTCTATTGTCCAGATATGAATATTCAAGCATCAAAAGGATTATAACGGTAAAACTTTATTTGTACCTACAGATTAGTGGAGACCCGAAGTAGGTCTTTTACAGTGTAAGAAGTATTCAAAGCCGATCCGAAAGTTGTCAGGTTTTATAGGCAAGGTAAAAGTCGTGTTGAATGGTGTTTGTATGACCATACTTCATTGACAATGACTTTTAACAATTGTCATATGACGAATAAACACAGAGAGTTTCGTAGTAGAATTGACTGCACCATGATACTGCATCACATTGTATGTAGAATACAGACAAACGCAAATTTTATGGATTCAGACAAATCTATCAAACTATCAAAGCCTTATAATGAAGCTTGTGTGAATGTGTCAGACAAATTACATATTCGCCAGTTTTCTAACGTGTGATGTTCATTTACAAGGAATTAAGTCGGTTATCAGTGATCGTATGTGATGCATTCATTAGAGGAATACAAAATGTCAATGTCGCCATTAAGACAGAGAACTGAAAAACATCAGTTCATTTGTATATGAGTGTCTATGTAACTGATTACTTATGAGTTTCCTATATACCGTCATAAATTGCGAATTATCATTGGTTAATGCCGACACACATACCTGAATAGTAAGCTCTCATTTGTGAATATGAACACACCTTTCACTACCATGTGCTAATGTCACCGTAACTGACGTACCACTTAAACCCGAACCATTTACATGTACTAGTTAAACTATTTTATATTCAGAGTCCAAACTATAGACTTTGAAATGATTGCCATGATACATTCTCATCACACCGTTATAGGAACATTGCATTATCTTGCAATGCATTAGACGACATTTAAATTCACGCTAATACACTAACACCGTGTTATGAAGCAGAATATAATATTAGTTTGTATTCATGTCAGTTTGTAGTTCTGTACTTCCGTCTTATTCAATTTCATTTAATTTTCTTGATGGCTATGACAGTGTTTTCATCTGATTACGATTTTGTAACACTAATGCAGACATACATGTACGAGGAAATTAACTATACTGTGACAAAATGGTGAAAGTTTTAGAAATGAACGCCATCTTGCCTGGAACTAAAGGTGACAACAAGCTTAGACGTTGTCAGTTCACAAATCTAGTGTTAATCGGAACCTCAAACGATAATATACGACAGTATACCACAGCTATTCGACGATTAACACGGTATACATACACATTTTTTATCATACAAAACGCTATGGTTTATTGGTCACAATGAATTGGAAAGATACAAGTCATACTTTCTATTTGCGGACGTAAATATGTTAAAGCAATATTGCTCAAAATTATTAAACGAATTATTATAGACATATAGACAAAAAATATTTCAGTCTAATACCGAGTCGCTGCATCATTTAGATGAGTATTATAATGTGGCAGTAAACGACTACACGTTCTTGTACAAAGGTTGCTGCCAACACATATTATTTTGTTATATATATTGTATTTGGAACGCAATGGAAACAACAAATTTCATTTGCCCAGACTGTTAGCAGTTGACTTTGTTTGCCTGTTGGACAATAGCAAGTCATACTAATACTTGTTTGGGCATATGTTCAGATCACAGTACGCGACGTCTTAAATTATAGGTGAAGGTTTTGTCGGTTAGTTATGTTAGTTCTCTGTGCATCTCGTGTGCATCTTCTAAAATAAAACACTTATATACATGTACATGATATATTTTGAATACCAATGTAAAAAGCGGGTACTGGTGTTCGCAAGTAAATGGTAACTTGCATTACACTTGTCACAACCACCGACGCGTGAACTATTTAAATTAGAACCGTGCTGTAATTAACACAACTAAATTATTTACCCTTTACACAATACTTAACGCCTTTAAAGACAACAATAGATCTAATTACAAAGGAACCAATGTTACTAAGTATCCAGTACGGTGTGTGTTGTTTTTGTTCAAGTCACATGGTGCTGTCTGTCTCCAATAAATAGTCTAGCTATTTTCTCATTCGAGCACTTATATTATAACAGATATTTAAACATTTCACCCTCTAGGTTTTCCATTATGTGCATCTTTGGAAGTGGCAAAATACCGGTTGTACAAACGAAGCATTATTTTATTTATTTATGATCGATTGTGGGTGTTTCGTGCAATATTTGACTGTGCTGTACGCGGAGTATGCCCGATCCACATCAGCATTATGAGTTATTAAAAATTATGGTGCGGTTTTGTTTTTGTCTAACGTTCCAAGTTAGGTTTCCTCTCTAGCCACCGTTTAAAAGAAAATAATGCAACAATAATGTACACAAAAAGGCTGATTGGAACCCTTAAATACAGCTTATTGATACATCGTGTATCACCAATCATACTAGTTTTCCTACTTGTATATAAGATTTGCGAAATTTAACGTGCTTTTCAAATAATACCAACTATTAGAAAACGATATTTCTAACTTTGCTACATGTACTAAATAAACGAATTCTGAGATGTTCAACTATTTTAGCAAACACAGACATGAGATCGAGCCATGTAGTGTAAGAATGTGTGAGCTATATGATTAAGTTGAGCATAGAATACTATATACTATAAGTATGTATGATCTGATTGATTCTTATCACGCTATCATACAATAAGGCATATATAGTCTTACAACAATTTCGACAGATTTAGTTTGTGTTGTAGAAGTTACATAAATAACACAGGAACTATGAGTACAATGGGAAAGTTTATAAATGAGTATGTATCGGAAGAAATGATAATATACCCGGGTGGGTTATAAATCAAGAAGCAGAGAATATTCGGAGGACAATGCGTATGCCACCAGAACATCACATACAATTGTTCGATCCATATATCATCTAGACGTTGTAAAATTAATCCTCGCGTCAACATCAACACATCAACAATGTTGAGGGCAATGTGAACATCTAGTTAAATGAAACGAATCGTAGACAACGTCTGCGACTTTTCGGGAACAACAATGAAAAAATGATGAAAACACATTCGACCTCAAGAAAGGCAATACATAATTTCTGCAAAGTCCACATCATTACATCAACAATGTATGAGACACTGTGAACATCTCCTACTATCATACACAATATAAACAACGACAATGCCTGTTGGACAACAACCATGACAACATACACATCATTGATCTTAAGCTAGGCAATTCATGGACATACTGACAATTATGGAAATTAATATTTTAGAAGCGTGTTGTCAGATTTGACCATTTGGAACTTGGACAAAAGATATCGTTATGCAAGCCGGTGTGTCCGTATTGATTAAATACAATGTTAGGCGAGTGTAGTATAATAATAATAATAATAATAATAATAAAAATAATAATAATATAGTAAATGTAGGATCATGTAAAAACTTCCATCGTTTCAAATTTAAATAGACACAGTCACGTAATATACAGTAAAGTATAATCCACCATGAAAGCATATAATCTCGTTAATCAGGTACGGAAATGTCCAATCATAACGTATCTTTAACAGCTTCAAAATTGCATAGCACATAGTTGAGCCACATTGATTTTCGACGAAGCAGCTCCAATAATTGGTATGTAATTGTATATTTTACAGCATAATATATCACTCTGTATATTCCACAGAATATTTCTCCAAATACTTATTCCGATGATTTCGTGTTTTGACATTGTTTGTGTGACTTCACTGGATTAATGTTCTTTCGCTTTGTTTAATGATAACTTACAGACCGAGAGTGACAATTAATGCCAGAGTACCGTAGCTAATTGTGGCTTTTAGAACTCACCTCACTGAGAGAACGACAGGGCATCGATTCGGTGTAAAAACAGAAAATTTGTTGACTAGTTATCGTGTATCACTGAGCTGAAAAGCGATTAAGTTGTTTTTGTGCTTTAATGATTTAAATCTTTCTCTTACTCTGCGATGCGTAATTGAAATTATTTTGCCTGGTATAATTAGATACATATACAAAATGTAGTACATATTTCTCAGTGCGGGTTGTAGTGAGATCGAACACGCTTTTCCACAGTCATTCGGATATATTCATTTTTATACTCATGATAAAGCGTTTGTCCAAGTTTGCCTTATCAGAAATTAACGTCAGCTAAATGTTCGAACACAATTCGTTTAGCACCATTTCTGATATTGGAGCATTAAGAAATGTTTTCATATCTTATACATAGAACACCGTATGTTCCATACATTCAGTGCACGTAATGATGCATGATAGACCGACCGACTTACTCGTGTTTTTCCAAAAATGTGAGTCATTTATGTTCTAACCTGCCAATACATTGAGACGTAATCCTTTACTTGCGAAAGCTTGAAAATAATTCAGTATCAAACGTACTCTTTAGTCGTTTGTGGTTTGAGTTAACGACTAAAAAACAGCACATTTCTCAGAAATTAAAATATTTATTGTTATACGCCCTCCTATTCACTATATTCTTATATAATGAAATATAATTGTATTTGGTGACAAATGTGACGCAGTCTCTGAATATATTTGAATGAAAGTTAGGAAAACGATTGTCCCCATGTGGATAAACTTCAACCATCTATTCCCCATTTTGCATGGCAAATTGATTAAATAACTATACACACATAGACTGGAATGCGCTTAGAGTCAATACTTAGCAGACAGCTGTTATCAAATGATTTAATATATAACAAAGTTCCTGAACTGATGAATGGTCTCCTGTGTGTTAGTGGTTTATCTCAATTCAAAATTTCTGTGTATATGTTTATATCTACTGTTGCTATGTTGTTTGTTATGTAGATAGTGCGGCGCATGTGAGGCGGACATGTTGCTGGTGTATCAATATATTCAATACTGCTTATTGATTGAATTCAATTAGGCCTCCTAAATGTTTAATCATTTCCTCGAATTTCTTCGCGTGTAACAAATGAATATAGAGCATGCGTTTCAGTTGAGCTAATACACCACGAATTGTTAAAGCACATATTAAATCAATTATTTTAATTACCGTTAACAAACTAATTTAGCGATTCAAGAGAAACAAACGAGGCTAAGTTATATTAAATTAATCTAGGTCAGTTGTGAAACAATGTTTTTACAACTTATATTGATCACTTATGGGACCTCATTTCTGATGGTATCCATTATCTCGATGATATGGAATGAAACATGTAATTAGAGTGTGTGATATCGGCGATAATCGAGTAAAAAATTCGGGTAAATATGTGTTTTGGGGCTTTCGATGTTAACGTGATATTATTAGGAAAAAAGAAAGTTGATTTTAATGCTGAACTAACATTGATCTACGTATTGGCGTGTAGCTATATTGACTTTATGCGATATAATCGGTTGTCATATTATTTATATCAATTACAAAGTTGGTACTGCAATAAATACTGCAATGATCGCACAGGAGCGAGACCTGAAGGTACATACAATATACTACACTAGATGTTCATTATCTATTTGGTTATTATCCATTTCACGAACAAAAACTATTTAAACAAAGGCTATTTGACATGTGCGTGGCCACCCTGTGTAATTGTCTGCCTGTCGATCTAAGACATATTGACTCTCTGTCAGTTTTAAGAAAAAAACCACTGAAAAATCACCTGTTCCAAATAGCATATTAGTGACAAGTCAGACTGAAATTTTAAACCATAAACCTTCCGCGTATGCAGCGCTTCAGATAATTGCTTTATGAAGCGCTATATACATAATTTCAATTATAATTATTATAATGATTTGTGAAAATAAGCCGCATCCGCTAATATTTCCACATCACTTACTGAACTATTATACCACATCATTATTATAAGTTACGGAATACGCGACATCCTTCATTAAGACTGTACGGAATAGGTTTACAAATTTTAATGTAAACTGATGTCATTGATGTCAGTGTTTCAACTACTCTATAGTTCAAGATTGAACCCTGAGCCATGAACTTTCAGACGAGTCAATTTGGGCGGGTAACTCGTGATTTATTCAATAGTCATTATTTAAAGAAATGCTACTTACTCTATACTGTGTGTAATTTATCGATGTACAGTTTATTGGCGAATGGATTAAACTTTAAAAGTGCAGTCACGGCTCAATGCTCGAAATCGAACAATACATAAACACATACCAGCACTATAGGGACACTGATAGGTACATACCAAGCTTATATTGGACTACACATTTATAACCATAGTCTTACACGAACATATTACCATGTATTACTCAGTACAAGAGAAGTAAGTACACAATGTTCTGATATTACCCATATAAGTTCACTTAATCATATAAACTTTTTAGATCGGTTTTAAAGCTATGGTCTTCAATCAGTTATTTCCCGGTTAATAAACTCTCTATGTTGTCTAGTACAGGAAACAATTCACGGCGCCTCTGTGTGTAATTATACAGTATGATAGATAGATGTATTAACTGATTGGTTTATTTCTCTTTCTCTTAAGGGAGAGATAAGAACTTTATTATGTAATATACAGTCATATTTCTGATGGTTGATCATCTATAATAGGATAGTAGCGTGCTGGGGTAATATAAACTTATACGATAGTTAACGTAGGTTAAACGTCCTGGGTCAGATTTACTATTCTAGTATAAAAATATCTGTACTTCTGTATAAATTTCTGTCTGACCTAGTCCATTCCACACTGTTACCTCTTAATGACAATATATGTATGTATTGTATGATGTGTATGGGCCGGTTGGGCCGGTGGCCTAAATCTAATTTATATTTTCTTAATAAACTGAAAAAAGTCATTGTGACTTGTAATCAATCGGGGTGTGCGTTTTGTTTTTGATACAGAGATTTATAATGCTTAAAGGTCTGAAGAAATGATCTCACGAACTACTAAATAAGATTAAAAATTGAGAACATAACTGCTCCACACTGTTGTTATCCTGTATTGTACATGATTAACACGCGGATATATTTACAGTATGTATCCAACAATTGTGTTAGACATGTAGGAATAACTTCCGTGTGATGTCACTATGACATGAAATCTATATTTCCTTAGGAATCCCGCACATGTATGTTTCATAACAAGTCGGGGTAACTAAAACGTATAACCATTTATATACCTTATAAATACGTTTTCGTTTTATCTTGGAGTACGTATGAGCAATACGTTTATACATGTACGAAGAAATGTATGTACACATGATTTACTAGTCCACGTATTTGAAGCTTTCAATAAAATACCAGAGGTAATATGGTGTATTGAAGTATTTAAGGTTAGTTTTGGTTTGTTGCAATAACCATTTCTTCTAATCCTTTCGTATGCTGCATGCATAGCAATGTCGGTACTCAATGTAGGTGCAAATCCGCTACGTGATCAGCTGTTTAAGTTGAGTAATACTTTCCCGTCCCGTCCGATATTCTATTATGGTATTGTATTGTCTAAGCAGAGGGATTCCTTTTCTAACATCTCCATGGTACAATGCAATAGGCCATTGAGTGTCTTTTGTATACAATAGACCGAAGGTTACCATGAGATTCTTTATGTTCTGGTGATTTTACTCGACCCATTACACAATACTGTTAATACAACGAACGAAATCACAAAACAAACCAATGTTAAATAAATTTTATTGAAGAATTTGTGATAAAAAAATACAAATGTTATATTGGTCTGAAATGTAAATTAATTAAAACACCGTTTATTACAGAGATGTTAGGGAATTGGTTAATGTGGACAAGGCAATAGATGTGCGTTGTTTTCAGTATAACACGTTGCAGCACTTTGAAATTCTAACAAGAAATGATAATTAAATGAGCATGGAATGCTGAATGAAAAACATACGTCTTTTACTGACTCTTCTAAAAATTAGGCGATACTGTAGATGTTATGACAGCTGCAAGATCTCGGGTCACTGTTTTTCGGTAGTCCGGACCGACCGAACAATCAAACAAAACGCTAGTATAGGGTACATAACATAAATGTTTGAAATATTTTTTAAAAACAATTGTGTTGGTAGATTTTGTGGCCGCTTCGCGCGAACAATCAGCACGCTGTTACTATGCATATCGCCTTCCGAGACCAGCTATTATCGACCAGGCATGATAATGTTGGTTTGTGATCAATTATAATTTCTGCCTTACAAAAATTTAATAAGTACATGTAGTTACAAATAAAACGGGAATTAGAGTTATATCAACAAAGTATTGATGACTTTGTTTAACTCACCGGTATAATGCGTTTTTCTTGTCATAGAATCTATGGATCTCAAATAAACACTACGCCACGCAAATCATAGATACAAAACAATAAAATAAAAAACAAGGAATGAATAACGTTATGAAAGCATGTCTATATATTTTCCGCGAACGAATACATTTAAATTTGCTTGGATGTGACATAATTGTTTAACTTCTATATATCATTGGCTTAGAATGAGAAGGTCGTAACTACAAAATCAAAGTTTTGAGAAAACAAGACAAATTGTCGGACAATCACTCTTCACTTAGGGTAAAACAATTTTTTTCATCTTCAGTTTGGTCAACAAAACAAGTTTCGATTTCAGATATGCATTAGTCTGGTAAGGTCGTAAGTGGCACTTCTCATTCTAAACCAGCGTATATATATCTAACAGTTTTAAAAGAATCACTGATTGAACATAACTAAGGATGCCCGTTGTGTTGGGGCGCATACGAACACACAGCGCAGGTGACCTTTGGAGCCGTCTGAATACGGGGGACAGGGTAGAGATCCACAAACTGTCTCAACAAGATAAATCAGCGCCCCGTTATCGTTAGCTAGTCCGGCATTGAGAGCTTCAGGGTTCTCGTCCATGCAAACGAATTCCGAGGCAGAGGCATGCTCCTGCCTTTCAGACACCAGGTAACCCGAATATTCCAAGGTAAAATTCGCATAACATTCGTATCGCCCTGGATTCATTAACACTCTGCTCCGGGGGATGCTGCAAACAGCACATGGCACATCTCGGTTATGTAGATGCTTTAGAAAGGAATGTTCAGACATTTCATATTCAGTCCCGTATAGTCGACCAGAATTCTGCAATCCAGCAACCTTCTCCTTCCACATTGGATCTGTAGGTAAACATAATCTGTTGGATCCGCTGCCAGTCTTGGTGTAGTGATTGCCTGCGGCGTAACCATGGTACACGAGAGCTCCTCCTACTGGACAACTTGTACGTCCCCATCGTATGTACGTACTACCACCCTCGGTCCTCGGAGTGCTGTCTGGAAATAGAGTGGTGTTTGCATATTAAGATAACCATATTGCATAGGGTGTAAACTATATACTTGCCGGTATATATAAATTTTGAATGGCAATAGAATATGTTTTCAAATTTTTTGCGCTGTATAAATACCATGTACGACGTTGTTCCAGAATAGAATATAATTCTTGATTTATTTACTTCAACCTAATGATATAGTTTTATAATTTTGCATGGCCATTTCTACAACCCTAGCACGTGTAGTTGACTAAATTATTGCATATATGTGTACGTCGATTTCGATAAATGGATGTAATTGTAACTCATGGTAACGGTTTACGGCCAGCACGAAACAAGTATGTATCAAACAAATGAATTTAAATATTTAATGACAATGATACTTAAGCAGTTTTAGCCACATCGTGCAAAAATATATATGAGAATAATTGGCGAGTTTGCATACAATGATTCCTAGTAATGTCATATTTGATGGTTTAATGAAGTAATATAGTAACGTTGTTGGCGTTACAGTACAATGTTAAAAAATCTCGACGTCAGACGACGTTACGGAGTGACTGTCATTTCCTAAGCATTGTGTTTTACAGTATATAACATAGAATAGTATCCGGAGGAACGATAATTTTTAAAATCTACAGCACACTACATCCGGGTAATTCGGCAATTGTTTTTAAGATTCCCCGACGTTTTGTTTGGAACAGAAAGGAAGCGAAACAAAAGTTATCAGACGGACCGATCAAAACAAAAACTCTCCTCCTACACTATCCACACAGAATGTGGACCCAAGCTGTTTACTTTGAAAAACATTTAATGAATTTTGACAGTATGTAAAGAAATATATTTCCAAAGAGTTGATAACAGTTTTGCGCAAAATGTTTAAAGAGTAAAGCCCATGAATGGGAGTTCTTCGGAAAACTGAGAGTGCGTGACGTCGTTGGCGAGTGTTGACGCTCTGTGGGCCGTATAACGTCACCTGTTACTCGTCAAATGTACACACGTTGAATGTTTTTGGATTATATACAGTGAAACTTGGTTAGTATGTCAAGAAATTATTTCTCTAAAAGTCGATTTTAATTTGGGCATATAGTGCTTGTTAGTTTTTAAGATATAAAAGGATTATACAGTATTCTGGGCCAGCCCTTGTATTTGTATAGAATTTAATCATACAATCAGGTTCGCTTGGTAATTTGATTCGCAAATCAGCCAATCTTACATCTCATGCGGCATGGTCTTTTTACATAAAAATATGCGGTTATTTTTGGAAATTCACGAGTTGTTATTTCTGATTCGATGCAAAGTTTACTGATAAACTAATGCACGATGATATAATCTGAAGTGGTTAATTCAATACTTTGCAAATAAAGGTAAATACTTATGCGTTTTATTAATATTGTTATAAAATATAGTACCCAATAACGACGTCATAGGTACGTGTCATAATCAGTATGTGGTACATTTGAATTTCTGTTTTGCTGATGATGAGAGAGAGAAAACTAACAACTACTTATTAACAATTTAACTTATTTACAATTTATTTTCAACTAGATTAAACTCGTTGAATTATGACACATTATAGGCATCTGTCATATTTTTGTAAAATAAGCAGTTGCGATGTTTTATCTGAGAAATAATTTGAAGATCGCATGTAAATATGGATATTTAATGAAGTCGGTGAATAGTAGGAAATGTACCAGTACAAACAAAGTACTTAACATGGCAATGTATCTTTGCCGATAAACTTTTAATGCATTGTAGTTAGTGCCATAACTAATGGTCTTTTTACAATTTGAGTTTTGATTTTTGACACATTCCCAGAACAATGTAATTATATTCCATAGCCTTAGTGCATGAACACGACCATTTGTGTCAAAGTTAAATAAAATAATTCTCGTAGTATAGCAGAACGTAGTATAATAATATGTTCATTAAGGAAAATAATAATAATAAAATAACAGTGTGACTTTACCTTATAATGCCTGTATGGCAGCCAGTTTGTTCTCCACAGTTTCAAGTTGAAATTTCAATCTTTCTACCTCTGGCGTTTGTTCCTGTCTGTTGTCTGGAGAGCAGTGAACGTGTATCGCATCTTCTGCTATAACCTCGCGTACAACGCAAATACCGAACCAAATTATCACCAACACGTTCATTATAGAAAACAAGCCAGATGATATAATATTATACAAATGTAATAAATCTTTAAACTGCTAACAGTTCAAATGTCTCCTTAATTGTGTTAGAAATAAGTTAGCAGTCGCAAAATATATAAACGCATATCATGGTAACTTTGCGATTAACATGACGTGTTCGATTGTTTTCAAAACGTTTGTAAAACATGTTTCAATTGGTTGTTTATTTCAAAGTATGTTTACAATCATTTTTAAGACACACCTCCGTTTAAAGGTTAATGAATAGAGAATGTCTACATGTTCACATGATGTCCTAGTTTTAAATGTGTTTGTCTCTTCTCATGTTATATGACATCAGCAACTAGTAAGTAAACATCGTTGTATTTTATTTATCTTCCTGTTGTTTTAGATGTTGCGTGTTTAACAGAACAACAAGGACTATAAGTCTGATATAAGATAAATAGAATAAGCAATGTTCGCATAACAAGTTAAATATTTGCTATACAATAAGGCGTCTTCATTATGCAACGATTATTATCAACTAAAATTGTCAAATGAATTTATTTCCTTAACCTAACAGCATTGCAAACTAAATATGTTCCGTATGGTGCGAGCCCTAAAACTATAATTGTTAGTTTGTTATCACAAATCTGTCTGTCCATATTATATATTACAAAAGGAACAATGGTTACAATACTCTAAACAGTAATGATAGGTAGATATTATTTGATAGGTAGATTTTAGACTTCAAAACAACTACAAAAACTTGACTTAATGTCCGCATTGTAATTGTGTGGTATGTAAATGTTGCTAAAAATAATTTTGAAATACCCGTGTGATACTTTTATAACATTGCAGTTATACTGTGCAGTTATACATGATGGATGTTTGTAATGTTTAAGAAATATTTTAAAGTCAAATTCAAATAGTACGGAGTACTAACTTGAATTACATTACAACATAACATTTATTATTGCTACCTCAACTTACTAAATGTATAATACCATCCGCCATTAGGTATTATTCAGATTTCAGACACTGACGAGACAAACGTTGTGCTTCATGATGCTGGATACATAAGGCCCCCATATGTATTAAAACTACCATTTAAAAAATGGTATTCTTTCATTTAAAACGTAGATGATTTATATGAACGGTATTTATTCAAAACACACAAAAGGAATCGAAGCCATAAAGCTTGTGTTATTTTAAGAACAAAGTCGGACGGTATGAACTGCACTTTATTTACAACATGTACATTCATATAATATAACTACAAGTAGATCTACTGAAACTGTTTATTAAGCTTACATGAGATAGGATACAAGCGTGAAGGTCAATACGACACACCCGAAAGTAAAGTAACGTTGTTGCATGTACAATACCAGTTCGTAGACGTGAAAAGGTGCAAAATGTCCCTTTGTGTTTTCTTCTCACTTATAACTAAGGACTTAGTGAACACACAACACACGTGACTTCTCGTCCATTATTCGGATACACTGTACACGGTAGAGATCCACATTTTGTTTCAACAAGATAAAATAACGCCCCGTCATTGGACGATCCACCGCCTTTCTGAGATTCGGGATTCCCATCCATACACACATAGTCCAATTTTGACTTATGCCCGTGGTAGCCCGACATCAGGTAGCCTGAATATTCCAAGGTTAAATTATCATAACATTCGTAACGTCCTGGTATCATTATCACGGGGCTCCGCGGGATACGGCAAACTGCACACGGCACGTCATGGTTGTGTAGGTGCTTCAGAAAGGGGTATTCAGAGACTTCATACTCGCTCCCATATAGTCGACCTGTCGATTGAAACCCAGCAACATGTTCCTTCCACATGGGATCGGTGGGTAAACATAATCTGTTAGATCCACTTCCTGTATGGGTGTAGAGACTTCCGGAAGCGTAACCATTATAAACAAGTAAGCCTCCTTCCGGACAACTTGTGCGCCCCCATCGTATGTAAGTACTTCCACCATTTTCATTGATAGGCTTGTCATCTAATCGGTTGGTAGTATCTAAAAATGCAACATATTATAATGCAGAATATCTGAATGTTTTATTTACAGAGTGCTTTCTGGTTTTATTCTCCCTAAATGAATGATTATTGACTCAATATGACATTTTCATATAACAAACGAAAATAAGCATTTCAGCGTGTATATGTAGCATGGCTTTACTACTGCCAATATAAAACAAAGTACTAGTTTTAATAAAAACTTGCGAATAGTCTATTTTATATATGTCAAGATGACGTCCCCATTACACGCGTTTACTAAGTTATTAAGCGTTGGGTAATATCACCAATGAAGTTATGTTTAGAATAAAGTTTTATATCGAGTTATATTCATATGCAATACTTTAAAATATGTTAGATATTCAAATTGCTTCAGTAAAAATATTGATTTCGAAGGAATGAATGATGTCATTATTCTAACTTAAACACCTTCGACAAAGTGAGTTCCCACAAAATTGATACGAAACACGATGATTTACCTTTGAGTGTATTGGTCAGTGTTGTTATCATCGCCTCTTGTTCAGCAACTTTCGTTTCTAGTTGAAGAATTTTCTGTAACACATTGTATTCATACTCGAAACGATTAAAACAAGATCCACTTGGTTCCACAGCAAACAGGCTGCCCAAACAACAACACAATATATAGATACGTAACATGACGGTAATGATAACCTGAGAAGGTTTGTTTTATAAGCTACACTCAGGCTAATGGACCGACTTAGTACTCATACAAATCTGAAATGTCCTGCTACTTGAAAGAGCTTGGTAAATATCCTTGATAACAGTTTCGTACCATCTACAAAGGCCAAATAAATTTGTTAATGAATGCATCGTATATATCATTGATCGTGTAAGAACGTTAAAGTAATGTAGTTCCTCTGACCCAGCACAATCTATTAGATTAGCAGTTCTACGTTAAAATGAAAATTGTCGGTTTGTGCAGATTGTTAAAAAAATTCGCGCAGAGTTAACCGCCTCCTCCTTAGCATAATAATGTAGTAGAGCGTGTTGGTGTCGAGTGCGGGAGGTACCGGGTTCCATCCAAGGCCGTATCATACAAAATACGAAATACAAATGATACAATAAATTGCCTTGCGAGACGCTCATGATACAATATGGACTGGCCTCTATTCCCTGATAACCTCCTTGCGATGGGTCACATGAGGTGTCAGGATTGATTAATTTCAGTTGGAAAATCATAATCGACTTTAAAATCAGTATATACCTAACTGACTGGAAATAATTACATCTGGTAAGACAGTCAGTAATGTTGTGCCAAGATGTGAGTCATGTGAGTCGTGTGTGTAAAATAAATTTTGTTGAAATTGATCAACGCTTATTTATTAATCTAGAGGATTAACAACATTGAGCAATGGTAAACTATGTATGCAAGAATGTGTGTTCACCTTAACCAACAGTGCAATGACAATTCTAACCCAAATGACAACACAAAACAAAAAGAAACCTAACTTATCATTTGTTGTAACCTTACAAGTATTTTCAATAACGGAATGTTGTATACTAGTATACACTTAGCTAAACTTTATTCTCAAGTGACCGGATGTATGTTGGTACGAGATTATACTTGATAAATGTTGATATGATAATGCACAGTTTGTTTTGATATTTATCTAAGGTCCCTACATAATATACGAATTGTTAGGTGAACGTTTATGATCGGAACATAACGCTTTGGATATAAGTACATACAATTGGCAATATATAAACTATCTCTTATTATATATTACATGTATTGGTATGTGTACATACAATAGGCAATATATAAACTATCTCTTATTATATATTACATGTACGTCGTATTGATATGTGTACATACAATAGACAATATATAAACTATCTCTTATTATATATTACATGTATTGGTATGTGTACATACAATAGGCAATATATAAACTATCTCTTTTATATATTACAGGGACTGATACATGCACATACAATAGGCAATCAGTAAACTACTTCTTATTGTATTTGACCATTTAGCTAGGGTTTTCGATAAAGAATCGAATAACGGTCATTTTGCCTTGCCTCCCAAGTCTGATTTTCTATTTTCGTACTTAAATAGTTTCATAATTGGCCAACATTTGACAAAATACCATATTAAAAGGTTTGTCAGTATTGACCAAAACTTGTTCATTAATCTAAAAGGAAAGTCAACGTTGACTTTTGTGAGAAAATTTGAAATTGTGTAATGCTTTTTCTTTAAATGCTATCATTGTACTCGATCCTGTATCAGCGAAGGGCGTACATACATGTAGCTGAACGTCCAAATTATGATATTGCAATATAAAAAAAAATAGTCAATACGTATTTATCCGCCCATAGAGTTTTCGTTTCTTCATTTGGATTATTATGAGGAAAATCAGCCATAGGTTGGCGCCCCGAGATATAATTTAATCCTAACTTGCATAATGGATCTGTTGCTTGTCTCCTTTGAGAATTTGTATCTTTGATGAAATAATGGATGGTTTGAATGGAATTGAATTATGATTGGCTGAACATAATATTTTAAGTGGATTTTCTTTCCGACGACTCTTTAAGGACTTTTTGTATTAGTCGAACTTGATTGCACAGTGGTATATCTTTGATTAATACACCTGTTACTATATATAGTAACATATTTGCGTTGACAAAATACGTATTATCGTTCCGCCGGGGATATTATCAACAAACGCCGAGGATATTGTCGATCGCGTGAGCGATAATCGCCCTGCGATCGAGCGCACGTGCGACGTGACGTTATTTACGCGGATTTTACGTTAGAAATACGTAGACGCTCCAACTTGAAAAACAATTCTTTTTTAGAAATGTGCATCGAAACCAACACTAAATTGTAGCAAATGATCTAACTAAGAAAATGAACCCACATTTCATATGTTTCCATTCAGTAATAAAGAAGTTACAGCAGTTAAGAAACGCTCCTTTTGGAGCATGAAGTAGGCCATATGTACTCCAATGTTTATAATAACTGGGTTAGTTGACATTAAATGCTTTCATAGCTTTCCTTCCCCGGAACAAGTGTATTAAAAAGTTCAATACCTGGGCGCGCTGTGTCATTGCGTGATAATATCCCCGGCTCTTGATAATGGCACTCGGGCTAAAGCCCTCGAGCCATTATCGACGCGCCGGGGATATTATCACTCAATGCCACAGCGCGCTCAGGTATTAATCTCTAAATAATGTTCTGAGCCGAAAACGATCAGTTCAATCAACATGTTTTGACATAGGTTTTGATATCTCAGTAATAGATGGAGATTTGTAAATTTCGTTGTATATTTGTAATGCAGTGAAATGTCGTAGGTGATTTTCGGAATTGTATTCGATTTAACTGTACATCCTTTGGGACTGTTATAGTGTTTAGTCTTTTCTAGTTATGTTATTATAAAAACATGCAAGTGACATCTCTGGTCACGTACTTTCACGTTGATTGTTCGAGAGGACTTAATTTGCAATATAAATCTAGTTCATCTATTACATAAACGAACGTTCAACTACCACGAGTAATATTGATACAGTCGTGTTTTTGAAATGGTTACAATACATGAGGATGAGAAAATATTTATCATTCAATCAATGCTACATATACAAGTACGCCTCGCATGTGTATTTTAAAATCATTAGAAAGTAAGTGCCCCCTTGGTGGTTAGTGTGAAATATGTTTATATATGTGCAGTCTGTTATTAACAGCATGAGTCTACAATTCATTATATAAACATACTGAAAACGTCGCTTGTTGGAAGATACGTGCAATCATAGTTAGTTATGTTATTTTTCGTTGTTTTCGACTAGTTCAAATATTGCTTTAAAAGATAGGTTTGTCAAGTAAAAAAAAATAACGAATATATTTTCCAATTGGGAAATCACGTAGGCGGTTGTTTGATTAGTTGGTTGAAAGATAAGTGTACACATGTTTTAACGTAATATGATGAGAGAACTTTATACTTTGTAACAGTTTGGTCATATTTTCCTTAGTTCTGTGTGTTTATTTAGTGTAACGTCCTTTAATTTGTGCTTATTTAATGTTTCTACGCTTCGTGCTTGCCTGTTTCTGTTCAGTATTCATTGTCCGATTGTCATTACTCTTTTCCATAGAAACAAAGCAACTCCGGCACGCAAGTAAGGTATTAATAAAAACTCCGACTTATCACAGTTAGAATTGTCTCTGAAACACGAGTACATTATTAAAGGATAAAGTAATATCTGGCATCTTAAGTCTCACGGAACGTAATTCAGACATATGACACGATTTTCATTAATGGTCATTTAGATGTTTTCCATCTTCTAAGATATAATGGACGGCTTCAAAAGTTTTAGTCTCCTATTGACATATAACTGTGAATCCGGTATTAAGATCATTGATCTGTCACATAAGTCCTTCAATACTGGAATCCATTATAGCCGTTAAATGCTGAGACATTCAAAGACACGATCGTGCTCTCGTATAATGGCTTCTGCATTATATGAACAAACGATAAAATCTTAAACGTGTCCATGAATATAAGATACGTAATTAAGCCATGCAATAATATATTAGAGGACTCAAATAGGATAACTGGCAGTAAGTTAAATCAAAGACTAAATATCAGTAATACGATCACTGACAATACGAGATACCATCTATGTTGTTGTATCCAATCATGAACGGTACGTATTATCATACTGTGTTTCAAATGACATTGCACATGCATGTACTACATAAAGTATTAGTGCTACTATTACTTGTAAAGTATGACTTCTTTAGGTTAAGGAGAAAGTCCAAGTAACTGTCCATTCCTGAGAAATAATGAATACTCGGCCCCTTTCGGGGCCGAGTATTCATTATTTCTCAGGAATGGACAGATACGCGGATTTTCTCTGTCTTAAAATACACCAATACTGTCAAATGTAAATTTGATTTTCTGAAAAGATGCTGTAAATGTCAAAATTAAGGAAAATACATTTTTCCAAAAGAGTCTCCCCTGATGTACCTCTTATAAAGAGAAGATTAAAATATTAACATGACTGAGCGAGAAGATCATGCTTTTTTCATGAAACCAGTGAACTAATACAATTACTCTCCATTACTTTATAATGGTGTGTAGTCCATGCAAACACAAGTTGTGAGTTATGTGTTACACGATCAATCAATGGTCATTTACCCAGTGTCACTTGATGTTATAACACGGTGGACATTATTAAGACTTTGTTTCAGTCAGCGGATATATTTCCGTGCAAAAACTATACATGGATATTTATAATTGATATGCAACTTGATGGACATTACTACAATATTTTAACATGTTGTTTTTAAGCCTAGCTCTGTATTTGCACAATATTAATTAATGTACTCAATTATTTTTATTAAATGCGTTAACAGGTAATTGAGAATTATTGTAAATAATTAATAATGTGTAATTATACACCAGTGAGTTGCATTTATTGCCCGCCATCCCAAATTAATGGGTCGGGAAATTTACTTTTGGGTTACATTATCCCAAAGGTATTGGTTCGGTGAAAATAATCCTAACATTTTCCCGGCAGTGCGGGTAAAACACCGCAGCCATACGCGGGGGTTGGGGCCGTGGATGCAACTGACTGGTGCATTACAAAATGTATGTATTCGCAAAATAGGCAATACAATTTGCAGGAACAGCGGCTGAAACTGAAAGAGCCGAACACAGAAAAAAAGAAACAAAAGACAGATAAAATGCTCAAACCACAACGAAACTCGAAAATGAAATCAACCCGCTGTTACTATATAGCTTTTAACATTAATATGATTTCAGCTATTAAGGTGGTATATATGCGCGCAAGAAATAAAGATGATGCTAGTGTGATATGATATTAAAAACCGTTAATAATTTGCAATTGCACTTTCGCGTGATCATGACCATTCAATAAGTTCCAATTACAGCTTTTATACATGCAGAAGGGCCAACATTCTCACTAAATCATGACACCCGTCTTTATGAGGGCAGTGTCTATTCCTAGGCGCCGCAGCTCGATGTTGGCTGCCACGCCCGAAAAAGAGAAAAAATCTCCCCGTGAGACTCGAATGTTTCATTGGGTAGTCCAATGATCAGGGGTAGTTAAAGGTAAAGAGATGTGATTTAGCGGCTGAACAGCTGAAAAGAGCCCTCGTAAATTGGGAACTTACCTTTTTTCTTACACTCCAAAATTAATACAAATTTTGCCTGTTCTTTAATTCAAACTTAGGAGTCCAATCGACACATGTCTTCCTGGATTATAAGCCGTGTATGACCAAAACAATAAGAAATTAGCTTTGTACGTACTATTATTTTTTCATCTCAAAACCTAAGTTGAAATGTTTACGGACATATTAATGCAGCCCAAGGTCGACTTTTTCATTTTCAGTATCATGCTGTACACTCTCCATTTTTTGTTAACACTACATATGTGTGTCATGTTTTTCAGACATAGATAGTTTTCTTAACAATAACTCTCCAATATTTCGTATACACATTTAATGTAATGTGTATAAGAAATAATGGAGAGTTATTGTTAAGACAACTCTCCATTCCTGAAAAATAATGGAGAGTTTATGAATGGGTTAATCCGCTGGGTGTATTTTAATACGATACAACTTAACCCTTCTATAATATTTTATTTACCAAAATACAATGAAAAAAAACAGAGTATTCCGTATGAAACAACAAATGTTTTGAGTGTTTAGATGGAGAACATTCACCAAAATCGCACGCGTTGTCCCGATGGAATAACCTGCATCACACTTCTTAAAGCGTTCATTAGTACGTAACCCTCTTATACTATCCGTCAATTCCTGAATAATTAAACAACCACCATTTAATTTGATTTTTGATCGGATTTCAATGCTGATTACATGTGCAATAATGGTAAAGTATTATATTTAATGTTCTGAATATTTAAACCCTCATTAACTCTGGCGTTGGATTAAAATGGTTTCCATCAGACTACAAATGCGGACAACTTTGATTATTTGATGCTTTATGGAACAGCATGGACTCATAAATGGACCGCGAATATTACAAGCGTCGTTATGCAGTAATGGCTGACGTGCACATTACAATAGCGTATCGGGTAACATCTATGTACAATGAAATATGATCTCGTACATACCTTCCGGTATATACGCCGCCATTGTTTAATAGTTGATATCCGGAACTCTGTGCAAGGTGGTTTTCCCATTAATTTACATGTAGGTACAAATAAATCTGGCCTAGTTAGGCTGGTTTTGTATTCATATGCAAATACAACTGACCCCCACTCTATTGTCCAGATATGAATATTCAAGCATCAAATTCACGCTAACACACCAACACCGTGTTATGAAGCAGAATATAATATTAGTTTGTATTCATGTCAGTTTGTAGTTCTGTACTTCCGTCTTATTCAATTTCATTTAATCTTCTTGGTGGATATGACAGTGTTTTCATCTGATTGCGATTTTGTAACACTAATGCAGACATACAAGGAAATTAACTATACTGTGAAAAAATGGTAAAAGTTTTAGAAATGAAAGCCATCTTGTCTGGAACTAAAGGTGACAACAAGCTTATACGTTGTCAGTTCACAAATCTAGTGTTAGTCGGAAACTAAAACGAACATATACGGCAGTATACCACAGCTATCTATCGTATTCCACGGTATACCTACACATTTTATCATACAAAACGCCATGGTTTAGTGGTCACAATGAATTTGAAACATATAAGTCATACTCTCTGTTTGTGGACGTAAATATGTAAAAGCAATATTGCTCAAAATTGTAACGAATTATTATAGACATATAATATTTCTGTCTTATACTGGGTCGCCGCATCATATAGATGAATATCATAATGTGGCAGTAAATGACTACACGTTCTTGTTCGAAGGTTGCTGCCAACACATATTATATGGTATTTGGAACGCAATGGAAACAACAAATTCCATTTGACTAGACTGTTACCAGATGACATGTAAATCAAACATTGCACTGCTTATTGGGTTTGTGTAAGTTAACATACAACAAGCTGTCTATTTATGTTGGCAATGAAATGTTGCAATCATACAATATCGTTTAGATTACTATAGCAAAAGGTGCAGACAAAATATTAAAATAAATTACAATGTTTGATTTTGTTTGCATGTTGGACAATAGCAAGTCATACTAATACTTGTTTGAACATATGTTCAAATCACGCGACGTCCTAAATTATAGGTGAAGGTTTTGTCGGTTAGTTATGTTAGTTCTCTGTGCATCTCATGTGCATCTTCTAAAATAAAACACTTATATACATGTACATGATATATTTTGAATACCAATGTAAAAAGCGGGTATTTGTGTTCGCAAGTGAATGGTAACTTGCATTACACTTGTCACAACTAACGCATTCGAAGCAATACTAATGGCTATCGACGCGTGAACTATTTAAATAAGAACCGTGCACTAATTAACACAGCCAAAGTATTTACCCTTTACACAATACTTAACGCCTTTAAAGACAACAATAAATCTAATTACAAAGGAACCAATGTTACTAAGTATCCAGTACGGTGTGCGTTGTTTTTGTTCAAGTCACATGGTGCTGTCTGTCTCCTATAAATAGTCTAGCTATTTTCTAATTCGAACACTTATATGATAACAGATATTTAAACATTTCACCCTCTAGGTATTCCATTATGAGCATCTTTGAAAGTGGCAAAATACCGATTGTACAAACGAAGCATTATTTTATTTATTTATGATCGATTGTGTGTGTTTCGTGCAATATTTGGCTGTGCTGTACGGGGAGTATGCCCGATCCACATCAGCATTATGAGGTATTAAAAATTATGGTGCGGTTTTGTTTTTGGCTAACGTTTCAAGTTAGGTTTCCTCTCTAGCCACCGTTTGAAAGAAAATAATGTAACAATAATGTACACCAAAAGGCTGATTGGAACACTTAAATACAGCTTATTGATACATCGTGTTTCACCAATCATACTAGTTTACCTACTTGTACATTAGATTTGCGAAATTTAACGTGCTTTTCAAATAATACCAACTATTAGAAAACGATGTTTCTAACTTTGCTACATGTACATGTACTATATAAACGAATTCTGAAATGCTAAATTATTTTAGCAAACACAGACATGAGGTCGAGCCATGTAATGTAAGAATGTGTGAGCTATATGATTAAGTTGGGCCTAGAATACTATATACTATAAGTATGTATGATCTGATTGATTCTTATCACGCTATCATACAAGAGGACATAGATAGTCTTACAACAATTTCGACAGATTTAGTTTGTGTGGGTGTCTAGAAGTTACATAAATAACACAGGAACTATGCGTACAATGGTAAAGTTTATAAATGAGTATGTATTGGAAGAAATGATTATATACCCGGGTTGGTTATAAATCAAGAAGCAGAGAATGTTCGGAGGACAATGCGTATACCACCAGAACATCACATAAAATTGTTCGATCCATATATCATCTAGACGTTGCAATTAATTTACGCGTCAACATCAACACATCAACAATGTTGAGGGCAATGTGAACATCTAGTTAAATGGAACGAATCGTAAACAACGTCTGCGACTTTTCGGGAACAACAATGAAAAAATGATGAAAACACATTAGAACTCAAGAAAGGCAATACATAATTTCTGCAAAGTCCATATCAATACATCAACAATGTATGGGGCAATGTGAAAATCTCCTACTATCACACAAAATATAAACAACGTCAATACTTGTTTGAAAACAACCATGACAACATACACATAATTGATCTCAAGCTAGGCAATTCATGTACATACTGACAATTATGGAAATTAACATTTTAGAGGAGTGTTGTCAGATTTGACCATTTGGAACTTGGACAAAAGATATCGTTATGCAAGCCGGTGTGTCCGTATTGATTAAATACAATGTTTGTCGTGTGTAGTGAATGAAGGATCATGTAAAAACTTCCATCGTTTCAAATTTAAATAGACACACGTAGTATACAGTTAAGTATAATCCAACATGAAGGCATATAACCTCGTTGATCAAGTACGGGAAAGTCCTATCCAAGCGTATCTTTAACAGCTTAAAATGGCATAACAGATAGTTGAGCCGCATTGCTTTTCGACGAATCTGCTGCAATAATTGGTATGTACGAGGGATGATCCAAAATAACGTGGATTTTTGCTATTGCTTCCAACAGTATCGTTATTTCTTCCAAATACTTACATGATTTATTATCGGAACATTTTTTGCAGACGATAGTTTGAACAAATTTCACATTGACACAATATATCACTATTGTATATATTACAGCATAATGTATCACTCTGGGTATTCCAAAGAATGCATTTCCGGATGATTTCGTGTTTTGACACTGATGGTGTGACTGCACTGGATTAATGTTCATTATAGCGTAAGAACACCTAAGCTAATAGTGGCTTTTAGAAACAACCTCGCCGAGAGATAGGACATCGATTCGCTGCATATACAGAAACTAGGTTGACTAGTAATCGTTTATCACTGAGCTGATTAGCGATTAAATTGTTTTTGTGTTTTAAACAATTGTACGATTAATAGATCATCTAGACGTTACAATTAATTCACGCGTCAACGTTAACACATCAACAATGTTGGGGCAATGTGAACATCTAATTAAATGGAACGATTCGTAAACAACGTCTGCGCGTTTTCGGGAACAACAATGGCAAAATGATGAAAGCAAATTCGACCTAAGCCTGGCAATACATAATTTCTGAACAGTTCCTGCAAAATTTGCGAAAGGAATCGCAAATACATGTGACTAATATCCTGCTATGGAACAACAGGTTGTCTTCAAATACAGACTTGTTCACATATGCAATATGAATACACTTTCTTCTAAAAGATTAAAAGATTAAAAAAAGTTCAGTTACCAATGTTCTTGGGCTCTATTCAGCTGTTAGGCCGCTCAAGCACCCTGTGACATTTTAACTCCCCTGGTCATTGGGCTACATATGGAAACCTACACTCGTGTCTCCCTGGGGAGACTATTTCTCTCCTGTGGTGTGGCAGCCAACTTCGATCTGCGGCGCCCAGGAATAGACACTGCCCTCACAGGTACCATTTTACACCATGGTGGAGTGAAGCTGTGGGTCTTGCTCAGAGAATATGACCAGTGGTCCAGAGGGGGATCGAACCCGGGACCTCTCGATCCCGAAGCGTGCGCCCTACCTCTAGGCCACCGCTCCCCACATTTGAAAGGTTTGTCCGTATTGAAATAAGGGAATTAACTATAATTATGAAATGTGTTGTCAACATTGGCCAATTGTAACTTATTAATATTGAATGTGTGTCTTAATGGAACATTGGAGTTCACTACGCATGGCGATGTGTCTGTATTGATTAAATACAACTTATGATGAGCCAACTGGAATGTAGACACTTCGTGCAAAAGCTTTGTAATGTATAAATATATCCATAGTATACAGTATATAATCCACCATTGAAGCACACGTCGTCGTTAAGCACGTACGAACATTTCCCGTTTTAAGGCATCGTTAACACAGTTGCACAGTAAATAGTTAAGCCGCATTGATTTTCGACGAAACAGCTGCGATAATTGGTATGCAATTGTATATTTTACAGCATAATGTATCACTCTAGGTATTCTACAGAAAGTTTCTCCGAATACTTTTCCCGATGATTTCGTGTTTTGACATTGATGATAATGTTTCACAGGATAAATGATCTTTCGTTTTGTTTAATGGTAACTTTCAGACCGAGAGTAACAATTAATGCCAGAGTACTATAGCTAATTGTGGCTTTTAGAAATAACCTCACCGAGAGAAAGACAGGACATCGATTCGTTGAACAATTACAAGGTATAGCTAAATGTTACATGTAGAAAAAGAACAAGTTGACTGGATACCATTAATCAAACAGCTGGCATATGATTAAAATATTGTCTGTTTGATTTGTTATTTATATTCGTCTCATTTATTGCGAGGTGGAATTAAAATCATTTAGATACGATCTTATATAAATGATATAACTTTTACGCCAAAGGTTAAAAATGTGTGTAGGGTATGAAGTGTTCGTTATTTACATGTATCAGGTATGTGGCAAAAATGGATTCTCGCGTGCAGTATTGCTAATAAACCATTTACCATTGCATTTTTGCAAATGATGCACTCTTCCCACACTCACTTTGGTAAATGAGTATATTATCAATATAACGTGTTGAGCATATGCCAACGTTTACCTAATCAGAAATAAGTGTTTTCCTCGACTGGATGACACAGAAATTGATTTAATGTTATATTCCAAATGACTTGTAAAACAATTTCGCCCCTAATTCCTCGTAAAGGATTGGATTAACTAGATGAGTTTCCGTGACGTCACGCAACCATCAATTACATTCACATACCACAAGGAATAGAAGATAAGTTTCTATACGGTCTAGATTAAACGGATAAAGAAATCCAATTTTCCAATAATCGTCGCAACCATTTAATTCTTTACCGATGTTGCGTGCGCATAAACGGCCTTAATGGCTTTGAAATGGCTCTTTCTCGAATAGTCGGTCCAGATGTGGAACATATGATACAATATCCGACCGGGAATGCAACAGACACAGATGGACACGAAATAACATACGACTTACATGGACCAACTCCATTTCAAAACACAAAAATAATCTAGTAGTGATATATAAAATATTAATAAAACATCGCAAAAGTAAAGGATAAATGAGAAAGGCACACCAAGAACAACAGTCGAGAGAAAACCCCGCATGCCCTTCATTAACGTGACTCCGTAGAATAATTCGGATACTGAGAGAAATGTAGATCCATGTACGATTGAATGCACATACAATACACTTAAACGAATTTCTAATTGGCCACCCAATGAAATATTATATTATGCGATATATTCAGTCAATATTTCTAAACTTGTGGTTATTTTCATTCCATGCACTTATCTATCGATTTCAAGAAATAAATTACGCATGCATGTATGAAATCATCCATGCGGAACAGTAAGTGCAAAATGGCTTACATGCACGTGGTTCACGTGCCCGACATGTTTGATTTTTGAAATCAGCCAAAATGTATTCTCTGTCGATTGACTTGGTGAAAGGTGTTAATACTGGCGAGAATAAGTAAAACGGGGGGCGCTGAGACCGTTAGAATGACGAGTACCAACACCAAAATCCAGACATGTACATCAAAACGTCTTTTTGTAAAAAGCGATATTTATAATAACGTGGGGTTTAGCTCGAATTACTGCGAGAATCATATTTTCTATCAATACAATTGGACAGTATCGGGGTTTCGATTATTTATATTCTTCCAAAAGCATTTTTTAAAACTAATTTATAAAAACACGTGGCAAATCAGAAATTCGTTCAATGTTTGCATGCATCTGACGTCATGAGCACGTTCCACGTGGCTCATTTTCACAAATTATAGTGTTTAAAGAAAAGTCGATCTACAGGGAACAAATTTATACCAAATACGATACTATTCCAAGCTGCGCACGAGGCCAACGTGCAAAAAAGCAATTTCGCACCAACCGTTACGCATGCATGATTTTGTATATGAATACGCCATTTCTTTCCAGAAATAGATAAGTAAGTGCGTGGAATGAACAAATAACACAGCCTAAGATTTATTGATATAATTTATCAGATGATATAATATTTTTTAGGGTGGCCAATTAGAAATTCGTTTAAGTGTACATACATAACTTCTAATACACTATCGGACGATGTACTTTGTATAACTCCTAATAAAAATATGTTCTGTTCTGTTCACAAAACTTAACACTATGAGATCACCACAAGATAAGTAAAACTAAGACAAATTACTCCCTTAACATCATACAGTTTCAACAGACAGTGTTGTTCTGTCTTGTACTTCAACATACTATGGTTTACAATGTACTGAACCTAGGACATACATGATCTCATAAAGAACGCAGATATATATGTTAATAAAAGTCTTGTCTTCTCTGTTATAAAGTCTGCGACATTCAAACATATCACTATGTATACATGTAATTCCCACATGCATGTATTTAGAATGGAAATATGTTTCTAGATACAAGCAACCGAGCTAAAAAGTATTGTCAAAATAATGACATGTATTTATTTTAAGTTTTATAACCCTACTCTAAATACATGCAAATGTCTATAACTAGTAAAACTTACCCATTCCTAACAAATCTATGAATCCCAAACATCTTTTCAGTTTTGTATCCTGTAAGGTAGAGGTGACCACCGTCTTCTTCCGCCAAATATTCGTACACAGTCCATTTAACACCATGTCTGAAATTACAAAACAAATATTCGTACACTGCCATTAAACACCGTGTCTGAAATTACAAAACAAATTCAATATTGATGACCTATAATATAATCCTATTTATATCATCTCTGCACCATAAGCTCCTAAATTAAAAAAATGGAAATCACTTTAACTAAATAAATCATCGTATTTCGTAACGCCCATCGCATTTTATGTAACATGAATATACCAATAAACATATTAGGTAGTTCACCTTTTGACTATACTATGAGGCTTAGAAGTGGTCACATGTTTGTGAAAGCTTGATAATAACTCATGACTTTTACCAAGAAAGCGTACTATACCGCAGTATTTGGTTTGACTAAACTGTTGAAAAACATTACGTTGCTCAGAAATCTAAGTACTTATTGTTATATTCCCTCCCATTCACTGTCTTTCATAATGAAATATAATGGTATTAGGTGACAAATGTGACGCAGTATCTGATTGTATCTGGATGAAGTTAGGAAATAGATTGTCCCCATGTGGATACACTTCAACAATCTTTTCCCCATTGTGTGTGGCAAATTGATTAAATAACTATACACACATATACTGGATTGCGATTAGAGTCAATACTTAGCCGACAGTTGTTATCTTCCACTGTATTTAGTGAAATGATGAATGGTCTCATGGGTGATTGTGGTTTATATCAATCCAAACGGTCTGGTCCGGTGATTATCAAGATTGGAGTACGTACTCCATGCTTTAACTCATACTCCAATTGGAACATTTGATAGTTACAAAAACTGCTTTTTTACTGAATGGAAACATATGAAATTGGGGTTCCTTTTCTTAATTATATTCTTTGCTACAAGTTGGTGTTGGTTTTGATGCAAAATTATAAAAAATCTAAAAAAAAATGTTTTTCAAGTTGGGGCTTGGAGTATGGAGTCTGGAGTTTGAGTATGAGAATGAGAATGAGAAATGTTTATAATCACCGGGCCTGTTTATAATTACAGTTAGTTTGTTATGTATTTAGTGCACCTATGTGGCAAGCATATTGTTGATGCATCAAAATTTGTTTGTCTGCAGGAAACAAATCTTGTCATATTGGTTACATATTGTTATAAAACAGTTCCATCAGGCACCCTCCTAAATTAAATGATGAATGATTGTTTAATCATTTCATCGAACCACTTCATATGCATCAATATTGAACGTGCTTTTAAGTTCATCAAACAAACCACTAATTGTTAAAGCACATACTCAATCAATTAGTGTATCATTCGATCAACACGCTAGCAAATATAGAGATGTAATACAAACAATGTTAAGCTATATTAATTTATTTGAAGTCATACTGGTTTTCCCAACTTATATGGACAACACATGACACCTCATTGCTGATGTTGTTCGTAAAAGTTGGTATAACAATCAAACATGTAATTAGATTTTGCGAAATAATCTAGAGGGCATTGCTGGTAAACATGTTTTTTGGTTGTATGCACCTGTTACGTTATTTGATCTAGCATTGCTTTAATACTAAGTGTTTAGTTATGTTGAATCAATTGTCATAGTTTTTATATCAGTCTATATTACTGTAAGTATAAATCTCGGAACACTTTATCACCTAAATAAAGATTCACTACTTTCATAGGTTTAATATTGCACCAGGCAACGTTTTCAATTAGTTAAGTGTTTCAACTTCTAAACATAAACAAACGTACACCATCACAGGTATATAGTCAAATACCAGCTACAATCAGACCAGCTACATGTATATATATTACCCAGACAAAACACCATATATTATTCAAAACATATATTGCACAGCTTAGAAATAATTTCCGACGAACCTATTAAATATTCAATCAGTGTTATTTTGGTGCCAAATGGCAATTAAATATTTATTGGCCCATACAAAGTAGAGCTAAACCAAAGTGGGTAATTTATGTTGTTCTCTTATCATAAAGCAACGCTAATTGTTCAAGCGTCTATTGACCGTGTGACTAATTTATAACCATGCATTTTTCATTATCTCAATCTCCGCTCAAGAATATATCGGCGTATTCCCTGCATGTGCATAAAACGGGGCTCAACCCAGCACCTCTCGATTTACCAATGTCGAATGTACAATATATTTTCAACCGCAACAACCAGTCTCTGTCACATGTCTATAGCATGCTTAGCAAACTGAGCGATATTGATTTAATTGTAAGTACTAAATAAAACAGCAGATTAACTTTAACACCAGACTTTGGGTCATTAAATGTGAGCTTGATATATATTTAATGGTGAAACACACGCGGTAAATACGCATGTTGATAATTGTATCATTTAACAATCTAGATTTAATTTGGTTGTTACGTTTTGCTGCATTTCCTGAGACTGTTTCACGACGACACGATGGGATTATATTCAAACTTTGGTGTAAAGGAGTTTGACATTGAAACAACATGTACATAGAAGCTGGATCTATTGCAATATTAAATGCATCTTACCAACGATTTATAGTAATACAGTGCTGATCAGATAATACATATCGGTGGCACCGTTTAAAAATGCCGAACCTACCATTTTTGCTATTTCGGGGTTTTCGTCCTATTATAAACATTATTCAGTTTGCCGCCTTTCCTGCTAATACCGGACTTACTAGCCAATAGGAAATTGCCAAAATAGTCACATGAAAAAATACCGAACCTTCAATTAGTAAACTGTAAAAGCTTTTGCAGCTCCGGCATTTTCATTTCGCTATTGAGCAGTGGGATTTTTTACGGTTAACCAATGAATGTTCGGTATTTTTCCATGTGACTGTTTTGGCAAATTCCTATTGGCTATTAAGTCCGGTATTAGCAGAAGGCGGCAAACTGAAAAATGTTTATTATAGGACGAAAAGTAGCAAAAATGGTAGGGTTGGCATTTTTAAACATTGCCATCGATATGTTTTTTTTGTGTTTCCTGAAAAAGTACAAAATTGTAGGTTCGGCATTTTTAAACGGTGCCATCGATATGGACCATTTGTTTGTTTAGACATATCGATGGCTTAGTAATAGAAGGTCGTAAGTGCCACTTACGACCTTTTAAGATTCATAAATATTTAGAATAAGCACCACAAGGCGCTTCTTATGAGCCCATTTTCAAGAAAATCTGAACTTGTCATGTTGACCAAAATGAAGTCGTAAAAGTTTTTTTTTAGTAAAGAGTAAATGTCAGACATTTTTCCGAGTTTTCTCAAAATATCGATTTGGTAGTTACGACCTGCTAATTCTAAGCCATCGATATATAACCAACATTGGCGTTTGGTATCATTGGAAAGCTAGATACCTAGCGCATAAAAGTATTACTACTTCAAAAGTACCGGCGAAAACATGTTGCACTGGTATCCTCTCCAAATGTTCATTTCCATGTTATGATTTCTATGGCATTTATACGACGATGCAATAAAACGTTATTTTGCCCATGGGAATTTGTCTAAGACAGAAATGTGATTACATTATATGTACGTGTTATATCATAGTTGTACATTTGATTCGTTGTAAATATCACTATTGGCAGTGAGTATATGAGTTAAGTCATGTCGACAAGTTCAAACTAATTCGCGTACACTTACAACCAATATGTTCTTGTATACTTACTCTGCAACCTCATAAGAACCTACGAACAATAAATTTGTGTAACTTTAAAATGATTATTACGACTGTATGTTTAAATCATGGACAATATTGTTGTAAATAATATCTGTTTAGTTCTTTTAAGTAAAATTATATCAAGGACAACGATAGAAATAACAACTGAATGTATGTATTGCATTCCACCATCCTTTACATGTAGTGTTGATTGTCATGCCTTTATTAATGCTGTTAGTTTATTGTTATTGTATGTTGTAATATACTTTGGCATGTTAAGTATGCAATATGTGTAGAAATAAATATAGTTATGCTAAACTGCACACTTTCGATATAGATGTAGATGTAGTACTGTATTGATTCAGCCTCCCTGAAATAGTTATAATTCTAATTGACCTGATATACATGTACACCGTATCACTAAAAGTAAGGGCAAAATTAGATACATGCACGCTACATCATTCGAATACCAATCCTTGAATTCAGTTGGAATAAATACAGGTGTCATGACGGCCGTAAACCATATTTTTTATTGCGTTCATAGATTTTGTCTTCATATTTAGTTCGATTGTTACTGACTATACGGTTGGACAAATGTCAACTTGTCGAGGAATTTATTTAAAGTACAGTGTACGCTCGAACCATTGATTATGATTGCATGTTGCCTCTACCTAGTACATTTACAATACCAGATATAAAATATTCAGTATTTTGCCTTCATCAAGTACGTGAACACGTATTATTTTATACGTATCGGTACACTTCCAAAGGACAAAGTCCTATTTTTGTGTTCTTTTATACTGAATTATTCATAGATGATTGCAAGTACAAAACTGTAAATTCAGTGCAATTGATTGAATGTCATTATTTATTTTGTTGCTGTAACAATTGTTTTGTTGTATAAATCAATTGATTGATAATGTGTTGTGCTTGCTAGGATGTGTGTAAACTATTTATGCACCATGGGCATCTACACAATATGAACAATGTTTACAAAAATCAATTAATGTTTAATTGACTGACCAAGGTCTCATATAATGAATTAAAGCATGAAAACTGGTATTTATTTAAGAATGTCTCCAATTAAGAATCAAAGCATGAAAACTGTTGTGCATTTATGCAATGAATTCATTTTAACATGTGCGTAAAAGTAGTTACATGTATCGAAGGATTATTTAATGTACGGCATTTTTATTATTTTTATTTGAATTAAATACGTGCATTAAGTCGTCAAACAATAACAAATTGAATTCTAAAAAATGCATGTATTGTCGCATAAGCTTTTTATCTAAGCAATATTCGGTACAAATACAAATACGTGAATTTCATATAAAACTGTTGTAGAGTTGATACAAACACAGTATTATACAGTGACCATATCACTTTGTGCATATTACAGTAATTGATATGTTTCATTTTTATACACTGTATACGATAAATAAAAAAATCAACATTCGAACCTCGATTTGGTTCATAAATCTAACAAACTATATAATTTGTGGTATATATTCCATGTGATCTCATTGTATGCATAATATTTAATGTTTTATCAACTGAACGATTTGTATTGGTCTTGTTATTTCTAGATTTGATTTACCGAAGCTCATCAAAATAAACAAACTGGTAAGTTTTTACAATGCACATACGTCTATAGCACCTTGTCGCCTACATCATTATTGCTTGGCCTTAATCTACAAGCTATGCATTTGACAAAACCTTACCGGATGTCCTTCACTGTCTGTTAGAATATAATATTAGGGTCAATGGTGACACATGTGACGCACTACGTGACTGTGTTTGGATAATAGTTACAAATAGATTGTCCCCATGTGTTTTAACTTCAACGATCCTTTATTCATTTTATAGCAAATTGACAATAAATCTCCACATACCGCAGACTGAACTTCGCTTAAGCCAAACTAAGCGGTCAGTAGTTATTTATATAAATTAAGATACCACCTTGTACATAAAATAATAAGTCTGTCTTGTGGGTAATATTGTACATAAAAATGTTGTATATATCAATCCAAACGAAATGTTGATCATTTACCGATACACCATGATGCCATTGTACGGCGATTATTGTGTCGATGCATCAATATGTGTTTGCCTGCAGGAAATTACCTTGCAATACTTCTCTAAACCAATTCCATCTCCTTAATTAATTGATTAACTACTAGATAAGCATTTAATCGAATTACTTCCTATTGTATTTCATCAATAATAGGCTTTCTTTTTAGCTCACTTAATAAATCACTAATTAATCAAACACAAACTCAATCAACTTGTTTATTCATCAATTATAGTTAGGGACTTAAGAGATTCGAGCAAAACAAACATGGTTTTGTTAGACTAATGTAATTTAGATCGAATTTGAAACTATCTTTATAACTATACATTGATACCAGTACCATCAATTATGGAATGCTCTCATGAATTAGGTGTGTAATGAAAGTGTTGGGGTTATTCAAACGTTCGTGGACTTTGCTCTAATTCCAAATCTGTTTGACATAAAATTATGCATTCATGATCCCTGTTAAATATACATGTATACAGTACACGAGTGAGCCAAAATTCATACGGATATGATTAAACGAAACCATAAATATTGCATTGGTAAGAACGGGTGGTAGCTATGAATTTGAAGATGTGCTTTTGACCGTCTATATCCAAAATATACATACGAATCGTGGATAACTGACAGTGTTGACATCTTTACCAGACATCGCGGAATTTGTGTAGTGTATTACTGCCTCATGGTGAATTGTGCCAAAAGCATTTGATCATATGACCGAATTACATTTGAATGAGTCTTTTTGAGACAACAACGTTTAGAAAATCTTGGATAAACCATAATAACCTATTTTTATTCTGTAAAACTATTCTAATTGATATACCAACCCAGGCTGTGTAGTTTATGTTCTGATCTGACTATATGCTGAGAAGTTATCATTTGTTTCCGAAAGTGTGTAGAAAGTCATGATTAATACTATGAAAGTGTATTATTTCGTCGTCTGTGCTTTGACTATACGTTACGGCGCTATAATATGACCACCCTTCCACTGTCTGATAGAATGAGAAATAATGGTCTGTGGTGACAAATGTGACACATTGTGTAATTGTATTTTGTTTGATAGCTAGGAAATAGATTGCCCTCATGTGGATAAACTTCAACAATTTTCCTCATTTTCAGCTGCAAATAGATACTTTATCCAAACATACATAGACTGGGTTCCGCTTAAGTCAAAACTAAGCCGTTAATAGTTGTCTAAAATCAGAGAGAACCGAAAGTGTGTTAGTAGGTTATATCAATCTAAACATTCAGTTAATATTAACTGTTAATTTGTTATTCCGAAGGTACGCATGCCCGGCAGCCATATTGGAGATACATCAATAGTTGTTATATGCAGGAAATAAAACTTGATTTATTGTTTGAACATTACCCTAAACCAGTTCCGTCAGCTCTCCTAAACCAAATGAGAAATAACCGGTTAATCATTTAATTGAACCACTTTTTATTCTAGTTCATTAAATAAACCACTAATCATAAAATCACCTGACATTGTATACCCAATTACGAATTGTGATGGAAGTTACAGATAAGTACGACAGTTAGTTTATATGAATTTGATTTGTGATATTTTATGAAACGATTTTTGAAACTTGTTAACTTTTAACTACTCTTGTTACATAATTTTTTCATATTTTATACGTTTTCACGATGTTAAAACATGATATGATTGTCATGAGATTGTGCGATATCTGCATTTATCAAGGGCATGGTATTGTGGAAACACGGGATTATGTAAATTGATCACGAAAATGGAAGATTGAATTCGATCTAAACTTGATCTAAAATCAGAGTGCAGTTATGTTGACTCGATGCGATACAATCAATTGTCGAATGCTTTTGATATTTCCTGTTTGATATTTACGGTGGAATAAAATGCAATATTCGCAATGGGTGCCATATGTAATTGTGCAGGTTGTGTAGTATGATTTTTGTAAACTCGCCAATATTTCTTCATCACGAACCAGACAATTTATACCGTGATAATCCACATTTAATGTTAGTGTTCGAACCTATCCTAAGTAAAGGTTGATTTGAATGTGTTTAAACATGCAGAACGATCAGTTATCGGTACGTTTGTGCGACCTTAATTTTCTATGCGTTTTAGACACCTAATAGAATCTGACAATCACCAGATAATATCGAACTCGAGATAACCAATGCCACTCAGACATAACACCATCTATTATTCAGTACAGATTTTACACTGCTTACAAATAATTACCGACGAACCTATTAAATATTCAATCAGTGTTATGAAGTACCTCAAGGCAATAATGCACCCTTTTATATATTTCCTCCAAATAGGAGGTAATGTAATATCAGGGTGTTTCATTACATTTATCATAAAGCCTGATTAATTGTTCAAGCGTCCATTGAACGTATGACTGAATTTTAATTATGCATTTTTCTTTACCGCAATCACCACGAATTTTTACCAAAAAAACAATAATCAAATGTGTGCTATAATAACGTGTTACGGGAAATATAACACCGTATTCCATGACGGTATCGTATCTAAATTGTACAGTTTGTAATTGTAATCACAGTGAAGGAAGGTTTGAAAGTAACGCATAACAAAATGTTCCGCAAATAAAACACGCATAATACTATCAGCACAGTTCGTGATGCAAAGCAGAATATTGTGAATTGATTGTTCATTTTATATTTCAATTCTTACCTACCAATATTTTTCTACCAAGGAGTATCTGATCAAATATAATCAAAAGTCAAGTTTACACAAACAGTTTTAATCAGCCCATAAACATTATCCAAGCATAAATCCAACATGTACAGTCTCTATCACATGCCTTTACACGCAAATCTAAATACGCGATATTGATTTTTACTGTTAGGACTAAATTCACAGTAGACTAACTTTCACACCAGACTTTGGGTCATTAAATGTGAGCTTGGTGTATATTTAATGGTGAAACACCGCAGTAAATGTACATTTCAATACTTGTATCCTTTTTCAAATCAAGATTAGATTGGGGTATTTTCTTATATCGCCCTTCCTAGACCTAAACTACGGCGTCAATTTTATTCTGAGATTGAAATAAGGTGGAGTTTAAAGATATGCTATTGCCAGCATGTATCCGAAATATTATCAGTGAGTCTAATTAAACTGCAATAAATGCATGAATAAAATACTAAATTCAAATTGATCCATTGCTGTATTGCGTACAGGTTACGTTGCTAGACATACTTGCAAGGCCCTTCCTGTACCTATACTACGGCGTCAATTTTATTCTGGGATGGAATATGCTTGAATTTGAAGATATAATTTTGACAGTATATTTGCCCCAAAAAGCACGCTTGTGACATGGCACGTATGGGTTTAAATTCCTGGCCGAGTCATGCTAATTTGTGATATTTTATTCATCGATATCTTATGACCGCTGTATGTCACTGTGTATTCTCCCTAAAACATTTTTAATCGACTAATACTGTTATTACACCCGCCTAAGATGTACATTATGTGGCACGTAATTTACATTATAACGTATTCGGCTATGCTATAAAATAATATTTGCCCGAGGGAATCTGTCTTGCAATGAAAGCAATGTAAATAACTTTATAATGACAATTACAATCGCATGTACCAGTAATATAGGTCCAGTATATCATATAATGGATAAATAGTGATTCAAAATGGCCAGACCTCTTCTTTTTTGGTGCATGGTAGCATTTGCATATATGACTGAATTGCGTTTGGAAGAGTCTTTTTGAGACGATCATTGGAAATCACAACGTTTTGAAATTCTTAGATAGAACATTATAACTTACTTTTCCTCTGTTCAATAACACTTTTTAGTTGATATACCAATCCAGGCTGTGTTTTGTATGTTCTGACCAGACTATACGCTAAGAAGTTATCATTTGTTCCCGAATCTTTGTAAATAAGTCATGATTAATACTACGGAAGCGGGTTATTTCTTCGTCTGTGCTTTGACTATACGTTACGGCGCTATATGACCACCTCTCCGCTGTCTGATAGAATGAGAAATAATGGTTTGTGGTGACAAATGTGACACATTGTGTAATTGTATTTTGTCGATAGCTAGGAAATAGATTTCCCTCATGTGGACAAACTTCAACAATTTTCCTCATTTTCAGCTGCAAATAGATACTTTATCCAAACATACATAGACTTGGTTCCGCTTAAGTCAAAACTAAGCCGTTAATAGTTGTCTAAAAATCAGAGAAAACCGGAAGAGTCTGCCTCGTGTGTTAGTAGATTATATCAATCTAAACATTCTGTTCATATTTACTGTTAATTTGTTATTCCGAGAGTACGCATGCCCGGCAGCCATATTGGAGATACATCAACAGTTGTTATATGCAGGAAATAAAACTTGATTTATTGTTTAAACATTACCCTAAACCAGTTCCATCAACTCTCCTAAACCAAATGATAAATGACCGGTTAATCATTTAATTGAATCACTCCCTATTCTAGGTAATTAAATAAACCACTTATTATAAAAAGCACCTGCTATTGAAAACTCAATTACTAATTGTGAGGGAAGTTACAGATAATTACGACACAAACACTGTTAGTTTACATGAATCTGATTTGTTATATTTAATTAAAAGATTTTTGCAACCTGTTTTAACTACTCGTGTTGTATCATTTCATGTCTTATCTGTTTTCACGACGTTAAAACATGATACGATTGTTTGCAATATCTGCATTTATCAAGGGGATAATATTGTGGAAACATTGGATTATGTAATTTGATTACGAAAATGGAAGATTGAAGTTGATCTAACATTGATACAACTGTCAGTGTGCAGTTATGTTGACTTAATGCGATGCATTCAAATGTCGAAGTTTTCTACAGTGCCTGTTTGATAAGTGTGGCGAAATGAAGCGCAATAGTCGCAATGGGTGTCATACATGTAATAGCACTGGTTGTCAGTTATGGGTGTTGAAAACTGGCCATTATTCTTTCATCACTAACCTGACTATTTAAACCGTGAAAATCCATATTTAGTTTGAGTTTCGAACTTCTAAATAAATTTTTTTTAAATGTGTCTTAAACTGCAGAACGATCAGTTTTCAATTCGTTTATTTGTTTCTATGCGTTTTAATACACAGCAACCTAAGGTAATCAGACATACTTCAGTTAATATCGAACTAAAGATAACCAATGCCACTCAGACGTAACACCATATATTATTCAGTACATATTTTACACTGCTTACAAATAATTCCCAACGAACCCATTAAATATTCAATCAGTGTTATTTGGTACCTAAAGGCATAACTGCGCTCTTTTATATATTTGCCTCCACATAGGCGGTAATGTAACTCTAAGGTGTTTAATTACAGTTATTCCGTTATCATAAAGCAAGATTAATTGTTGAAGCGTCCATTGAATGTATGAATTATGCATTTTTCCACAATCATCTCGAATTGATAAAACTTCTATAATCCAATTTATGCTTACGTGTTACTAGACAAAATACCACCGTACTCCATGACGATATCGTATTTAAATTGTACAGTTTGCAATGTTTATCTCAATGAATGGAAGTAAGAAAGTAACTTAGTTAAACCAAAAACAATGCTCCACAAATGAATATAAACATGTAATATAGCTTGGCTATTTTGACCTGAACCTGACCTTTATGCAATAATATATTACAAGGTTCTTGCTTTGAATATATCAATTTCCGCAAGCAAATCGTGCGATATCGTTATTTCAAATTTGTGTTTGTATAACATCCCGAGTGCCTTCGTGATATTCCCCGATTATGAAAACATACACTTGGTGTTGCAAACGTAGGTAATATACCGACTGTTAAATTATGCTAATCAAAAGGTCAGACTCGTGTCAAATTCGTCAAGCTATACAACAGTTTATCAGTACAGTACTTTATATAAAGCAGTAATATACCGAACTGAATGTTCATTGTATATTTCAATTCTTTCTTACCGAAGAGAAACTGAACAATTATAAACAAAACACAAGTTTACACCGACATTTGAAATGAGCACATATGCGTAAAGCATAATGCTTACATATACTGCCGGTCTCTATCACATGCCTTTAGCATGTTAATCTAAATACGCGATATTGATTTCTACTGTTAGTACTAAATTCACTGTATATTAACTTTCACACTAGATGTTGGGTCATTAAATGTGAGCTGGATGTATATGGTGAAACACTGGCGGTAAATACACATGTCGATAATAGTAGCCTTTACCAATCAAGATTTAATTTGGTGTTACGTAATACCGTCTTTCGTGGTACTTCTTTAGGGCGTCAGATTTAATCTCGGATATAAATTTGCTTGAAATTGAAAAAATTTGATTGGCAGTATATATCACACTAACTATCGTGTGTTTAGTTACCAAGAATTGAATGAAAGACTAAAAATTAATTGAATAATGCATTGCGGATTTAGATATATTTTTCCACTGCAGTGTTAAGTTCGGGCCTCCATGTGACTGAACTTCATACACATAAACGACATTCATATTATAATAACATTAAACAATGCAATACATTGCAGCGCGTTAATTGGCGAGTTAGGCCACCGGCCCATAACATTAACATTAATTTACATTACATAAATGATGCTATTTTACACTTGTAGGTACATATGGCATCAAAAGAAGATAAATGGTAGCAACAAAAATACTAGTCGCATAATCTTAACATAAATTCATAGGAATTAGCTATTGGTTTTTGACTCATATACACAACTAACGGCTTCCTCAATAGCGTATTATCTCCTTTTTGGTAATTTTATTACGTTTCAACATCGTGTTATGTAGGTTGATTTTACACAGAGAGAAGAAATATTGTATTTTGGTCGTGTCATCTGGTAGCTGTAACGTTAAACCGTCGAGGATGCGCTCTTTCTAGGAGGTGGAAACAACCTAATCAATTCGTTCTCAATGTAAAGTTGAAGCATGATGAAGTCTATGACCAGCAGGCAGTCATATATCAATGAAAACACAAACAAAATCAGGGGGTCACGTATCACGTCACATATTGTGTTCGTCATATTTTCACAAAAACCCGGACAGACTAAATCAGGGATTAACCCTAACCTATTGTCGCTTTGGTATTTTGGTCAAAACATAAAAATAAGATAAAACAGTTTCACTTCATCACATTCATGTGTACGAAGCCTACAAACCCAATAACATGTATAGGATTCCAGTTCTACATTGTCTAGGCAAACCGTCATTTAAACTCAATCACAATTTTATGTAAGGACTACTTAAGTTTCCGATTTTGGTTCGCGTAGGAATTTAGTTGTTTATTACGTACATTTATATTGGGTTTTTACAGTCTTACAATTTTGGCATCATCCTATAATGAACATCCTCGATTCGTGATTTCCATAACATTTATACGACCACGCTATAAAATAGTATGTTCCCCGAGGGAATTTGTCTTAGACAGAAATGTGATTGAATTATATGTATAATATTTTGGTAGCACGTTTTGTTCGTTTTTCATATTACCCAAGGGGCGAGTTTATTAGTTAAGTTCAGCGTACACAAACAACCGACATTGACATGTATGATGATTCAACCATTTCTTTTCTCTAACCTTATATAGCTTGACCAGATTAAACTGAGATTCCGTACATAATTCGTAAAAGTCCGGAGATAACGGTATATAATTAGTTAGCATACAAATCGAATACAACCGAGCACAACCGGACAAGTTTTACGGAGTTTTATTAGTGACGGTTTAATCTGGTTAAGCTATAACTGTCATCAAAAACAAACGAATAACAAATATGCAGAACGTTGAAATTAGAGTTACAATTGCATGTACTCGTAAAGTGTACGTTTATTGATGTTATATGTGGCTTTTGTTTTCCATTCCATGTGGTGAAAACAGACGACATCACATTTGGGTGTTATTATTTGTGACGCTGTATAGATACATGTTAATTGCCACACATTGTTGAATATTATATTTTAAACTAACACATCGGCATTAAATGCACATAAGTTAGTATGATAAGTTTATGGTTCAGAAACGTAAAATTAATAAATAATGATAATGTTTGTCTTAGTACGTATATATGTGAAGAATGTTGGAATCGTTGATATTGAATAGATTGTGTGAGAACAAGACATGGTCTGCAATGCCCTCACCTAGAACATTCACAGTATAACATAAAATAATTCTGTAACTGGCCTTCATCAAGCACGTGCTATATCAAGCACGTTATAGTGGTTTCTTTTATATGTACAGAGACATTTCCAAAGGGCAAGATCTTATGTTTGTTTTCCTTTCTCCTGAATTATTAATGTATAATTGCAAGTACAAAACTATAAATTCGTTTTAGTTGATTGAGTGGCATTGTTTATTTCCAGTGCTCTTTAACAGGTGCGTTGTAAATATCTTAGTTATATATGGACAGCTTTATTTGTATCGGAGTCGGGATATTTGTAGATTAATAAAATGACGTGTGTAAGTTACGTGGGTCGATGTTTACAAATGTCAATTGATAGTTCAAGGAACCAATCAAAGTGTCTTATCTTAGAATTAATGCATGGCAACCGTGGTACATAGATCCATTGATCTTATGCCAACTGTATGGTCGTATGATGCATTGTGTTAAAGTCATTGAATGTACGGCTCATTTTTCGGCGGGGACTTGGATTTTCGATTGTTTTTTTCTTGGCGTATCTGTCTGAATTGCTCATTGTTGTTGATGTTGTGTTGTTTCTGATTTTTGTGCCCGGCTGGTTAGGTTGAGTGCTATCTTCCCTGTCTGATTTCCTCATACCTTTCTTGTGTGGCATGCATTATAGTGTAATAGATATATAAAGTTGCTTTTAAAAAGATAAAAGGACCTGATATAATTTCCCCGATATTTTGTCTGATTTCATCTCCATAACTTCCGTTTACCTTATGAAAAAATTAGTTAGACAAAAATGTACAAAATGTATCCGACCTGTTAAACAATATCGATAAAGTTGTTTGCCCTGTTGTTCCTCTCCATGACTATCTACAAAGTAATATATGAACAGAATATGTGTTTTACTGTACACAAAATCCAGTAAAGATCACACGCATATAAAGAGCTTTAGAATATTACAAATTGCCATTTCGATCGGGTGTTGATACGTCTTACTATTGTGATACAAGATTAAATGTTCTCAACGAGTGTTGCACTTCCGTTAACACAATGGTTTGCCAACAGCTTAGATTTGGTACAAATATAGACAGACTTTGGAATACTTCCCATGAAAAGTGTGAGGACTATTGACTTGTATTGACCGAAAGCATACACATACTGAATTCTGATTATTTCGAGTTATTTCATTCTATATTTACAGCTACGAAAGAGATACAACCGAACGTCTCCTTGAATATTCAGAATATTGGACTCGCATCCGAAGACCGCTTGATAAACATTTGAAAGATATTTGAAAGACATACACTGGTTTGATCATCGTTTATATTCGCATGTTTACCAACATTTGTTAGTAACATTGATACTGTTTTCAGGTAATGCAATATTTAAATTTACAACTTGCTTTAAATTTTTGTTTTCTGATTTTGATACTTGGATATAAAGTAAACTATGTTTTTTATGGAATCACCACTATTATATGATAATTTCGGTAGGTGCTTGGGCTTTTAATTGTTTCTTTGAATTATGTGTTTTCATTGCTCTGTGTAGTTGTGTTGTGGTGTTACTGAATTCTGTGCCTGACCTGTTAGATTGAGTGCTACATTCCTTGTCCGTTTGTTTGATTTGCTGGCACAATAACTTGCAAGATTGTAATATAATCAACCATATAAAGAGGTGATTAAACTATACTAGCACCATAAAGTTTACATGTTGTAGAAGTACACTAGAAGCGATACTAGTTTCACAGAACATATTCACACACTAATGACACATGCAGATTAGTCCTAGTTATTCCTGTTGAAATTTCACATCATTACACCATTTCCTATTAATTACAACATACGGTAATTTCCGATTTGTGAAATGATTGATCAAGTTATTATACACCCTAATGAACTCATTGATATCTGCGCATCGACACCAAAAACATAAATAGCAACCGTTTTCTCTAAAATGCTTATAAAAGAAATAAACAATACAATTCAAAACTGATTTAAAAACATATCCCATTTCTAATGGAAAAAACACTAAACATTGAACGCGTTAGAAATCAATTTAGAAATATGATATTTTGAATAAAACCGGACATATGCCAGTAAGTTGAGTACAACTCCTACGTGTTGTGTTAATCCAAATACTGCTTAGACAATTGTGATGGAGCTAATAATTAGAATCCGAATGTCCATTTTCGTTTCAATAAATAAGAAGCTATTTTTACTATTCTGTACTATTCAAGTGGATTATAAAATACAAAACATATCCATGATATTTCATGCACTCATGTATGTTTTTCGTGTGTTTGTATTTCTCCATATATTTATGCCTTCGTTTGAAATTATATGTTTTGATACATTGATCTATGAATTTTTATGTTTCATATATTTATGAATGTTCCATGTCTTTAAATAATAAATGCTCTACATGTACATGTTCAGCGATTTATCATAAAACAACATTTATCCAACAATCATGTTGCATATCCTGCGGCAAAGATTCTTTTTTAATAGAAATACAAAGTTATTGTATTTACTTAAACTATAAATCAACAATAACTGTCACACTAAAACCTGTTGCGTGTTATTTGATGTGATTTAGCACTACTCGTGAATCTGTTTGTCACTGTTTGACGCTCATACATTGTCATTTGTTCCGGGATTATTTGGTAAATATCTTGGAAAAGTTGGGAGAATAATAGAACTAGGCGCATTATGCCATTTCCAATTAATTGTTACATTAAAGACTGGGATAATCCCTTAGACGAAGGGAAGATGTTGTTGCGTTCGCGTTGGTTAATGATCAACGTTGTATTTTATGCATGCCAATTTGATTATACGTGTGTTAATTACTTCATCTATTTTCTTCGAATCCATTCTTTTAGCTATAACAACCTTAATAGTATCTACAGTAATAGGAATACAGCTGAAAATAGACTTCTATGTCGTATTTTACATGATAATTCAAATAATATGTACTCTTTCTTAACAAAACGGAAACGTGTTTTTTTAATTATTTCATTTTTGCGCAATGGTTATGGGTCATTGAGAGACATTTTCAATTGCCTTTTCCATTTACGGATACAAATTAAGAATGATTTAGCATGGTGTGAACACAGAATAAGATTTTATTTTAAGTATTTAGAAAAAATATAATTAGACTGTCATAACATTTCCTTCAAGCTTAATATTTTTGCAGAGATATTAAGTCGACAATATAAAATACGAACTAATTACATGTATACAAAAACATATTATTTGCAACGCACACGTTCTACCTTGTCATGGCAAATCGCCATTTTAACTCAATGACAAGTTTCTGTAAGGACTACTAGTATTTAAGTTTCTGATTACGGTCCGCGTAGGCATTTAGTGGTTTATAAAGTACATTTATATTCAGTCTTACAATTTTGTCATCATTTTTAAATGAACATCCCCGATTCCTGATTTCCATAACATTTATACGACTACGCTATAAAATAGTATGTTTTCCGAGGGAATTTGTCTTAGACATACTTGTGATTGAATTATATGTATAATATTTTGGTAGCACGTTTTATTCGTTTTTCATATTACTCAAGGGGCGAGTTTATTAGTTAAGTAATGTCGGTAAGGTCACCGTACACAAACAACCGACATGGACATGCATGATGATTCAACCATTTCTTTTCTCTAACCTTATATAGCTTGACCAGATTAAACTGAGATTCCGTACTTAATTCGTAAAAGTCCGGAGATAACGGTATATAATTAGTTAGCATACAAATTGAATACAACCGAGCACAACCGGACAAGTTTTACGGAGTTTTATTAGTGACGGTTTAATCTGGTTAAGCTATAACTGTCATCAAAAACAAACGAATAACAAATATGCAGAACGTTGAAATTAGAGTTACAATTGCATGTACTCGTAAAGTGTACGTTTATTGATGTTATATGTGGCTTTTGTTTTCCATTCCATGTGGTGAAAACAGACGACAAGACATTTGGGTGTTATTATTTGTGACGCTGTATAGATACATGTTAATTGCCACACATTGTTGAATATTATATTTTAAACTAACACATCGGCATTAAATGCACACAAGTTAGTATGATAAGTTTATGGTTCAGAAACGTAAAATTAATAAATAATGATAATGTTTGTCTTAGTACGTATATATGTGAAGAATGTTGGAATCGTTGATATTGAATACATTGTGTGAGAACAAGACATGGTCTGCAATGCCCTCACCTAGAACATTCACAGTATTACATAAAATAATTCTGTAACTGGCCTTCATCAAGCACGTGATATATCAAGCACGTGATAGTGGTTTCTTTTATATGTACAGAGACATTTCCAAAGGGCAAGATCTTATGTTTGTTTTCCTTTCTCCTGAATTATTAATGTATAATTGCAAGTACAAAACTATAAATTCGTTTTAGTTGATTGAGTGGCATTGTTTATTTCCAGTGCTCTTTAACAGGTGCGTTGTAAATATCTTAGTTATATATGGACAGCTTTATTTGTATCGGAGTCGGGATATTTGTGGATTAATAAAATGATGTGTGTAAGTTACGTGGGTCGATGTTTACAAATGTCAATTGATAGTTCAAGGAACCAATCAAAGTGTCTTATCTTAGAATTAATGCATGGCAACCGTGGTACATAGATCCATTGATCTTATGCCAACTGTATGGTCGTATGATGCATTGTGTTAAAGTCATTGAATGTACAGCTCATTTTTCGGCGGGGACTTGGATTTTCGATTGTTTTTTTTTTGGCGTATCTGTCTGAATTGCTTATTGTTGTTGATGTTGTGTTGTTTCTGATTTTTGTGCCCGGCTGGTTAGGTTGAGTGCTATCTTCCCTGTCTGATTTCCTCATAGCTTTCTTGTGTAGCATGCATTATAGTGTAATAGATATATAAAGTTGCTTTTAAAAAGATAAAAGGACCTGATATAATTTCCCCGATATTTTGTCTGATTTCATCTCCATAATTTCCGTTTACCTTATGAAAAAATTAGTTACACAAAAATGTACAAAATTTATCCGACCTGTTAAACAATATAGATAAATTTGTTTGCCCTGTTATTCCTCTCAATGACTGAAATAATGTTGCTATGGTTTTCAACTAAAATGGATACATGTAAATACATTCCACATGACTTACTTATTGAGGTTCGTCATTATAACGAATACTTTGTTTATAACAATACACCACACATTAACCTTATGAGTTTGGCATTATTTTTTTTATAGATACTAGTGTATTATGTTTTACCTAATTTGTTCTACAATATAACGTAATCAAAGTGCATAATGACGCAAGTAGTAAGCTTGATGCTTCAGGCTATATTAACCTGGTATATGTAGTAAGTTTACTTAGAACTTAGATTCCGTTGACTGTCGATTGTCCTAAAATTGAAACTAATTCGACAGGTGATTTCGCATTCATAAACATGTTGTAAAGCCTGAACATTTTAAAGCGCCAAAAACAGGGCTAAGTTAGCTGTTATTGGATAATATTTAAATAACTCCACAGTATTGCCATTTAATAAGAAAAACCCTCTCCAATCAATGTTTTATCAACAGAAATTAACCAGTACATTACGCAAACGCCATTGTTTAATAATTTAAGTGGATTGCTTCAGCGCACCTGTAACAGTAGATTGATTTTCCTGTACTTAGATACCCAGTAATGATTTTATTGTATTTGATTAGACACTTTATTGTCGGTGTAATATACACGCTTCAATTCCATTCCAAGTAATGCATTCTTACAATCTAAAATAGAGACCACATACCGGATCAACCATATAGTTTTTTAAAAATGATATGGCTCATGGTTCTGCTACTTGCCTCCGTACGACGTCTTTCTCTTCAAGTGAATGTTAATGGTAATCATTGTTAATTCTAGTTTTAAAACCGTCGTGAGTTTTAGGAATCTATTTTACAGAATCAAATTTAAGCATCAACACTTAAATGTTTATTATTGTTCACTAACTGCTTAGTATCCTTAATTTTAATATAGATGCCATTCTTGCAGCATTCAAAAATAAGACACAGTTATTAACACTGCCTCCCCTTCCCCAAATGAATATTGCCATAAGTAGCTATGTTGATACTTCGTGATAGAAACATGCAAACTTACCATGAACAATTTATCTACAAAGTAATAGATTAACAGAATATATATTTTACTGTACACAAAATCCAGTTAAGATCACACGCATATAAAGAGCTTTACAATATTACAATTTGCCATTTCGATCGGGTGTTGATACGTCTTACTATTGTGGGACAAGATTAAATGTTCTCAACGAGTGTTGCACTTCCGTTAACACAATGGTTTGCCAACAGTTTAGATTTGGTTCAAATATAGACAGACTTTGGAATACTTCCCATGAAAAGTGTGTGGACTATTGACTTGCATTGACCGAAATCATACACAGACTGAATTCGTATTATTTCAAGTTATTTCATTCTATATTTACAGCTACGAAAGAGATACAACCGAACGTCTCCTTGAATATTCAGAATATTGGACACGCATCCGAAGACCGCTTGATTAACATTTGAAAGATATTTGAAAGACATACACTGGTTTGATCATTGTTTATATTCGCATGTTTACCAACATATGACAGTACCAGTGATACTGTGTCCAGGAAATGCAATATTGAAAATTTACTATTTGCTTTAGATTTTTGTTTTCTGATTTTGATACTTGGATATAAAGTAAACTATGTTTTTATGGAATCAACACTATTATATAATATTTTCGGTAGGGGCTTGGGCGTTTAATTGTTTCTTTGAATTATGTCTTGGTATTGCTCTGTGTAGTTGTGTTTTGGTGTTACTGAAGTATGTGCATGACCTGTTAGGTTGTGTGCTACATTCCTAGTCCGCTTGTTTCATTTGCTGGCACAATAACTTGCAAGATTGTAATATAATCAACCATATCATGAGGCGATTAAACTATGCTAGCACCATAAAGTTTATATTATGTAAAAGTACACTAGAAGCGATACTAGTTTCACAGAACATATTTACACACTAATGACATATGCAGATTAGGCCTAGTTATTCCTGTTGAAATCACACATCATTACACCATTTCCAATCAATTACAACTTACGGTAATTTCCGATTTGTGAAATGATTGATCAAGTTATTATACACCCTAATGAACTCATTGATATCTGCGCATCGACACCAAAAACATAAATAGCAACTGTTTTCTCTGAAATGCTTATAAATGAAATAAACAATACAATTCAACACTGAGTTAAAAACATATCCCATTTCTAATGGAAAAACACTTGTAAACAATGAACGCGATAGAAATCAATTTAGAAATATGATATTTTAAATAAAACCGGACATATGCCAGTAAATGGAGTAGACCTCCTACGTGTTGTGATAATACTGCATAGACAATAGTGATGGAGCTAATAAGAAGAATCCGTATGTCCCTTTTCTTTTCAATAAATAAGAAGCGATTTTTACTATTCTGTACTATTCAAGTGGATTATAAAATACAAACAAATCTCCATGATATTTTATGCATTCATGTATGTTTTCCCTGTGTTTGTATTTCTCAAGATATTTATGCCTTCGTTTGATATTATATGTTTCGATATATTAATCTATGAATTTTTATGTTTCATATATTTATGAATTTTCCATGTCTTTAAAGAATAAATGCTCTACATGTACATGTTCAACGATTTATCATAAAACAACATTTATCCAACAATCATGTTGCATATTCTGCGGCAACAATTCTATTTCATAGAAATACAAAGTTATTGTATTTACTTAAACTATAAATCAACAATAACTGTCACACTAAACCTGTTGCGTGTTATTTGATGTGATTTAGCACTACTCGTGATTCTGTTTGTCACTGTTTGACGCTCATACATTGTCATTTGTTCCGGGATTATTTGGTAAATATCTTGGAAAAGTTGGGAGAATAATTGAATAAGGCGCATTATGCCATTTCCAATTAATTGTTACATTAAAGACTGGGATAATCCCTTAGACGAAGGGAAGAAGTTGTTGCGTTCGCGTTGGTCAATGATCAACGTTGTATTTTATGCATGCCACTTTTATTATACGTGTGTTAATTACTTCATCCATTTTCTCCGAATCCATTCTTTTAGCTATAACAACCTTAATAGTATCCACTGAAATAGGTATACACCTGAAAATAGACTTATATGTCGTATTTTACATGATAATTCAAATAACATGTACTCTTTCTTAACAAAACGGAAACGTGTTTTTTTAATTATTTCATTTTTGCGCAATGGTAATGGGTTATTGAGAGACATTTTCAATTGCCTTTTCCATTTACGGATACAAATTACGAACGATTTAGCATAGTGTGAACACAGAATAAGATTATATATTAAGTATTTTGAAAAATATAATAAGACTGTCATAACATTTCCTTCAAGCTAAATATTTTTGCAGAGATATTAAGTCGACAATATAAAATACGAACTAATTACATGTATACAAAAACATATTATTTGCAACGCACAAGTTCTACCTTGTCATGGCAAATCACCATTTTAACTCAATGACACGTTTCTGTAAGGACTACTAGCATTTAAGTTTCTGATTACGGTCCGCGTAGGTATTTAGTGGTTTATAAAGTACATTTATATTGGGTTTTTACAGTCTTACAATTTTGGCATCATCCTATAATGAACATCCTCGATTCGTGATTTCCATAACATTTATACGACCACGCTATAAAATAGTATGTTCCCCGAGGGAATTTGTCTTAGACAGAAATGTGATTGAATTATATGTATAATATTTTGGTAGCACGTTTTGTTCGTTTTTCATATTACCCAAGGGGCGAGTTTATTAGTTAAGTTCAGCGTACACAAACAACCGACATTGACATGTATGATGATTCAACCATTACTTTTCTCTAACCTTATATAGCTTGACCAGATTAAACTGAGATTCCGTACATAATTCGTAAAAGTCCGGAGATAACGGTATATAATTAGTTAGCATACAAATCGAATACAACCGAGCACAACCGGACAAGTTTTACGGAGTTTTATTAGTGACGGTTTAATCTGGTTAAGCTATAACTGTCATCAAAAACAAACGAATAACAAATATGCAGAACGTTGAAATTAGAGTTACAATTGCATGTACTCGTAAAGTGTACGTTTATTGATGTTATATGTGGCTTTTGTTTTCCATTCCATGTGGTGAAAACAGACGACAACGCATTTGGGTGTTATTATTTGTGACGCTGTATAGATACATGTTAATTGCCACACATTGTTGAATATTATATTTTAAACTAACACATCGGCATTAAATGCACACAAGTTAGTATGATAAGTTTATGGTTCAGAAACGTAAAATTAATAAATAATGATAATGTTTGTCTTAGTACGTATATATGTGAAGAATGTTGGAATCGTTGATATTGAATACATTGTGTGAGAACAAGACATGGTCTGCAATGCCCTCACCTAGAACATTCACAGTATTACATAAAATAATTCTGTAACTGGCCTTCATCAAGCACGTGATATATCAAGCACGTGATAGTGGTTTCTTTTATATGTACAGAGACATTTCCAAAGGGCAAGATCTTATGTTTGTTTTCCTTTCTCCTGAATTATTAATGTATAATTGCAAGTACAAAACTATAAATTCGTTTTAGTTGATTGAGTGGCATTGTTTATTTCCAGTGCTCTTTAACAGGTGCGTTGTAAATATGTTAGTTATATATGGACAGCTTTATTTGTATCGGAGTCGGGAGTTTTGTGGATTAATAAAATGATGTGTGTAAGTTACGTGGGTCGATGTTTACAAATGTCAATTGATAGTTCAAGGAACCAATCAAAGTGTCTTATCTTAGAATTAATGCATGGCAACCGTGGTACATAGATCCATTGATCTTATGCCAACTGTATGGTCGTATGATGCATTGTGTTAAAGTCATTGAATGTACGGCTCATTTTTCGGCGGGGACTTGGATTTTCGATTGTTTTTTTTTGGCGTATCTGTCTGAATTGCTCATTGTTGTTGATGTTGTGTTGTTTCTGATTTTTGTGCCCGGCTGGTTAGGTTGAGTGCTATCTTCCCTGTCTGATTTCCTCATACCTTTCTTGTGTAGCATGCATTATAGTGTAATAAATATATAAAGTTGCTTTTAATAATATAAAGGAACCTGATATAATTTCCCCGATATTTCGTCTGATTTCATCGCCAAAATTTCAGTTTACCTTAATATGTAAAAACCTAGTTACATAAAAATGTACAAAATGTACCCGACCTGTTGAACGATATAGATGAATATGTTTGCCCTGTTGTTCCTCTCCATGACTGAAATAATGTTGCTAAGGTTTTCTACTTAAATAGATACATGTAAAAACATTCCAAATGACTTACTTATTGAGGTTCGTCATTATAACAAATACTTTGTTTATAACAATGCACCACACATTAACCTTATGAGTTTGGCATTATAATTTTTTATTGATACTAGTGTATTATGTATTACCTAATTCGTTCTAAAATATAACGTAATCAAAGTGCGTAATGACGCAAGTAGTAAGCTTGATGATACAGGCTATATTAACCTGGTATATTGTAGTAAGTTAGAACTTATATTCCGTTGACTGTCGATTGTCCTGAAAATTGAAACTAGTTCGACAGATGATTTCGTATTCATAAAAATGTTGTAAAGCCTACACATTTTAAAACGTCAAAAACAAGAGTAAGTGAGCTGTCATTGGATAATATTGAAATAACTCCACAGTGTTGTCATTTTATAAAAAAAACCTCTCCAAACAATGTTTTATTAACATAAATTAACCAGTACATTACGCAAACGCCATTGTTTAATAATTTAAGTGGATTGCTTCAGCGGTACTGTAATTGTAGATTGATTTTCCTGTACTTACATACCCAGTAATGATTTTATTGTGTTTGATTAGACACTTTATTGTCGGTGTAATGTACACGCTTCAATTCCAATACAAGTAATGTATTCTCACTATCTAAAATAGAGACTACATACCAAATCAACCATATAGTTTCTTTTAAAGATATGGCTCATGGTTCTGCTACTTTTCTCCATACAATGCTTGTCTCTTCAAGTGATTGTTAGAGGTAATAATTGCTAATTCTTTTTTTACAACCGTCGGGATGTTTAGTTATCAATTTTACAAACTCACATGTAATCATATACATAAACATGTTTATGATTGTTCACTAACTTCTCAGTATCCTTAATTTTAATATAAATGCCATACTTGTAGCATTCAAAAATAAGACACATTTATAAACACCGCCTCCCCTTCCCAAAAATAAAATTGCCATAAGTAGCTATGTTGATACTTCGAGATACAAATATGCAAACTTACCATGAACAATTTATCTACAAAGTAATAGATGAACAGACTATGTGTTTTACTGTACACAAAATCCAGTAAAGATCACACGCATATAAAGAGCTTTAGAATATTACAAATTGCCATTTCGATCGGGTGTTGATACGTCTTACTATTGTGATACAAGATTAAATGTTCTCAACGAGTGTTGCACTTCCGTTAACACAATGGTTTGCCAACAGCTTAGATTTGGTACAAATATAGACAGACTTTGGAATACTTCCCATGAAAAGTGTGAGGACTATTGACTTGTATTGACCGAAATCATACACATACCGACTTCTGATTATTTCGAGTTATTTCATTCTATATTAACAGCTACGAAAGAGATACAACCGAACGTCTCCTTGAATATTCAGAATATTGGACTCGCATCCGAAGACCGCTTGATAAACATTTGAAAGATATTTGAAAGACATACACTGGTTTGATCATCGTTTATATTCGCATGTTTACCAACATTTGTTAGTAACATTGATACTAATTTCAGGTAATGCAATATTTAAATTTACAACTTGCTTTAAATTTTTGTTTTCTGATTTTGATACTTGGATATAAAGTAAACTATGTTTTTTATGGAATCACCACTATTATATGATAATTTCGGTAGGGGTTTGGCCTTTTAATTGTTTCTTTGAATTATGTGTTGCCATTGCTCTGTGTAGTTGTGTTGTGGTGTTACTGAATTCTGTGCCTGACCTGTTAGATTGAGTGTTACATTCCTAGTCCGTTTGTTTGATTTGCTGGCACAATAATTTACAAGATTGTAATATAATCAACCATATAATGAGGCGATTAAACTATACTAGCACCATAAAGTTTACATGTTGTAGAAGTACACTAGAAGCGATACTAGTTTCACAGAACATAATCACACACTAATGACTCGTGCAGATTAAGCCTAGTTATTCCTGTTGAAATCACACATTATTACACCATATCCAATTAATTACAACATACGGTAATTTCCGATTTGTGAAATGATTGATCAAATTATTATACACGCTAATGAACTTATTGTATTATACATCGAAAACACAACATAACTCACAATCGTGGTCGGTGTAATGCTTATAAATCAAATAAACAGTGCAATTCAAACTGATTGAAAAAACATATCCCATTTTTAATGGAAGAAAAAAGTTGTTTACAATGAACGCGTCAGAAATCAATTTAGAAATCTGATATTTTAAATAAAACCGGACATATGCCAGTAAGTGGAGTACAACTCCTACGTGTTGTGTTAATCCAAATACTGCATAGACAATAGTGATGGAGCTAATAATAAGAATTTTCGTTTCAATAAATAAGAAGCGATTTTTACTATTCTGTACTATTCAAGTGGATTATAAAATACAAAACATATCCATGATATTTCATGCACTCATTTATGTTTTCCGTGTGTTTGTATTTCTCAAGATATTTATGCCTTTGTTTGATATTATATGTTTTGATATATTGATCTATGAATTTTTATGTTTCATATATTTATGAATGTTCCATGTCTTTAAAGAATAAATGCTCTACATGTACATGTTCAACGATTTATCATAAAACAACATTAATCCAACAATCATGTTGCATATTCTGCGGCAACAATTCTATTTAATAGAAATACAAAGTTATTGTATTTACTTAAACTATAAATCAACAATAACTGTCACACTAAAACTGTTGCGTGTTATTTGATGTGATGAAGCATTGCTCGTTATTCTGTTTGTCACTGTTTGACGCTCATACATTGTCATTTGTTCCGGGATTATTTGGTAAATATCTTGGAAAAGTTGGGAGAATAATTGAATAAGGCGCATTATGCCATTTCCAATTAATTGTTACATTAAAGACTGGGATAATCCCTTAGACGAAGGGAAGATGTTGTTGCGTTCGCGTTGGTTAATGATCAACGTTGTATTCTATGTATGCCAATTTGATTATACGTGTGTTAATTACTTCATCCACTTTTTCCCGAACCCATTCTTTTAGCTATAACAACCTTACTTATATCCACAAGTATAGGAATACAGCTGAAAATAGACTTCTATGTCGTATTTTACATGATAATTCAAATAATATGTACTCTTTCTTAACAAAACGGAAACGTGTTTTTTTTAATTATTTCATTTTTGCGCAATGGTAATGGGTCATTGAGAGACATTTTCAATTGCCTTTTCCATTTACGGATACAAATTACGAATGATTAAGCACAGTGTGAACACAGAATAAGATTATATATTAAGTATTTTGAAAAATATAATAAGACTGTCATAAAATATCCTTCAAGCTAAATATTTTTAGAGAGATATTAAGTCGACAATATAAAATACGAACTAATTACGTGTATACAAAAACATATTATTTGCAACGCACAAGTTCTACCTTGTCATGGCAAATCGCCATTTTAACTCAATGATACGTTTTTGTAAGGACTACTAGTATTTAAGTTTCTGATTACGGTCCGCGTAGGTATTTAGTGGTTTATAACGTACATTTATTTTGGGTTTTTACAGTCTTACAATTTTGGCATCATTTTTAAATGAACATCTTCGATTTGTGATTTCCATAACATTTATACGACCACGCTATAAAATAGTATGTTCCCCGTGGGAATCTGTCTTAGACAGAAATGTGATTGAATTATATGTATAATAGTTTGGTAGCAAGTTTTATTCGTTTTTCATATTACCAAAGGGGCGAGTTTATTAGTTAAGTAATGTCGGTAAGTTTAACGTACACAAACAACCGACATGGACATGCATGATGATTCAATCATTTCTTTTCTCTAACCTTATATAGCTTGACCAGATTAAACTGAGGTTCCGTACTTAATTCGTAAACGTCCGGAGATAACGGTATATAATTAGTTAGCATACAGATCGAATACAACAGAGCACAGCCGGACAAGTTTTACGGAGTTTTATTAGTGACGGTTTAATCTGGTCAAGCTATAACTGTCATCAAAAACAAACGAATAACAAATATGCAGAACGTTAAAATTATAGTAACAATCGCATGTACTCGTAAAGTATACGTTTATTGATGTTATATGTGGCTTTTGTTTTCCATTCCATGTGGTGAAAACAGATGACAACACATTTGGGTGGTATTATTTGTATAGAAACATGTTAATTGCAACTTATTGTTGTATATTATATTTTAAACTTTCACATCGGCATTAAAGGCACACAAGTAGGTATGATAAATTAATGGTTCAGACACGTAAAATTAATAAAAAAATGTTTATGTTTGTCTAAGTATGTTTTATTATCCCACGTATATATGTGAATAACGTTCGAGCCGTTGATATTGAATACATTTTGTGATAACAAGACATGCCCTGCATTGCCCTCGCCTAGAACATTCACCGTATTACACATAAATAATTCTGTATCACGCCTTCATCTATCACGTGTTAGCGCATTCTTTTATATTTACCGAGAAATTTCCAAAGGGCAAGATCTTGTCTTTGTTTTCTTTTCTTCTGAATTATTAATGCATAATTGTAAGTACAAAACTATAAATTAATTGTAGGGGCATTGTTTATTTCCTGTGCTCTGCAACAAGTTTTTTGTAAATATCTTAGTATATTGACAGCTTTATTGTATCGAAGTCGGGATATTGCTAGATTAATAAAGTGACGTTGGTACGTTACGTGGATAATTGACCTTACGATTGATGTTTACATATGTAAATTATTAGTTCAAGGCACCAACCAAAGTGTCTAATCTTAGTATAAATGCATGGCAATCGTTGTACATGGATCCATGGATGTTATGCCAATTGTATGGTCGTATGATGCATTGTGTTAAAGTCATTGAATGTACGGCTCATTTCTGTCGGCGGGGACTTGGAGTTTCGATTGTTTATTTGGCGTATGTGTGTGAATTGCTCATTGTTGTTGATGTTGTGTTGTTTCTGATGTTTGTGCCCGGCTGGTTAGGTTGAGTGCTATCTTCCCTGTCTGATTTCCTCATACCTTTTTGTGTAGCATGCATTGTAGTGTAATAGATTTATAAAGTTGCTTTTAAAAAGATAAAGGGACCTGATATAATTTCCCCGATATTTCGTCTGATTTCATGTCCATAATTTCCGTTTACCTTAATATGTAAAAACCTAGTCACACAAAAGTGTACAATATGTATCCAACATGTTTAACGATATAGATTAATTTGTTTGCCCTGTTGTTCCTCTCCATGACTGAAATAATGTTGCTATGGTTTTCAACTAAAATGGATACATGTAAATACATTCCACATGACTTACTTTTAGACGTTCGTCATTATAACAAATACTTTCTTACTACGTATTGCCTAATTAGTTCTACCATATAGCGTAAGCAACGTGTATAATGACGCAAATAGTAAGCTTGATGCTACATGATATATTAGCCTGGTATATTGTAGTAAGTTAGAACTTAGATTCCGTTGACTCTCGATTGTCCTGAAAATTGAAACCTTTTCGACGGATGATTTCGCATTCATAAAAATGTTATAAAGCCTGAACATTTTAAACCGTCAAAAACAAAAGTAAGTGAGCTGTCATTGAATAATATTGAAATAACTCCACAGTATTGTCATTTTATAAAAAAAACTATCCAAGCAATGTTTTAATTACATAAATTAACCAGTACATTATGCAAACGCCATTGTTTAATAATTTAAGTGGATTGCATCAGTGGTACTGTAATTTTAGTAGATTGATTTTCCTGTACTTAGATACCCAGTAATGATTTTATTGTGTTTGATAATACACTTTATTGTCCGTGTACACGCTTCAATTCCAATCCTAGTAACGCATTCTTACAATCTAAAATAGAGACCACATACCTAATCAACCATATGGTTTTGTTTAAATGATATGACTTATGGTTCTGCTACTTTTCTCCGTACAATGCTTGTCTCCTCAAGTGAATGTTAGAGGTAATAATTGCTAATTCTTTTTTAAGACCGTCGGGATTTTTAGTTATCAATTTTACAAACTCACATGTAATCATATACATAAACATGTTTATGATTGTTCACTAACTTCTCAGTATCCTTAATTTTAATATAAATGCCATACTTGTAGCATTCAAAAATAAGACACATTTATAAACACCGCCTCCCCTTCCCCAAAATAAAATTGCCATAAGTAGCTATGTTGATACTTCGAGATACAAATATGCAAACTTACCATGAACAATTTATCTACAAAGTAATAGATGAACAGAATGTGCGTTTTACTGTACACAAAATCCAGTTAAGATCACACGCATATAAAGAGCTTTACAATATTACAAATTGCCATTTCGATCGGGTTTTGATACGTCTTACTATTGTGAGACAAGATTAAATGTTCTCAACGCGTGTTGCACTTCCGTTACATGTAACACAATGGTTTGCCAATGGTTTAGATTTGGTTCAAATATAGACAGACTTTGGAATACTTCCCATGAAAAGTGTGAGGACTATTGACTTGTATTGACCGAAAGCATACACAGACTGAATTCTGATTATTTCAAGTTATTTCATTCTATATTTACAGCTACGAAAGAGATACAACCGAACGTCTCCTTGAATATTCAGAATATTGGACATGCATCCGAAGACCGCTTGATAAACATTTGAAAAATATTTGAGAGACATACACTGGTTTGATCATCGTTTATATTCGCATGTTTACCAACATTTGTTAGTAACATTGATACTGTTTTCAGGTAATGAAATATTTAAATTTACAACTTGCTTTTAATGTTTGTTTTCTGATTTTGATACTTGAATATCAAGTAAACTATGTTTTTATGGAATCACCACTATTATGTGATATTTTCGGCAGGGGATTGGGCTTTAAATTGTCTCTTTGAATTATGTGTTGTCATTGCTCTGTGCAGTTGTGTTGGTGTTATTGACGTATGTGCATGGCCTGTTAGGTTGTGTGCTACATTCCTAGTCCGTTTGTTTGATTTGCTAGCACAATAACTTGCAAGATTGTGATATAATCAACCATATAATGAGGCGATTAAACTATACTAGCACCATAAAGTTTACATGTTGTAGAAGTACACTAGAAACGATACTAGTTTCACAGAACATAATCACGCACTAATGACAGCCTAGTTATTCCTAACGACATCACACATCATCACACCATTTCCAAATAATTACAACTTACGGTAATTTCCGATTTGTGAAATGATTGATCAAATTATTATACACGCTAATGAACTAATTGATATCTGCGCATCGACACCAAAAACATAAATAGCACCCGTTTTCTCTCAAATGCTTATAAATGAAATAAACAATACAATTCAACACTGATTAAAAAAAACGTATCCCATTTCTAATGAATAAAAAACTTCTAAACAATGGACGCGTTAGAAATCATTTTAGAAATATGATATTTTAAATAAAACCGGACACATGCCAGTAAAGTGAGTATATCACCCACATGTTGTGTTTAACCAAACAGACATTGATGATTGAGCAAATAATAGGATTCATTTTCCATGTCCATTTTCGTTTCAATAAATACAAACGATGTTTTCAGCACTATTCAAAACGATTATAAAATACAAAAAAACTCAGTGATATTTTATGCACTGCTGTATGCTTTTTGTGTGTTTGTATTTCTCAACATATCCATGCCTTCATTTGATATTGCATGTATATGCTTTATAACTGTACGAGTTTGTCCACGTCGTTAAGTATAACATATTCAATACTGTACCAAGATTAATCATAAAACATCACTAATCCCTCAATAGAGTTGCATATTCTGCGGCATCCATTCTATCTCAAAGAAATACAAAGTTAGTATATTTACTTACACAATAAAACAAGAATAACTGTCATACTAAAACGAGTTGCGTGTCATTTGATGTGATTTAAGATAGTTTGTAATTCTGTTTGTCAGTGTTTGACGCTAATACATTGTCATTTTTCCGGGATTATTTGGTAAATATCTTCGAAAAGTTGGGAGAATAATTGAATAAGGTGCATAATGTCATTTCCATTTCATTGTTACATTAGAGACTAGAGTACTACATGTATCTAAGAAGAAGGGGAGATAGTTTTGCGTTCATGTTGGTTAATGATCAACGTTGTATTTTATGTATGCCAATTTGATTATACGTGTGTTAATTACTTCATCCATTTTTTCCGAACCCATTCATTTAGCTATAACAACCTTAATAGTATCCACAGTAATAGGAATACAGCTGAAAATAGACTTCCATGTCGTATTTTACATGATAATTCAAATAATATGTTGTCTTTCTTCACAAAACTGAAACGTGTTTTTTTAATTATTTACTTTTTGCGCAATGGTAATGGGTCATTGAGAGACATTTTCAATAGTTGATATCCGGAACTCTGTGCAAGGTGGTTTCCCCATTAATTTACATGTAGGTACAAACAAATCTGGCCTAGTTAGACTGGTTTTGTATTGATATGCAAATACCACTGACCCAAACTCTATTGTCCAGATATGAATATTCAAGCGTCACAATGATTATAACGGTAAAACTTTATTTGTACCTACAGATTAGTGGAGATCCGGAGTAGGTCTATTGCCTTTTCCATTTACAGATAAAAATTACGAATGATTTAGCATAATACGAACACAGAATAAGATTATATATTAAGTATTTTGAAAAAATATGATTAGACTGTCATACCATTTCCTTCAAGCGAAATACTTTTGCAGAGATATTAAGTCGACAATATAAAAAACGAACTAATTACATGTATACAAAAACATAATATTTGCAACGCACAAGTTCTACCTTGGTCATGGCAAATCGATATCATAAGATACGAACTAATCACATGTATACAAAACATATAATTTGCAACGCACAATTTCTATCTTGTCATGGCAAATCGCCATTTTAACTCAATGACAGGTTTCTGTAAGGACTACTAGTATTTGAGTTTCTGATTACGGTCGGCGTGGGTATTTAGTGGTTTATAACGTACATTGATAGGCGGTTTGACAATTTTGACATCAACTTATAATGAATATATTCCATTCGTGATTTCCATACTATTTATGCGACTATGCTATAAAATAGTGTGTTACCCAAGTGACTCTGTCTTAGACAGAAATGTGATTGAATTATTTCTAGTTGGCCACCGAATGAAATATTATATTATGCGACATATTCAATCAATATTTCTAAAATTGTGGTTATTCTCATTCCATGCACTTATCTATCGATTTCAAGAAATAAATTACGCATGCATGTATAAAATCATCCATGCGGAACATTTAGTGCAAAATGGCTTACGTGCACGTGGTTCACGCGCCCGACATGTTTGAATTTTTGAAATTAGTCAAAATGTATTCTCTGTCAATTGGCTTAATGAAAAGCATTGATTCTGGCGAGAATAAGTAATATGGGGCGCGTTGAGTCCGTTAGAATGACGAGTACCAACATCAAAATCCAGACATGTACGTCAAAACGTCATTTTGAAAAAAGAGATATTTATAATAACGTGGGGTTTAGCTTGAATTTTTGCGGGAAACATACTTTCTATCAATAAAATTGGACAGTATCGGGATTTCGATTATTTGTATTCTTCTAAAAGCATTTTTTTGAAACTAATTTATCAAAACACGTGGCCAATCAGACATCCGTTCAATGTATGCATGCATCTGACGTCATGAGCGCGTTCCACATGGCACATTCTCAAAAATGATATTGTGTAAAGAAAAGGCAATCAACAGGGAACAAATTCATACCAAATGCGATACTATTCCAATCTGCACGAGGCCAACGTGCAAAAAAGCAATTTCGCACCAATCGGTACGCATGAATGATTTTGTACATGAATACGCCATTTCTTTACGGAAATCGATAAATTAGTGCCTGGAATGAACAAATAACACAGCCTAAGATTTATTGATGTAATATTTCAGATCATATAATATTTTTTCGTATGGCCTATTAGAAATTCATTTGAGTGTATGTGAAGAACGTTCGAACCATTGATATTGAATACATTTTGTGATAACAAGACATGTCCTGCATTGCCCTCGCCTAGAACATTCACCATATTACATATAAATAATTCTGTATCACGCCTTCATCTATCACGTGATAGCGTATTCTTTTATATTTACCGAGAAATTTCCAAAGGTCAAGATCTTGTGTTTGTTTTCCTTTCTCCTGAATTATTAATGTATAAACTATAAATTAATAGTAGTTGATTGAGGGGCATTGTTTATTTCCTGTGCTCTGCAACAAGTGCTCATTTTTTCGGCGGGGACTTGGATTTTCGATTGTTTCGTTGGCGTATGTGTGTGCATTAATTGCTCATTGTTGTTGATGTTGTGTGGTTCTGTTTTTTGCCGTGCTATCTTCCCTGTCTGATTTCCTCATACCTTTATTGTGTTACATGCATTGTAGTGTAATAAATATATAAAGTTGCTTTAAATAATATAAAGGGACCTGATATAATTTCCCCGATATTTCGTCAGATTTCATCGCCATAATTTCCGTTTACCTTAATATGTAAAAACTTAGTTACACAAAAATGTACAAAATGTATACGACCTGTTAAACGATATAAATGAATGTGTTTGCCCTGTTGTTCCTCTCCATGACTGAAATAATGTTGCAAAGGTTTTTTACTTAAAAAGATATATGTAAAACATTCCAAATTACTTACTTATTGAGGTTTGTCATTATAACAAATACTTTATTTATAACAATGTACTACGTATTCCCTTTTTAGTTCTACCATATAGCGTAAGCAACGTGTATAATGACGCAAGTATACTAAGCAAAACAGCTAACCGAACGCTTATGTTTTTTATAAATATTTATAGAACTATCCATAGGAATTGTCTGAAACTTGGCCTGAAGTATAATGAAAGCATTAGAAAACTTGTGGTAAAATTTCGTCAAAATATTTGATTTGCATCATCTTCAAAATATGTATTTAATGACATCACCCATCAAGATGAAATTCACAAAATCTACAATTAGCATATTTTATGAATGAGCAGCGGTTTTTACCGTACAATTTTTTTATTTATTAATATTTTTGGACGAAAGTTTGTGTATTTGTTATTTACGATCTTGGGGAGCGATTTAAGTAGTTTCTTTTTCAAAAATGCGAAACGGAAGTTCACAGAACCATGAAATAACAGAACCAGACATATAAACTTGAAATTCATGAATAAGCGTTCAATAATACAAGATTTTAGGTTTATTCCATACCCATTTTAAAAAGACTAATCGCCAAATCAATAAAACAAATAGTCAAACTCGATATCATGCGATTTGGTCACAAAAACATGGATTTTTTAATTTTTCAAAATTATGATTATAATTTTCAATGGTCAAGGGGAGGTAATTTGGTCGAATATCTTTTGTGTGGATAAATGAGGGTAACTATTGACTTAATTCTGGTTTTATTTTCAGTATTTTAATATTTATTTTTGTTTCCGTTATCAGAATATACACTTAAGACAATCTTTATTACCAAAGTTGGCATTTACAATTTGTCGAACACCTGATGAACGCACTTCAAAAGTGTCCTTTATACTGAATGGAGCGAAAAACACGTTTTTTCAAACACATGCAAAACAGTCCTCAGGACTAATATTTATTATTTTATAAAGTCAACGAGTTTCACTTAGGCATGACAATACAATTTTATGGGAAAATGTAGTGAATGAACTTAAAAAGATGTAAAATTATGCAAGAGTTATCCCACTTGAATTTGCTAGTGTTCTTTGCTCCTGTCATTCCCAATATACTGTTTTAGGTAATTTTATGTGCATTGGTATTCAGCCACACGTGAAAGAAAAGAAAATAATGTTTGTGATAATTTAAAGCTGTGTAAAACTGATCTGTTTGATTGATACCCTCCAGGGAGCGTAATTGCCGCTTTTCCGCGGCCTACCTTTGACAAATGCGCCATGTTTTTGACATAATATTTTGTTTTTCCGACTAACAAACACCCATGCTACACAACATACACACAAAACTCGTGCAATTCGAGAGCAATCGATCACAACCTGCAAAAATGAGGTTTGAAGCTTTTTCGTCATGGATGAGTGATTTTGGCATGTATTTTCATGTGGTAAGCTGCATAAGGTGCACAATCTATATTGACATAACTAAGCAAAATTTAAATTTAAAAGTCATCCATTCTTACAATCTAAAATAGAGACCACATTCAGGATCAACCATATCGTTTTTTTAAATGATATGACTCATGGTTCTGCTACTTGCCTCCGTAAATGTCAGTGAATGTTAGTGGTAATCATTGTTAATTTTAGTTGTAAAACCGTCGGGAGTTTTAGGTATCTATTTTACAGAATCAAATGTAATCATCAACACTTAAATGTTTATTATTGTTCACTAACTGCTTAGTATCCTTAGTTTTCATATAAATGCCATACTTGCAGTATTCAAAAATAAGACACAGTTATAAACACCGCCCCCCCTTCCCCAAATTAAAATTGCCATAAGTAGCTATGTTGATACTTCGTGATACAAACATGCAAACTTACCATGAACAATTTATCAACAAAGTAATAGATGAACAGAATATGTTTTTACTGAAAACAAAATCCAGTTAAGATCACACGCATATAAAGAGCTTTACAATATTACAAATTGCCATTTCGATCCGTTTTTGACACGTCTTACTATTGTGAGACAAGATTAAATGTTCTCAACGAGTGTTGCACTTCCGTTACATGTAACACAATGGTTTGCCAACAGTTTAGATTTGGTACAAATATAGACAGACTTTGGAATACTTCCCATGAAAAGTGTGAGGACTATTGACTTGTATTGACCGAAATCATACACAGACTGAATTCTGATTATTTCAAGTTATTTCATTCTTTATTTACAGCTACGAAAGAGATACAACCGAACGTCCCCTTGAATATTCAGAATATTGGACACGCATCCAAAGACCGCTTGATAAACATTTGAAAGATATTTGAAAAACATACACTGGTTTGATCATCGTTTATATTCGAATGTTTACCAACATTTGTTAGTCACATTGATACTGTGTCCAGGAAATGCAATATTTAAAATTTACAACTTGCTTTGAATTTGTTTTCTGATTTTGATACTTGAATATCAAGTAAACTATGTTTGTATGGAATCACCACTATTATGTGATATTTTCGGCAGGAGCTTGAGCTTTAAATTGTTTCTTTGACTTGTTTTTGTGTTGTCATTGCTCTGTGTAGTTGTATTGTGGTGTTACTGAATTATGTGCCTGACCTGTTAGATTGAGTGCTACATTCCTAGTCCGCTTGTTTGATTTGCTAGCACAATAATTAACAAGATTGTAATATAATGAGGCGATTAATTAAACTATACTAGCACCATAAAGTTTACATGTTGTAGAAGTACACTAGAAGCGATACTAGTTTCACACACACTAATGACACGTGCAGATTAGGCCTAGTTATTCCTGTTGAAATCACACATCATTACACCAGGTCCAATCAATTACATCATACGGTAAATTCCGATTTGTGAAATGATTGATCAAATTATTGTACACGCTAATGAACTTGTTGGGTTAGGCATCGACAACAAAAACATAAATAACAATCGTATTTGGTGAATAATACTTAAACGAAGTTGACAATGCTATTCAAAACTGATTGAAAAAAAAACATATCAAATTTCTAATGAATAAAAATCTTAAAAACAATGGACGGGTTAGAAATAAATATAGAAATATGATATTATAAATTAAACCATGCCTGTAAAGTGACTATACCACCCACAAGTTGTGTTAATCCAAACAGACATTGATGATTGAGCAAATAATAGGATTCCGTATGTCCATTTTCGATTCAATAAATAAAAACGATGTTTTCAGCACTATTCAAAACGATTATAGAATACAAAAAACCTCAGTGATATTTTATGCACTGTTGTATGTTTTTTGTGTGTTTGTTTTTCTCAACATATCTATGCCTTCATTTGATATTGCATGTATATGCTTTATAAATGTATGAGTTTGTCCACGTCGTTAAGTATAACATATTCAATACTGTACCAAGATTAATCATAAAACATCACTAATCCCTCAATAAAGTTGCATATTCTGCGGCATCCATTCTATCTCAAAGAAATACAAAGTTAGTATATTTACTTAAACAATAAAACAAGAATAACTGTCATTCTAAAACGAGTTGCGTGTCATTTGATGTGATTTAAGATAGTTTGTAATTCTGTTTGTCAGTGTTTGACGCTAATACATTGTCATTTGTTCCGGGATTATTTGGCAAATATCTTCGAAAAGTTGGGAGAATAATTGAATAAGGTGCATAATGTCATTTCCAATTAAATGTTACATTAGATACTAGGATACTATCTAGGAAGAATGGGAGATGTGTTTGTTTCATGTAGGTGAATGATCTACGATGTATTCTATGTATGCCTATAAGATAATACGTGAGCTATTTATTTCATCATTTTTTGCGATCTCATTCATTTGGCTATATCATCCTTAATAGTATCTACAGTAATAGGAATGCAGCTGAAAAATAGACTTCTATGTCGTATTTTACGTGAGAATACAAATGATATAGCTTTCTTCACGAAACGGAAATGTGTGTTTTAACTATTTCATGTTGACGCAATGGTAATGGCACGTTGAGAGATATTTTTCAGTGTCATTTTCCATTTACGGATACCAATTACGAATGATTTAGTTCATTGTGATCACAGAATAGGTTTTGTATTAAGTATTTTGAAAGAATATGATAAGACTGCCATAAAATTTCCTGAAAGAGAAAAACTTTTGCCGAAATATGAAGTCCACATTACAAAATACAAACCAATTACAAGTAAATAAAGCAATTAATTCGCTACGCTTAACCAATGGGACATCAACAATATATCAGGTAGCACACTGTGTTTCTTGAACCTTGTGGCATTTTGAAGCAATTCTTTCAAATACAGTACGCAAGATCGGTTTTAAGCTTATTGCAGCACTTTTCTATACTTTTCTTTCGCAATGCAAATTTCGCGTTTTGTATTGGAGCTATAACGTATTCATAAAGACAGTTTGTATACTGTAAAATCATTTAATTTCGTTGGGACGAAATTTCGTGTTTTTTGTAAAAAAGACAATTTAGTTGGCACTTGAATTCGTGGATTTTGTATTTCAGGTAATAAAACAAGGGTCAAAATTAATGTTCGTTGGGATTAAAGTTCGTGGTTGAGGAGAACCACGAAATCAACGAAATTTAAATTCCCCATGAAAAGTATGATTTTACAATATTATAATCGAACATCGATGTAAAACATTTGTTGTCGGTTGTTTTTAATATCACATAAACTTCGAATACATACTACATGTATAATTAAATCAACCATGGGTACTCAGCTTAACTGATGGTTGGTTTGATGGTTTTAATCATTAAGTTTTAAACAGATATCTTGAGAGCAAACTTGTAAGTTATGTATTAAAAATGTGACTATCAATACATTTGTGTTATATTTTTGAGATTATATTTAACATTTGCATAGTTTAATGTATGTTAACTATAAATAAAGTGACATTGTTTTAACATGTTTTCAATCTTAATGTTAATTATAAACAAGTTTACAAACGAAAGACGTGGAGACTTGAATGAGCCTACTATCAAAATGATAGTGTTGTAAACGTTGTTAACAAACGAAACAAAATAATAAATATATAAAAAGGATGGTGAGGAGTTTAAATTGACATACTATTACAAAAACGGTAATTCTTGATTTTACAAATGCACAGCAAAAAAATATATTTACATCATTCCGCACATGAAGTACATCACAATCTATTTGTCTAGATAGAGTCTCACTAAAAATAATATTGTTTAAAACACTACAGTTCAAACTGCAATTCATCAAGATACATAAATAAAACTTTTTATACAAATATACCAGGGAAAAAAAGTTATGAACTCGGCTGCATTTTAGTTTACAACAAAATGTGATTGAATAAAACGTTTACCTCTGTTATGTGAAGTGCAGGCGATTCCTGTCAAAGATAAATCCGGACTAAAACAAGTTTCTATAATTCCCACACGCTAAAACCTAACCGTATTCCCTCGGTAATAGTACTTAGCGCTTTGGAATAAGATAAAGCCATTTGAAAACCAATAATGCGCTTTATCGTTATCGAATCCATTTGTATGAAGCCGCTCGGACTAACTGAAGTAATGCTTCAATACTGTTCATTTGATGGCATTTTTATACGACCGCCGGTATTGGTATCGTTTTCCAATATAAGGGGATCTTTCTGGCCATCGTGTGAGACAACGGGTTAATCTTGGGGTAAAGTTCCTGTAATAAGTAACTCCGTTCTCACGTGATCTCAACCATGAACATAGTGTAATAACAGTAACTGGTTCGGATACATAAAGTATTTAAATGCTGATATTAAATACTAGGTATATGCAAATATCTTCTGAGTTATAAACGTACATTATTATAAACACAGATTTTGTTAAACAACATTGTGTCACAAAGCATTTCGTTTCATTTAAAATTCAAAACTTTGACTGCCCTTTAAACAAAGCAATTTCTATAATTCAACTGTTTTTATTTTTCTTACTCTGTGTGACTATTATATGATGGTAAACTAAATTAGAACAACATATGATTAGTGTAATTTGAATGTCTAATCTGAAATAGATTAAGTTTTATTTATAACTATAAAAGGGTTAGGGTTAATGATTCTGAATTTTAAAAAACAAATCAAAGCATTCAATTGTAAAATGTATATGGGAATTGGAATGGAACCGACACTGCTTTTTTCTTCTATATTGCTATGAACAATGACAGAAACGTATCCGTATAAGATGTGTGCATTCCAATGCTATTACTGTAACAAACCAGATTGTAACTAATCACACGATTAGAACATATCAAATGTATGCCCGTATACTTGACAATACATTCATCCCTTACTAGCAACTAATGTCCTAATTGATGTTCTTGTAATGGTTACACGATCAAAATGGTACATTGTATGCCCGATTGTGTAGTTGTTTCTTTTTTGCATTGCGCATTGCAGATAAAGTGCAATTATTTTAAGTGGTGTCATTTCATTGGCAATATCTTACGGACTGCGTATCTGCCGGTGGTTTCATGTGAATGTTCTTTATGCAAATATCGGTCACATAGACAGCATGAAAGAAGTTTGTGTATTAATAAGACTAATATTCGAGACTGTCTGCTATAATATTGATCTTGAGCATGTTAATTTCACTTTGATTACATCGTCATCAATGTTTAGTATTATACACGCTACTTGTTTATGTCCGTAATAATTTGATCATAAATTCATTGTTGATATAATACAGATGCCCTTGTCACAATTAATGTGTTTGATGTATTTAATCTGCCTATACAAAAACGCATGTTAAATTACAGCAGATGCATTTCCATTAGTTTGTCATGAAATTATTTACCTTGAAACTGTTAACATTGATAGTACACATACATATACGAACAAAATAATAATATACGTGTAGCTTAATAAGATACTTGATTGACCATTTTATCTAGTCATGTGAACGTATGTATTGTGTATACTATGTACCCATTAGGGTTTCACTCACATTACTTTACATGGATTGTAAAGTAATGAATGTGATATCTTGCTAATTATTGGACCAATATTAAAGAGTTTTTCCACTAATAACATGGTCATGTTTATTGCAATATCATAACGAACTTTTCACCCTCTTATTGAACAAGTATCTGCTGGCTCGTATGCCGCTCAGAGACAGTAAAACACTCCCGTCCTTCAAGAAAGCCCTGAAAACGCATTATTTTACTATAGCTTATTCATGCTGAAGTTCATGGTTAAGTAGACGCCCGTCTACTGGGTTAAGTAGAGCCCCGTTTCAAAGTGTGGTAAGGTCTAGCAGAAAGTTTGTTATTTCTTCGACCTTTATGGTAAGGTCTAGAAGAAAGTATGTTATTTCCTCGACCTTTATGGTAAGGTCTTGAAGAAAGTATGTTATTTCTTCGACCTTTGTAACTCATATGATGATAGTAACTTTATGTCATCTGTGAGTCATCCCCCTTTTAAAGGAAGTATCACTATTCCTTTAAGGGTTAAGGACATGTGGTAATGGTACTTGACGTTATCCTTGTCCTAGTTGAGGTTTACATTCAGTTAATACCCCTACAGATAATCAAATCGTTGTACACCACTATCTTATTGTAGCAAAGTATTTCTATATACCATGTCTCCTAAGTTTAATATTGCATTTCGTTTCGGCAATATGATACGATATGATGGGAGACTAAATAGCGTTGATAAAAATGTTTTTGTATATTTTATGTACATTGTATATTGTTTTAAACATGTATTAGTCGGGACTGTACAGCACTTTTGAACGTGTTTATACATGAAAAAAGGGCTATATAAATATGGTATAATAAATAAATAAATTATGTTACACAGATTAATACAGCAGATTATCAGAGAAGTTTTCATGATTTTTTTCATATTGTCTATTGATTTTTGTACCATGATTTAACTCACAGCTTGTTTGTTGTTTGCCTTGTGTTTGTTATTGAGTATTTTCTGTCAAATCTCGCTATTCCGGTTAGTTATATTGTTTATGAACACAACTTTTATTGAGTTGAGTTATGAAACCCTTCAAAGGACATGTGTAACATAAAACGTTTTCGAAGCAATGTATTATGGATAAAGCATATCACATGGATGTATTGTTGCATGTAATGTGTGCAATGTACGAAACATTAAACCTTTGATGTAAAACAGAAAGTGCGGTGTTACGATGATGTAAACAGCATACACAAAGACAAACAGGAAACGACTGCATTACAAACGGACATGCACACCGTTTATTTCAGTTTGAAGAATGTTCGAGGAGTTTTGTTCTCACAGTTTGGTATTTTGCCAGGAAGTAAATAATTTGAATCTGACAACACGTGCATGGATTACAAATAAGAAACAGCGACAAAGTCAGAGGAGTTCCAAAAGTGAATGTTATCTCACATTTATAAGTCACTTAATAATATGATATTCTGAAACGACATCACGTGCCTGTTATGATGACATTACGACAAAGTTCTTACATTTTGTATATAGCCTTTCTCTTGCATTATGAATAAACAACATCGAAGCATGTGGAGAAAATTGCTATTGTTGTACATACTGTAAATGACTACCTCACACTACTGTGTGGTAAGAGATATGCTGTCCTGTAGAGGGAAGTTGTCAAATAGGTAAGGTGGTTGAAGAATATCGGCTATATTTATGCAATTCAAATAAAGTATGTAAGTTAATAGTGAAGAATGAAACTAGGTCAGAATAAGTTTGTCACGCTATTTAACTGACAAAAACTCGTCTGGCAAGAATGTATCATATACACAACTTTTGAAATGAAAAACAAAAGGCGCAGAAACAATAAATTGATATATTTGTTTATTGTGGTTGTAGATTAGGTAGTTTAACGAATGAACGCTCGTGAATTCGTCAATTATCTCAAACCACTTGTTATTGTCGAGTACTCGAATTCTTTAAAATTGTTAACATATATGCAGTATTGACGCATTGAAATCTCATGTTAGAAAGATGTGTTTTTATTTATGCAATATATTTCAAACTAGACTTAAGCGTTTTATGAAAAACTAAAATTTGAAATAACTTTCTTTTGATATATCGTTTCATGTTACAATTAATAATACATGTAGTTATATTATCCCACATAACTGTTACGTATATTTTAAATCACTCGGTATGATATAGAACGTAGACTATCTATTTATCATCCTAGCAGTGTTGGTTCAACAAACGATACACGGTTGAGATATAGAAAGTAGAATATCTGACTATGTTTTTTTTAAATTTGTATAAAATCCCACTGGACTACAGTCACCAGTCATATCGTGACAATCCAACCATAGCAACCACCAGCAATGTGATAAGGACTGAAACAAGTAATCCCTATCGAACTATTCGTATCATTAAATCACTAATGGAACTGTTTCACTTCAAAATGTCGTTGCATTTTTTATGACTTTATTGGTTTCACTTAATAAAAACACAATATTCAACAATTCAAATCCATTGGGTACTATTGATGATTACAACTTGGGAACTTTTTTGTTTCATGAATTATTTGTTATCAACTGTCGCCCATATTTTTCAATTTGCTAGACTGTGGAAATACTAAACTTCATCAGAATGGAACATTAACATCCATTTTAAAAACAGTATATTACGTATCTACACACGGGTATGCTCTTATATAAATGCCTGCTTTAATATTTATCAGCAAAGGCTTTTCTGATAGTTGTTCAAATCTCTGAGGCAATGAAGCCATTTAATTATTATAAGTCGTTTATTTCCATTAATTTTAATTATAAAAATTTCGCTTATTGTTCACTTCTTCAATTTGAATCTGGTATTGCACAAACTTGGGTATTGCAAGGAAAATTGAGGAATGTATTCATTATATTTCCAATATTCCATACACACATTTCACACTATCACGATTTTCTTCTTGTTTGAAGTTATTTTTCCCTTGTATAAGACGGTTGTTGGTATGGGTTATGTAACAGTCAATGGACCCTGGTAAGTTGAATCAGTACATATGAGGCTGTTACAATATTGCAAAACAGCGTAAAACTAGAATATTATATAACATAATATTTTGTATTTAACGTTGTGACTTTAGATATTGAACTATTTCTATTTTATATTCACGGAATAGCACAACGGGAAATTAGATAATTTAGTTTTGCATTTTAAGACTAATTAACTTCACACGAACGATCAAGACCATGCTCTATTACTAGATTTATTCTAATTAGTATTCTAACCGGAGTTCCACAATTCACATAACGAGACTGTATTGGATCAAGTTCTTAGTGGACGAAAATTAGCACAGAAATAATGAGCCAACGAGGGGTGATCAATATATTCGAGGACTTTTCTTCTAGCAATTGCAAGTAAGATATATCCGACGACCGAATGCACTAATAAAAATGAGTTATGCATTTCAAGCGTCACCGTTCGAGCAGCACACAGCTCCTTTCTGGACTGATATTTGGGCCCATGTATAAACTTGTTTTTCTTTTAATACTGAAATAAGTCATTGATAGCCATCCTTGGAACGTTTTATGGAATAAAAAGAGTATCTATGCATAATTAAAAAAACACAAATTGAAAGCGGGCGGTTGGCTTTAAAAGATTGATTATTTCAATGAAGAATGAAGCACGACCTAGCAAGTTTAAGGCGCAATATTGGAAGAACACGTTTGATCTGGAGTCGATTTCATGTTGTGTAGCCTATACTAGCTAGTTTTCGTTCTCGCCAGTTACATTTGGTTCAAATCTGTGCGCCTTTTTTTCGCAGAATATAACGGAAAGTGTCCCTACCGCAGTGTTAATTTAGCTGTTTATGCTTATACAAGTACTATCGAATATTGAAAGACACCCTACGATAATCCCCTACTAATGGTGCGTACTCCTTGTACACGTAATCCCTTAATGTAAAATGTCGGATACAACTGTTTCTACATGTATGTAGACAAATATGGCGTACAAAATACGACCATAAATCATGGTTTGGGATGGATCTTCTCAAAGTCTCATTAACGACTACGCCACATATTTTGCAAATCCGCATTATCTCCGACTCAGTACTTAATTCAGCATTAATGTACATAATACTATCTATTACATGAAATTCTGTACAAAATAACTCGGCCCCTATGTTTAGAATATAGTTTCAAAGTATAACCGTTTTCTGTCAAGGATTGTTGTATTGATACCTAATACGTTTGAAAATGTCACAACTATGCATGTGGAAATGTTGGCGAACATTTAAAACAATGCTTTCGTGTCCTGGTCGGTTACACAGTCAAACGTATTATTAAATGAACAACGAGTGTTAAATATTTTACCAAGAGACGTAAATTTGTCTACACTTTCCAAACATTGAGGTGTGTACAAAAACTTACTCAATACACTCCACAAAAGTGCTTACCCACCATTTTATAGTTCAGTCTTGTGGTGTCAAAAAGTGATGTATTCACATTAAATCAACGACTATTATTCATGTTCATTATCCAATTTCGGAAATGCCCATAAGTTCCATGATGTAGTGTTGCTAACGCAAAATGTATCACATCGATTGTAATGTTCATACCCTCGTGACGCGGATGATATCAAAATATGGGGTTTTAAGAGTTATTAAGGTGCAAGTGTGGTTTTACAATCGACATAGATGAAATTAGTATAATACAATCATGTGTGTGTCGTTCAAATATGTAAGTTTCCCAACAGTAATTGATTGATACATACGTTGATTGAGTATGTGTTTTAACAATTAGTGGGATATTTAATGAACTTAAAAGCACGCTCACGATTGATGCATATGATAGGAAATATTTCGATTAAATGATTAACCCACCATTAATCATTTGTTTAAAGAGACCTGATGGAACTGTTTTAGAGCAATATTTTAGCAATATATCACTTTTAGTTTCTGCAGACAATTACATTTTGATCATCGACAAAATGACCACCGCGCATGCGCCACATATCTATAATGATGTATCGGGAAATGATAAACTGTTCATCTGTATTGATATAAACCACTATTACCAATGAGACGGACGCATCATTTAAGGAACTAGATGGTAAATTAAATTATTTGCTAACTACAGTCGGCTAAGTAGTGACTTAAGCACAATTCAGTCTATGGTTAGTTCAGATATATTGTCAATTTGCCATACAAAATGGGGAAAAGATTGTTGAAGTTTAGCCTCGCGGGGGCAATCTATTTCCTAAATACCATTAAAATACAGTTACAATGCACACAATGCGTCACATTTGTCACCAAAAACCATTATATTTCATTTAATCAGACCGTGAAGGGAAGTGCATATAACAATAAATATTTAAGAAAATAGCGATCTACTCCGTTGTCTGGTGGTGTAAGTCAAGAAACAGACGTCTGTATACTATATCTTCTAAGAATAAATCATGACTTATTTTCAATATTTCGCCAGACAAAAGACAAATTTATTGATATGTTTAGCATTGTCTATGTCGATTATTGGGTTAGGTAGAAATTACAATGTCAAACAAATATAATGTATTGAACACTATTACTCAACTATATAGTAGTATTGTCAAAATTTTGTAAATGTTGTTTATTGCCAATTGTAATTACCCAACTTTACCTTATACACAGGGATAAATATATGACTGTTGAGAAAATAACATCCATTGGATATTGAATTACTTCACCAGTTATTTTTCAATAGAGTCATGGGTAATTATTTCTGACATGTGTACACTCGGTATAAAATAATGCATGGTATTATTCCCTCGATCATTACATATACCGTGACATTTCGTTACATGTTTCATTTATTATACCGTTGTGTAAACAGATAACACCAGAGATGATGCGTCAAGAGTGATTAATTCAAAATTTCCATTTGCAACACAAAATCAGGAACAATTTGTTGAAGTTATAAAACCTTCAAGAAACACGACGGGTTACATGATATAGTGTTGATGCAGCAAATCACTTATGGTAAAACGTCTAGAATAACATTATTCCCGTGTTTACTGACAATTTTTTTCGTTTTATTTTGCAAATTGGACTACATTCTTGAACAGCTATTACGAAAATGTCTTGCTATCTATTTTAACAACACATGAATATATTATTAAAAATACTTAGAACCGGCAATATTATAAAAATGAAAAAAGTCCCCTTTTGGAGCCCAAAATGAGCAAATAAGGGTCACAAATGATGACCTTAATTAAAAAAAATATCAAAAGAGGTCAACAAATTTAACCCTCAAACGAAAACCAAATGCATACAGGTTGACATTCCCGTACTTTATTTCCCAAGTATCGTACAGTTTGCAATAAATCAAAATTGGAGCAAATATACTAACAGTATGTACACTCATGGAACATAAATGCTTGGACCTCCAAACATTTTGGTCGATTATTCTATATATTAGTTAAACTAAGCAAATTGTGGAAGCTGCATTCCCATAACTGTAGTTTATGAAACGGATGTTTTAGTAAAATCAATGAGATCGCAAAAATAATGAACTCGATAATAAGCGTATTACACTATCAAATGAACATACATAAAATATATCGTATAAAGTATCAAAAAGGTATAAGGAAATCAGACAGGGAAGATAGCACTCAACATAACCAGCTAAGTACAGAAGCACCACACCACACCTGCACTGAGCGATGCCTACACATACAAATGTAAGCCAAAGAAACAATTAAAAATCCAAGTTCCCGCCGATCCAATGCGTGTAAGAAAAACAGATCTTTCCTTCGTATTAGGGAATACCCCAGTCTCTAATGTAACAATTAATTGGAAACGGCATAATGCACCTTATTCAATTATTCTCCCAACTTTTCTAAGATATTTACCAAAATCCGGAACAAATGACAATGTATTAGCGTCAAACACTGACAAACAAAATAACGAGCAATGCTAAGTCACATTAAATAACACGCACTCAGTTAAGGTATGACAGTTATTGTTTGTGTAACTACAATAGTTTGGTATTGCTATTCGAAATAATAGTTGCCGTGGAATATTGTGTTAAAACTGTTGTTTTAAATCGTGGTATAATATTTATCTTAAATACAGACGAAACTAAAATATCAAATATATAAATGCATAACTAGAAGCAAACTAAAACAAACTTGTACAAACATTTATGGTGTAAATATCTTGGCGAATGTATTTGTTGTTTATAATCCGATTAAATGATACTGAATAGAACATGTTTAAAATGAACAAACATAATCAATAATCAGCTATAGCCCATATATACTATGCATTTGCGAGATTGATAAACAATGCCACGCGTATTTACACAAATACCTGTCATAAAGTAGGTTTTATTAACATATTATATTTCTAAATGGACTTTTAACAAGTGCATTGTTGACAATATGTTCGCCATTAGAACTAGGATATGCTTATTTTCAATCAGCATTGAAGTGCATTGTTTATATCCTTTAAGTATTTTCCAGCCAATACGATTGTCATTTATGTTTTTGTTGTCGTTGCAGAGATATCAATAAGTTCATTAGAGCGTATAATAATTTGATCAATCATTTCACAAATCGGAAATTACAGTATGTTGTTATTGATTGTAAATTGTGTAATGATGCGTGATTTCATCAGGAATAACTAGGCCTTATAAATGTGTGAGATTATAATTGTCAATTCGTTATATTTCTACACAATTTAAAAATTATGGTGAATGTACAGTTAGATCGCTTTATGATATGATTGATTATATTACTGCTTTGCTAAAGTTGTCAGCAAATGCAATTAGCACTAAACATGTCGTTGAACAGAAAATACTATAAATTCACCGAATCAAATATGCAATTCATAGAACGAAATTGAATGCATGTGCAAATTGAAACATTACATGACTTGAACATAGTATAAATTGCACCCATGAATTATGGTCAACATGCAAATATAGATCAAACTAGTTCACAGATTTACTATGCCTTTAAAAAATTTCTATTGCCTTTTTCTAATCTTCATCATGTGGTGTTCTGATAAGAATCAAATATACATTCGGCCATACTTCTTAGTAGCTGTAAATATTGAATTAAAAAAAAATGAAATAATAAGAATTAAATCTGTGTATACTGTCGGTCAATACAGGTCGTAGTCCCCACACTCGGCATGGGATGTATTCATAAGTCTGTCTATACTGGTACCAAATATAAGCTGTTGGCAAACAATTGTGTTAACGGAAGGGCAGCACTCTTTGAGAGCATCTATTTTTGTCTCAAAATAGTGGGAAGTGTCCAAACCTGAACGAAAGGCCATTTGTACTACCATACATATTGTGTTTGTCTTTATATTATAGTGTGGTCTTATTTGCTATTTTTAAGAGTATTGCGAGGATGTTTGTACACAATGTATTCCCTAACGAATCATTTAGGAAGGTTTGCATGATTTCAATCTCCATACAGCTACATTTGGAAGTTTATACGGTTAGGGTTGTTCTGGAGAAAGGGGAAACTGTCTTACATAACTATTCCTTTCTATGGAATCAATTATTGGAATGGATTACTGTGATTCAAATGGAAGTATGTATATTACACTGACAATTAAGGGTCTAATCAAACACAATCAGATCATTACTGGGTATCTCAATACAGGAAAATCAATTTACTATTACAGTACCATTGAAGCAGTTAATTGGCGCTACTTGTTATTCACTTATATATTATTAAACAATAGCGTTTCCGTTAATTTAGTTAATTTGAACGTTAATTAAACTTTTCTAGGGTTGAGTTATATAAAAAGACAATACCTTGCTGTTATTACAATACCATCCGATAACAGCACACTTCGTCATTTTGTTGACGTTGTAAAATGGTGAGGCATTACAACATTATTATAAATGGTTGCTATGCATTTGTGTGATTATTCTTTCATAGTAATGGGATTAATTTTAGTATTTTCACCCTGAAATAAATTAAATGAATAGGGGTGAATTAATGCAAACTCTCCTATAATTGTTAGCGATTTTGGGCTACTTATAATCTTGGCCACACTTTGAATCACAATTCAACATAGAACCAACCATTAATTTGCTCTAAAGACAAATGCCTCTGAAATGGAACTATGAGCTAAAATGTCAAACAAATCATATACCGGTATGCGATTTTGTTCATTAATTTCGTACATTTGTAAAAAACGTAAACGAAACATATTGAGTATAACATCAGACGGTTAAATTACCCAGGGAATGTCTCCAGTGATAATGTAGGTGATCAAGTGCTTTAGACTTTTTATATGTTTTTCTTACTCTCATGTGTAGTATTAAAACCTTCTAGTTTGTTTATTCCATTGAGTAAAAGTAAGGGTTATTGGGACATGTAACTGAAAGTGTGGCCTTCAATTAAACATTACGGTGGTAAAACATTGATATTTGTTGATATGCATTATGATCTAAGGGAATATATAAACCATTGTAAATTAAATGTTTGCTTTACCATATCGACGAGTATGTTGCACATTATCCTGGGCGCACTATAACATATCGACGAGTTATTTTCACTTTATCGTGGACATAACGATAGACCGCACGACCATTTGTTTGTCAAATATGATGTGTCGGCAATTTTCAATAAAATCTATAAAATCTCAATAATAAATACAAACATGTGCAATGGTTACCATACCTTTATACTAAAATTAGTCATTTTGATTGGTGCTTTGAACAAATGATTGATACTTATAAATATCGTAAACATCGTACGGTCAATTGTGTATGTCTACAACTCCCCCGACTACGATACAATAAAATCTTTCTTATCAGTGAAAATACTAAAACTATTACAAAACACTTGTTATAGAAAAGGGAAATTATCAACGTCCATCAATTAACCAAAATGAGTTTATAGTTTTATACGTGTAATTACGTATGAATTATTCAGTAGAGAAGAACACGCACGCACGCACACACGCACGCATACACGCACGCACGCACACTCACACGCGCACGCAGACACGTGTTGTTTACATCTGATATTTTGTAAATTATAGTGGAAGTCATTGTAGAACATTGCTTTTCAACTATAACTTTCATTTTCAGCTACCATCTATTTTAGGGAACTAGGTGAATAATTGTTCATGCAACCCCATGTCGGCTGTTACCATTATGTAAAGCATTATTTATCAGAGATGACGTCTGAAATTTTACCAGACTATATAAATGACATCATGCAATTTGACATAATATATTGACGGTTTTTGGTGGTCCTACAGTTGAGATATTTTAGAAAATTTAATAAAATGTGTTTCAAATTATACGTGTGCTCCGGTATACGTAATCACCCTTATTTAAGATATAAATATTTTTAAAACGGTTATCATCGTGTCGCTACAAATATGTGTATGTAAAGAAAATTCCAATGTATTCATTCAGCATAAATATGTCGACAATTGCACTGAAAATAAAAAAGTTATGGTAAAATTCTACGAACTTTTTGATTCACCCACGTATATGTTACCATTATGCTTGGGTAATGTATAGCTTGGCCACATTAAACTGAGACTATTTGCATACTTTGTTAAAATCTGAAAAATCCGAAGTAACTGTTATTTAAACATATACCTACAATTATAGCTGGCCCTATGATAACGGAACAACTGTAATTATACACCTTGGTATTATATCACATCCTATTTGGAGGCAATTATATAAAATGTTGCATTATTGCCTTCAGGTTCCAAATAACACTGATTGACTATTTAATAGGTTCGTCCGTAATTATTTGTAAGCAGTGTAAACTCTGTACTGAATAATATATGGTGTTATGTCTGAGTGGCATTGGTTATCTCTTGTCCGATATTAGCTGGTGTTTGTCTGACTCCCTTAGGTTGCTGTGTGTTAAAGTGAATAGAAACGCACAGACGTACTGATAGTAACTGGTCGCTCTGAATTTTAAACACATTCAAAACAAGCTTTATTTAGAAGTTCGAGCACTCAAATTAAATATAGATTGTCACGGTATAAATACCCGGTAGTCAGGTTAGTGATAAAGAAATATTGGCGAAGTTACAAAACTCATAATATACAACCAGTACAATGACATATACGGCACTCATTGCTATTAATGCACATAATTTCGCCGTAAATATCAAACAAAATATATAAAAAACTTCGACATCTGATTGTTTCGCATTGCGTCAACATAACTGCACTCTGATTTTTAAATCAATGTTAGATCAACTTACATGTTACATTTTCGTATCTGAATGACATAAACGCATTCAACCGACAAAACATACTCACCAAATTGCACCTTTGCTAAATGCAAATATCGCAAAATGTCATTACATATTTTAACATCGTGAACACGTATAAAACATGAAAGAAGGCAACAACAGTGTTTAAAACAAGTTGCAAAAATCACAAATCGAATTCATGTAAACTAACTGTGTTTGTGTTCTAATATGTAACTTCCCTCACAATAAGTGATTGAGTATACAATGTCATGTGCTTTTGATAATTTAACTTCAAAGCAACTAATTATAGATAAACTAGAACAGGAAGTGGTTCGATTTAACAATTAAGCCGTCATTAATCAACTGATTAAGGAGAGCTGACGGAACTGTTTTAGGGCAATGTTTGAACAATATACTAGTAATTATCAAATTTTATTTCCTGCATACAAAAACTGTTAATGTATCGCAAATATTGCTGCGGAACATGCGTACTCTCGGAATAAAAAATTAACTGAAAATATAAACAGAACGTTTAGATTGATATAAAACAGTAATACCCATGAGACAGACACTTCGGGTTAGAAATTGTGTAGTATATTAGATGTTTAGACAACTATTAACGGCTTAGTTTTGGCTTAAGCGGAATCCAGTCTAGGTATGTTTGGATAAAGTATCAATTTGCAGCTGAAGATGAGGAAAAGATTGTTGAAGTATATCCACATGGGACAACCTGTTTCCACACTTTCATCCAAATATAATCAGATACCGCGTCACATTTGTCACTAAATACCGTTATATTTCCTTCTATTACGAGAGTGAAGGGGAGGGCATAGAGCAATAAATATGTTAGTTTCCGAGATCTACACCGTTACGTAAAGGCAAACAAGCAAACCACATACTACGCAATAATAGGCTTCCGTAGTATTAATCATGACTTATTTACAAGATTTCAGGAACAAAAGATAATTTCTCAGCGTATAGTCAGGTCAGAACATAAACAACACAACCTGGGTCCGTATATCAAAAAAGTATGCCTGGATAGAAGAAAAGTAGGTTATTATGGTTTAATGATTTCTAAACATTGTCATTTCCAACGATCCTCTCAAAAATACTTATTCAAACGCAATTCGGTCATATAAGAAATTGCTTTAACTTCAATTCAATGTTGGATTATTAGACTACAAAAATTCTGGCAAGTAAATTAATATCGTAATCAATAACTCGAACATTTATATACCTTCCCTGTTACTTCCACGTTATTGTAACCGACTTCACACTAACATCCGAACACAAAAATATAAACAATAAAGTTCATACTAAACATGATGTCATGGCACATAATTTAGTTAAAACATGTAACCATGGTTAGAATGGCATACATGTAAGCTAATTATCAATTTCCTACCTACCATGCGCCAAGAAAGTAGGGATCTGGTCAATTTGAGTGACTATTTGATCAATGATTTAATAGTACATGCAAGTGTAATTGTAATTATAAAGTTCAATACATTACGTTTCGGATGTTACGAGGGTCAGTCAAGAAAAACTGAGAGTTGTTAAAAAAGCCTTCAAAATGTATATACAAATATATTTTCTACCAATTATCATCAACTATTATCCATTGCAGATATTCTGATGAATTCCGTGATCGGATATAGGCTTATAAATGAAGTTGCGAAGCAACCAAAGAACATCATTAAAGGGTATGCGTTCGCGCCAGCGACTGGGAGACTTATTTTGTTGCCCACTCGAACGTTTATTTAAACTTTATATAGCGTAATTAAGTACAACTAATATGGGTATCTTGTAGAATCAAATATATCAAATAATAATGGGCGTTTGTTACAGAATGGACACTAATGCTGTATTGTTTAGTTGCCTAGCACAATTTACCCGTATTTTATCGATTTTCTAAAACGTATCACCGAATTCACAATTTCTGCCCAGGAGGATTATGAATGTGTCTAATGCAGTCCAGTGACCGTAATAGAAATAAGAAATATAACTTCGCTTTTGAAAAACCTCATGCGTTCTTTTGGAAGGGGTAAAATTGTGGTCGCAATACCAACAAATAAAGTGACAATTAATAGCTCCATCAAGTATATTTGCTATATAAGACGAACAAATCAACCATAATCAAATATATCTGATAGATCGATGTATTACAAAATAAAAAATAAGTTCGTAAATGTTCGATATAACTTTATGTTTCCATAGCAACGCACAATTGTGTTCTACAGACGGCGCGAACGCTAGCCTTCGAGTTGTCTTCTTCGGTTGCCTGGTAACAAGAATCAAATTTCCATACCCACAATAGGTATTCGCCATAACATCGATGAGATACCATATTTCACGATAATGTATAGACAATATATGAACACTTATTCTCCTGATCATTATTCGCCAACTCTCAGTTTTTCTTGACTGACCTTCGTACTTGTTGAAAGTCATGGAATCACAGATATGTCAGTACAGCGATATCAGTCTATATAGGTTGTTTGTGTAAGTGAATAATGTCACTGAACTTGTCGACATTACTTTACTTACACATTTCCCCCAAGAGTTATGTGAACTGCGAACAAAATGTTCTACCATGATATTATGTATATAATGCAATCACTTTTCCGTCTAAAACAAATTCCCTAGTGCAGTATATTATTTTATAGCGGGTCGTATAAATATTATGGAAATCATGATATTGAGATGTAGGTGATGTATTTGAGGGTTGTTCATTTAATACCCGGACGATCGCCATAGCGCTTGATTGAAACATATATTGTAGTAAAAGTTTGTTTTAGTAGACTATAGTAACCTCACAAACGTCTAGCCGGCCCAATCAAATTTTTTTGTAGTGGTATTGTGAGTGTTAATTAGGTAGGGGTAGTGGTAGTATCACAAAATTTAAGGCGAAAACATCAGAAACAGTATGTATGCATATAGGTCGTGTAATATAACACTTGTTGTCAATTCCATATAGTCTTTGTCGTTCTAATAACGATGGGCGTGCTTCCGAGAATATCGCTATAAACTCGGATTTGTTTAGAGAAAACGGGTAATAAAACAATTTTATGAAAATATCGACCGTACATCTGCAAAACATATTATTCTCTTTTAGAAAAACCCTATATACACTTATTGTAATTTCGGACCGTTGTAATATAGCATAGCACCACCACATGGTGATCAAAGACCTAAGGTCATCAACAGTAAATGTCGTAGATACAAGGCATATTGGGCGGCTGACACTATTAAATAATAACTGCTGTGTAAATTACAGCTACATGCGATTTTATCGTAGTTATAGCATATTACATCACAACTGAACAGCTTAACTCGGCGACTATATGTGCTCGGGCAATTTCTTTACCCCTAAATAATGATCAAATGATGCATAAAGTAGCGTTTTAGATGCAAAAAAGGCATAACGTCGCCATTTTTTGACGTCGACTTGAGCCGACTTATGTTACACGCACTTACGAAAACGCTAATATCATGAAACCCTTCATTGTACCAAGTTGAAATTTTGTATGTGAATCAAGGAATTATGTGAATGTACTAAAAGTTAATCTACTGTGAATTCAATACTTACAGTTAAAAGGGTATGAGAAAATCCGACAGGGAAGGTAGCACTCAATCTAACCAGCCGAGCACAGAAATCAGAAACATCACGACACAACTACTCTGAACAATGCCCACACAAACCCATGCCAAAACGGCGACCAAATGAGGCACAACAACCCCGGTGTGTGACCTAGTTTAAAACACTAAGGACAGTGACCTAATGTTATGCGGCCTAAAGAGGCACAGCTACGACTTGACCTAGTTAAAATAATGGGCAAGGTAGGAATGGGGTGGGAAATAATATTACATATCCCTGCCAACTACACTGAGCAATGCCCACACATAAGCCTACCAACTACACTGAGCAATGCCCACACATAAGCCTAGCAACTACACTGAGCAATGCCCACACATAAGCCTAGCAACTACACTGAGCAATGCCCAAACATAAGCCTAGCAACTACACTGAGCAATGCCCACACATAAGCCTACCAACTACACTGAGCAATGCCCACACATAAGTCACCAACTACACTGAGCAATGCCCACACATAAGCCGAAGAAACAATTCAAAATCCAAGTCCCCGCCGATCAATATTGTGCAGTTCGCTTAACGGACTCAAATCATGTGACTGGGTATTGTGTCTAATATGGTATTTTTCATGATCTTACGTAATATTTCTGTTTTAATGTTTCGTCACGATTTGATCAATTATTCACGTTGATAGGCGTTTATTTTGTTTCCATCGTTGACGTTCTCTATCATATTTGACTGCAATATGAAAATTTTATGAAAAGTGTACATTTTGAATAAAATATAACCATTAATACGTTGGGAATGATTTTTACTGCAACCAGGTTCACTATTTCATACATTAAATTATTCAAATTATCCGAATTCTCGAGAAATGAGGAAATGAAATATGCATGCTTGTAAATCAGACGAACGTTCAATAAACACTTGAACAATAATGCCCGATGGATCATTTCGGAAAGTATTGTTACTACCAACCTCGGTATCAATACACTTTATACGGGGCAATAAATATATAATTGACTTCAGACACCAAAATAACACTGATTGAACATTCAATAGGTTCAGCAATACTTATTTCTAAGCTGTGTAATAGTGGTACTGAATAATACATGGTAGTTTGTCTGTGTTGCAATGTGTATTCCAATATAAGCTCGATTTGTCAGTGTCCCTATAGTGAGTGAGTGTATGTGTTAATGTACACTGAGTGGCAATGAAAACGCAACAATTTTTAAACTTGAATATTTTCGTAATCCGTTAGCTTATAAATTTGAAATTTTGTATGCTGACTTCGACTTATATTATCTACAGAATTCAGCTTTGTCTATGAAAATACTTTAATAATCACTCGTCCATAGCGGAATAGCCTTAAACTGCATTTTTCCATGTGGTGGTGGGTGGCTCGCGATTTACTCGCATATTGTGCAAGCATTTTAAAGAATATGGATGGATGAGTCGGAAAAACTAAATAACTAGTAGAAAACATGGTGTATATGTCAAAGGAAGACTTCAAAAGATCGGTCGTTATGATCAAGTGAGGGGTATACGTACTAAATATAAATCTATCTTCCACCGTACTTACATAGTAATATAACAACCGATGATATTATAACAACCGATAATATCGCGTTCAGTCTGCATACATGTAACTGCATGCTCATTATGTAGATCTGTGTAAGATCAGCGTTACAATAAACTTTCAAATTTTCTAATAACATAATGTAAACGCCTTACGCCCAAAAACACATGTTTACACGAAATTTCTGCTCGATTATTGCCGGATATCGCAGAGTCTAATTACATGTTTCATTACATATCATCGAAATAACGGATAACATCAGAACTGAGGTCCCATAAGTGATCAATATAAGTTATAAATATATGACGTAGATTAAATTATTATCACTTAACATTGTTTGTTTCTCTTAAATCACTTAATTTGTTAACGATAATTAAATGATACACGAGTTGATTGAATATGTGCTTTAACAAATAGACTAGTGTTTTATTATATCAACTGAAATGCACGCTTTATATTCAGTTGAAGCATGCGAAGAAGTTCGAGGAATAATTCAACAGTGATATAACATTTACAAGTCCTAATGGAATACAATCATTAAGCAATATTGAATATATTGATACACCAGCAACATGTCCGCCACAAATGCGCCGCCCTATCTAAATAACAAACTACATAATAACAGTAAGTTTAAACGTATACACAGAACGCTTGAATTGAGATAAACCACTTACACCCAAGATACCATTCATCATTTTAGGAACTTTGTTGCATATTAAATTATTTGATAACAACTGTCGGCTTAGTTTTGACTCTTAGCGCATTCCAGTCTATGTGTGTATTGTTATTTAATCAATTTGCCATGCAAAATGGGGAAAAGATGGTTGAAGTTTATCCACATGGGGACAATCTATTTCCTAACTTTCATCCAGATACAATCAGATACTGCGTCACATTTGTCACCAAATACCATTATATTTCATACATTGAATCAGAGGGAATATAACAATAAATATTTTGATTTGTAAACACACTGTGCTGTTTTCCAATGGTATAGTTAAATCATACTGACTTATTTCCAAGCTTTCGCAAGCAAATGATTACTTCTCAGCGTGTTGCCACTTTAGAATATAAATGAGCCATATTTGGGCTATACATGAGTATGTCGGTCTATCATGCATCATTACGTGCACTAAATGTATGGAACATACGGTGTTCTATGTATAAGATATGAAAACATTTCTTAATGCTCCAATATCAGAAATAGTGTTCAATGAATTGTGTACGAATATTTAGCTGACGTTTATTTCTGATAAGGCAAACTTGTACAAACGCTTTATCATGAGTATAAACATGAGTATATCTCAATGAATGTGGAATAGCATGTTCGATCTAACTACAAACTGCACTGAGACACATGTACTATATGTATCTAACTATACCAGAAAAAATAATTTCAATTACGCATCGCGGCGTTAGAGTCAGACGATCATAAATCATTTGAACACAAAAACATTTTAATCGCTTATCAGCTCAGTGATACACGATTACTAGTCGACCTAGTTTCTGTTCTTTATGTACCATTTAGATTTATTACCCCTCACTTTTTTCGTAATGTTAATTTCCCATAGACAAACAGGTAATATTCTTACTGTTACGATCAACCGGATCAATACACCACGTGATTGAACATTTTTTTACTGTCAGCAGGGTGATAGTTCTTTTTTGACAGTACTCTTCATGTCACGTGGTATATAAATAAATGCAAAAACAAACATGGCGGCGTATTTCACCCGCCAAACGATGGTTTTAGTTCGAGTTCTCTATACCCAGCCACGTATTGGGTTTCGAAAAATATTGCAAGAATTAGGCGTATCTACGCTATCTTAGAAAGACATTAATGATTTTCGTTACATATTTTCCTTTGGGTAGATTGGAGTTGTTCATTTTACGGTCAGCAGCCGGACGTTGAATCCTTTAAATAATCAGGCAATTAACTAATTACACACGATTTGAGTACTTGGGGAAACAAGGAACAGAGTCTTTAACTCGTATTATTCATACATTCTGCCATGAAATCGACTCCTATAGAGTTCACTGTAAATTACACCTTGCGAAATTGATAGTAAGTTCATTCGTACCCGTAACGATTCGTACCTATATCTACCAAAAATAGATTGTGGACGAAAAAAGTTCGGGGTTATAAAATAAATAACACATAGCTTTGAGGGTGACAGTAAAAATGTCAGCCTGAGGAAAGTACTGTTACCCGCGGGCTTCGCCCTTGGGTAACAGTACTTTCCTCAGGCTGACATTTTTACTGTCACCCTCAAAGCTATGTGTTATTTATATAATACTGATATTTTACAGCGAAACGATGCCCTGTCTTTATATTGGTGAGGTGAGTTCTAAAAGCCACAATTAACTACGGTACTCTGGCATTAATTGTCACTCTCGGACTGAAAGTTATCATTAAGCAAAGCGAATGATCTGTAATCCAGTGAAGTCACACAATCAGTGTCAAAACACGAAATCATCGGGAAAGTTATTCGGAGAAACTTTCTATGGAATACCCAGAGTGATACATTATGCTGTAAAATATAACAATAAGATACCAATTATTGCAGCTGCTTCTTCGAAAATCAATTCGGCTCAACTATGTGTTATGCAATTTTTACGCTAGGATGGGACCTTTCCGTACTTGATTAACGAGGTTATATGCTTTCATGGTGGATTATACTTTACTGTATAATACGTGACTGTGTCTATTTAAATTTGAAACGATGGAAGTTTTTACATGATCCTACATTCACTACACTCGACAAACATTGTATTCAATCAATACTGACACACCGTCCTGCATGAAGATATATTTTCCAAGTTCCAAAAAGTCAAATCTGACAACAGATTTCTTAAACGTTTATTTCCATTATTGCTTTTATTTATTGCCAAGCTTTAGATCAATGGTTAGTGTTTTGCTGTTTCCGTAAAGGCATTGATGTTGTTAATGTTGTATGTGATATTACGAGATGTTCACATTGCCCCATACATTTTTGATTTATTGATGTTGACATACAATATCCTTGCAGAAATTATGTATTGCCTTTCTAGAGGTCGAATGTGTTTTCATCATTTTCCATTGTTGTTCCAGAAAATCGCAGACGTTGTTTACAAATCGTTCCATTTAACTAGATGTTCACATTGCCCCCAACATTGTCGATGTGTTAATGTTGACGTGTGAATTAATTGTAACGTCTAGATGATTAATGGGTCGTACAATTGTTTGTGATGTACTGATGGTATCCACATTGTCATCTGACCATTCTCTGCTTCCTGATTTATGACTCACCAAGGTATATTATCATTTCTTCCAATATATACTCGTTGATATACTTTACCATTGTACTCATAGTTCCTCCTGTGTTACGTATGTAACTTCTAGACACCCACACAAACTAAATCTGTCGGAATTGTTGTAAGACTATCTATGTCTTATTGTATGATTGCGTAATAAGAATCAATAAGACGATGTATAATTATAGTATATAGAATTCTCGGATCAACTTAATGATATAGCTCACACATTCTTACATTACATGGCTCGACCTTCTGTCAGTGTTTGCAAAAATAGTAAAGCATCTCAGAATTCGTTTATATAGTACACGTGGCAAAGTTAGAAACATCATTTTCTGATGGTTGGTATTATCTGAAAAGCAATTTAAATTTCGCAAATCTAATGTACTAGTAGGTAAACTAGTATGATTGGTGATACACGATGTTTCAATAATCTGTATTTAAGGGTTCCAATCAGCCTTTTTGTGTACATTATTGCTATATTATTTACTTTCAAACGGTGGCCAGAGAGGAAACCTAACTTGAAACGTCAGGCAAAAACAAAATCGCACCATAATTATTGTTAAATCATAATGCTGATGTGGATCCGCTATAGCCAAACATTGTATGCAACACCCCACAATTGATCATAAATAAATAAATAAAATAATGCTTCGTTTGTATCGGTATTTTGCCAAAGATACGCCTGAATAGCTGAAGGGGTTAAATGTTGAAATATCAGTTGTCATATATGTGTTCGAATAAGAAATCAGCCAGCCTAATTATAAGAGACAGACAACACTATGTGACATGAATAAATGTTATGGATAATTAGTTTCATTGGTTTCTTTGTAATTAGATCTATTTTTTAGTTTAAATGCGTTAAGTATTGTCTAAAGGGAAACTAATTTGGTTGTGCTAATTAGTGCACTGTCCTTATTGTAATAGTTCACGCGTCGATTAGCTTTGATTTGAATGCGTTGGTTGTAAAAAGTATAATGCAAGTGAACATCCACTTGCGAATACTAATACCCTCGTTTTACATTAGTATTCAAAATATGTATTTTATTTGAGAAGATAGACACATAGATAACTCACATAACTAACCGACAAACGCCTATCAACATTTTTAGCGTACCACATTTTACCTTGTTGTCGGCTTCAGTTCTTGTCTTAAACCTTTATCTTCTTTTCAAAGCAGAGTTAATTTCCACTTGTGTCTGCATAGGTTACAAAAATTACAAAATCTTTATCAGATGTAAACCTGATTCAACAAAGTCTCATCAAACAAGTTGATTAAATGAAATTGAATTAGACGGTAGTACAGAAATACACGACGACTAGAATACAAACTAATATTATATCCTGCTTTATAACACGGTGTTAGTGTGTAAGCGTGAATTTAATTAGTCGTCTTATGCATTACAAGATAATGCAATTTTCTTATGACGATGTGATGAGAATGTATCATGGCCAAAATTTCAAAGCCTATAGTTTGGAAGCTGAATTCAAAGTAGTATATACGTACTAGTAAATGATTCGGGTTTAAGTGATACGTCTATTTCGTTGAAATTAGCACATGATAGTGAATGGTGTGTTAATATTGACCAATGAGAGCTCATTATTCAGGGATGTGTGCCGACATTAACAAATGAGAGCTCACTATTCAGGGATGTGTGTCAACATAAACCAATGACAGCTCACTATTTAGGGATGTTTCTCGACATTAACCAATGACAGCTCACTATTCAGGGATGTTTGTCGACATTAACCATTGAGAGCTCACTATTCAGGGATGTTTGTCGACGTAAACAAATGAGAGCTTACTATTCAGGGATGTCTGTCGACATTAACCAATGAAAGCTCACTATTCAGGGATGTTTGTCGACGTTAACAAATGAGAGCTCACTATTCAGGGATATTTGTCGACATTAACCAATGAGAGCTCACTATTCAGGGATGTTTGTCGACATTAACCAATGAGAGCTCACTATTCAGGGATGTTTGTCGACGTTAACAAATGAGAGCTTACTATTCAGGGATGTTTGTCGACATTAACCAATGAGAGCTCACTATTCAGGGATGTTTGTCGACGTTAACAAATGAGAGCTCACTATTCAGGGAGGTGTGTCGACATTTAACCGATGATAATTCACAATTTATGACGGTATATAGGAATCTCATAAGTAATCAGTGAGCTAGACACTCATATACAAATGGTGTTTTGCAGTTCTCTGCCTTAATGGCGACATTGGCGTTTTGTATTCCTCTAATGAATGCATCACATGGGATTGATGATAACAGTCTTAATTCCTTGTAAATGAACATCACACGTTAGAAGACTAGTAAATACGTAATTTGTCTGACACATTCACGCAAGCTTCATTATAAGGCTTTGATAGTTTGATAGATTTATCTGAACCCATTTATTGGAGTTTTACTGTATTCTAAATACTATGTGATAAAGTTTCTAGGTGCAGTCAATTATTTCTACTATGGAAATCTTTGTGTTCATTTGTCATATGTCCATTATTAAAAGACATTGCCTATCAAACCCAAAACAATACTTCTTACACTGTCATTAATCAATTAGATGTACGAGGGGTGTTCCAGAAATAATAGGACTTTTCTCATAACTTATTTATCAACACTTACATTTTAATGAAATTTGTCTCATATGCTAAGCAATTCTTGATCTATATACTGTAGCAACAGGTTGTCGTTGTTATTGGTGATACTCGTTCAAAGCGTTGACATAGAAACCACGCAACTGTTAAATAGTGGTAAACGTTTGAAAAACCAACAATGCAAACAATGGAAATGACCAAATTAGAAAAAGGTATTGACGACCCGTCTCCGTGGTACTTAGTATATTCAATGTATAAAATGTTTTTTATTCTTCATCCAATTGCTTTGATATTTCGCATAATTATCAGTGACAGATGGAAAATTATTTATAGCAAACTAGTTTTCTAAATTTATGTTTTTCCATACCGCTATGAAAAAAGTCCTATTAATTGCGGAACACCCCACGTATATACCCGAAAGTATGTATGTGATCATATTTCATTGTACATAGATGTTACCCGATACACTATTGCAATGTGAACGTCAGACGTAACTGCATAACAATGCTTGTCACTTTTGCGGTCTATTTATGAGTCCATGCATTTTAATAAAACATTATATATTCAGAGTAATCCGGATGTTTTATCTGTTGGAAACATTTTAATCTAACGCTAGCATTAATGAGGGTTTAAATATTCAGAACATTAAAGATAATTCTTTACCATTATTATAATCAGTATTGAGATCCGATCAAAAATCAAATTAAATGGTGTTTGTTTAATTATTCAGGAATTGACGGATGGTATGTTAGGGTTGCGTATTAATGAACGTTTAAAGAATTGCGATGCAGGTTATTCCATCGAGACAACGCGTGCGATTTTGGTGAATTTCTCCCTTTAAACACTCGAAACTACATTTGTTGTATCATACGGAATACTCTGACTTTTCATTGTATTATGGTAAATAAAATTTGGTAATAATTCCTGGTGTAATTGTCATGATATAAAAGTGTTAGTGGTTCTACATTGTTCTACACCATAGTGTACAAATTATAGTAGCCCTGATACTATTTGTAATTCATGTCATTTTAAACACAGTATGATAATACGTAACGTTAATTATTGGATACAACAACATAGATGACATCTCGTATTGTCAGTGATCGTATTACTCATATTTAGTATTTGATAAAACTTACTGCCAGTTATCCTATTTGATTCATCTAACGCTTAATTACGTATCTTATTTTCATGGACACGTTTAAGATTATGACTTTGGTTCATATAATGTAGAAGCCATTATACGAGAGGACGATCTTGTCTTCGAATGTCTCAGCATTTAGCGTTCATAATGGATTCCAGTATTGAAAGACTTATGTGACAGATCAATGATCTTAATACCGGATCCACAGTTATATGTCAATGGGAGACTAAAACTTTTGAAGCGGTCCATTATATCATAGAAGATGGAAAACATCTAAATGGCCATTAATGAAAAACGTGTCATATGTCGGAATTACGTTCCTTGAGACTTATGATGCCAGATATTACTTTATCCTTTAACAATGTACTCGTGTTTCAGAGACGATTCTAACTTTGAGAAGTCGGAGTTTTTATTAATACCTTACTTGCGTGACGGAGTTGCTTTGTTTCTTTAGAAAAATGTTATGACAATATGACAATGAACACTCAACAGAAACAGGCGAGCACGAAACATTGAATATGCACAAAATAAAGAACTTTAAACTGAATTAAACACACAGTAACAAGGAAAATAAAATCAAACTGCTCTCATCATAATACGTTAAAACATGTTTACGCTTATTTGTATACCAAATAACCAAACAACCACCTACATGATTTCCCTATTGGACACTGTATCCGTTTTTTTTGAATTTACACACCTGTCACGACGTTTTAATTACCATATATATTTCACAATTACCATAAAGGGGGCACGTTCTAATGATTACAACATGTACACACGTGAGGTGTACGGGGAATTATAGAATCGATTGAAATATAATTTGGTGGTTGAATGTCCATTTATTTAATAGATGAACTACATGTACATTGCACATTAAGTCCTCTTGAATAATCAACGTGAAAATACGTGACCAATGCGTAACATTGCTCTGAGAAAGTAAACACTGTACGGACACAACTACAGTCCCAATTAATGTAGCTCTAACGGTATAATGAAATACAATGCTGAAAAGCATCTGCGACATTTCACTGCATTATTATTGAATTTATAAATTTAAATTTTATTAGATATCAAAAACATTATCAAAATATGTTTATTGAACTCATCGTTTTCAGCTCAGTACATTAATCAAAGATGAACCACAGTGCTATCAAGTACAACCAATACTCACGTCCTTATGGAGTCGTCGGATAGAAAATCCACTCAAACTATTATGTTCAGCCAATCTTAATTCAATTCCTTTCAAACCATCCATTATTTTAGCCAAGATAAAAAATGCTCAAAAGAGACAAACGTCAGTTCCATTATGCCAAGATGAAGTTACATCTTTGGGTGCAACCTATGGCTGCACTTCCTCATAATAATCCAAATGAATAATTGAAAACTATATGGGCTGATAAAGTGGGTTTTGAAAATGTGGCTACATTACACTATCACATTCTTGAAGAACTGGATTAAAATGAGATCGATTGTGCAAGCCAATATGAAGTTATATCTGCGGGCGCCAACCAAATATTGAATAGAAAACTAGATGGGCGGATAAATACGTCTTGAATATTTTTTGCAATATCATAATTTGGTCGTTAAGTTATGCACGCCCTTCACTGATGCGGGATCGAGTACAAATAGAGTATTAACAGGCAAAACCATGCCACAATTTCAAATTTTCTTACAATGTCCATGATGACTTACGTTTTAGATTAATGAACAAGCTATAGTCGATGCTGGTACATTTTCTAACATGGTATTTTGTCAATACTCTTCGCTTATTTGATTGATACTAAAACTTGGAGGTATGACAAAATGATCGTTATTTGGTTACTAGCCGAATGCCGTAGCTAAATGGTCAAATATAATAAGAGATAGTTTACCGATTGCCTATTGTATGTGCATGTATCAGTCCTTGTAATACATAAAATAAACATTTTATATTTTGCCTATTGTATGTATATGTAACAACACATGTAATACATAATAAGACATAGTTTATATATTGCCTATTGTATGTACACATATCAATACATGTAATATATAATAAGAGATAGTTTATATATTGCCAATGGTACATTGTATGTACACATATCAATACATGTAATATATAATAAGAGATAGTTTATATATTGCAGATTGTATGTACTTGTATCCAAAGCATTATGTTTCGATTATAAACGTTCACCTAACAATTCGTATATTATGCAGGGACCTTAGATAAATATCAAACAAACTGTGCATTATCATATCAACATTTTTTAAGTATAATTTCGTTCCAACATACATCCTGTCACTTGAGAATAAAGTGTGGCTAAGTGTATGCTTGTATGCACCATTCCGTTATTGAAAACACTTGTAAGGTTACAACAAATGGTAAGTTAGGTTTCTGGCTGTTTTGTGTTGACATTGCACTGTTGGTTCCGTTAACTCTCGGACTGGTTAAGGTGGACACACATACTAGCATACATAGTTTATCATTGTTAAATGTTGCTTATCTTCTAGATTAATAAATAAGTGTTGATCAATTTTAACAAAGACTATTTTACACACAAGACTCATGTCTTTGCAAACATTACTACCTGTCTTATTGGAGTAATTATTTCCTGCCAGGCATGTTAAGTGTATACTGATTAAGATAAGGTCGATTGTGAAACTGTGTAAATTAATGAATCTCGACCCTTATGTGACCAATCGAAAGGAGGGTACCAGGGCGATACGAATGTTATGATAATTTTACCTTGGAATATTCGGGATACCTGATTTCGGGCAACTACGGCCATAAGTCTTCACTGGACTATGTTTGTGTTGATGAGCATCCTGAAGCTCTGAAAGGTGGTGAGTCTGACCAAAATGGGGCGTTATTTTATCTTGTTGAAACAAAATGTGGATCTCTACCGTGTGCAGTGTATCCGGATAATGGACGAGAAGTCACGTGTGTTGTGTGCTCACTAAACCCGTAATAATAATTGTAAAGAAAAACACAAATGGTCAGCTATCACTCTTTTACGTCTACGAACTGGTAGTGTACATGCAATTACGTTACTTTACTTGCGGGTGTGTCATATCGATCTACTTGTAGTTATATTATATGTATGTACATGTCGTAAATAAAGTGCAGTTCATACAGTCCGACTTTTTTTCTCTAACAAGTAACAAACTTAATGGTTTCGATTCTTTTTGAGTTTTCGAACAAGTACCGTTCATATAATCATATGTTTTAAATGAAAGAACACCATTTTTTTCAAATGGTAGTTTTAATACATATGTGACCTTAGTCAGCATTATGATGCACCACGTTTGCTTCGTCTGTGTAATTGGAACCTGTATTATACCGAAGGACGGATCGTATTATACATATAGTAAGTTGATGTAGCAATAATAAATGTTTTGTTGTGTAATTCAAGTTAGTAAATGTACTCCCTACTATTTGAATTTGACTTTAACAACATTTCTTAAACATTACAAAAATCCATCATGTATAACTGCACAGTATAACTGCAATGGTATAAAAGTATCACTCGGGTATTTCGAAATTATTTTTAGCAACATTCACATACCACACAATTACAATGCGGACATTAAGTCAAGTTTTCTTTAGTTGTTTTGAAGTCTAAAACCATATAACATATACCTATCATTTCTGTTTAGAGTATTGTAACCATTGTTCCTTTTGCAATATAAAATATGGACAGACAGATTTGTGATAACCAACTAACAATTATAGTTTCAGTGCTCGCACTTTACGGAACATATTTAGGTTACACTGCTGTTAGGTTAGGAAATTAACTCATTTGACAATTTTAGTTGATAATGATCATTGCATAATGAAGACGCCTTATTGTATAGAACATATTTAACTTGTTATGCGAATATTGCTTATTGTATTTATCTTATATCAGACTTATATTCCTTGTTGTTCTGTTAAACACGCAACATCTAAAACAACAGGAAGAAAAATAAAATACAACGATGTTTACTTACAAGTTGCTGATGTCATGTAACATGAAAGGAGACAAACACATTTAAAACTAAGACATCACGTGCACATGTAGACATTCTCTATTCATTAAAGTTTAGACGGAGGTGTGTCTTCAGAAAGGTTGTAAACATACTTTGAAATAAACAACCAATAGAAACAGGTTTTACAAACGGTTTGAAAACTTCGAACACCTCAAACAAAAATCTACCTAAATGTTTGTTAATATATATTGCGACTGTAAACTAAATTCTAACACACTTAAGGACACATTTGTACTGTAACCAGAACATATATTTTACAAATTTAAAACACACGAATTTAGTAACCATGCATGTGTTTGTAATGATAGTGTTTGGTATGTGTGCTTTACACGAGGTGTTAGCAGAAGAATTTTCTGATTTTCTATTATCAGAGATGATTAGAATGCAATATAAAATAGAAACTCTGGAGAATACAATAGCTACAATTCCGGAACTTCAGGGTAAGTCATAATTTCATCATTTAATTACATGTACCATCATTATTGTCTATGTAATTATACGATAATGTGTTACAAGTGTATCTTTGTATTGACGTAATGCACAATAGTGTTTATCGTCAGTGCCATTCGAAAATGCGGTATAACGAAACGCATCTATTCAGGACAGGCGAGCAACAGTTTTCATGAAAACTCAAAAATCCTTCATATAATATTGTAAATAGAACTAAGTGCTATATTCCATACGCAAAACAACTTATTCAATAGGAATGGAATAAATAATATAATGGATTTGAAGAGTTTCGTTTACTTCTTCGCATCAAATAAAAACAAATAGAAATTCTGTATTTTCAATTTGTGATGATTTGATGGTTTCACTTTCGCTATTTAACCCCAGAAAAAGCTCATATTAAACGAGGGAAAACGATAAATTGGAATTAAGAACGATAAAAAACGACATTTTGATTATTCCGCATTTTAAAATGGCACCGTTGATCTGTTTGTGTTTTATCCTGTTATGTCACTATAATGTGCGTAATCTGCTAGTGGACATGCTTAACTTCATAATTAACAATATAAAAAAAGATGATACATTTACCGGTTTAAAACATTGTTGGATAGTTCAAGAGCTCCGTTTTCATGCACCCTTTTGCATGCAAAACGAATAAAGATTAGAAAACATTCAAGTTTGTGAAGTATTTAACTTTTTGTGTCATTACTTTAACATTAAGATGCGATCATTGAAACTAAAGTTTATGTTTGTTCTTAACTTAGTTCATTTTATTTTTTATTCATGCGACTTAAACCAAGATTAGCGTATGTGTGTTATAAATATTTAGCGTTAAAAACTTTACTGAATACCCAAATTATGTTTTGCAGTAAATACCATAACATCATATGCATGAAACAAAAACATGATATCTAGATAAGTTGGGTATGCAACTATGTTATTACATTGTATGCAGTTAACATTGTACTCTAATGTATACACTATACGCTCTACTTTCAGATGATACAAGACGTGATGAGAGACCGAGGACTGAAGGCGGAAGTACGTACATACGTTGGGGACGCACAAGTTGTCCAGAAGGAGGGACACTCGTTTACCATGGATACGCTGCAGGCAATCACCACACCCACTCTGGTGGCGGATCTAACAGATTATGCTTACCAAGGGATCCGATGTGGAAGGTACAGGTCGCAGGTTATCAGTATTCTGGTCGACTGTACGGCAGCGAATATCAATTCTCCAAATATCCCTTTATGAAGAATCTTCACGACCATGACGTGCCGTGTGCAGTTTGCCGTATACCACGCAACACGGTGTTAATGATTCCCGGACGATACGAATGTTATGACAATTTTACCCTGGAATATTCTGGATATCTCATGTCAAGCTCTTACAGCCACGCTCATTCCTCGGAATATGTTTGCGTGGATGAGACGCCGGAAACTATTAATGCCGGGCAAGCTAACCACAATGGTGCGCTATTTTATCTTGTCGAAACTGTTTGTGGATCTCTGTCCTGTCCCCCGTATTCAGACGGATCCGAGGTCACGTGCGCTGTGTGCTCGTATGCGCCCAAACACAACGTGCAACCCTAGTTATGTTAGTACTGTGATTCATTAAACACACTAGAAAACCACAACATTTAGAAATACGCGTTGGCCAATTCTCTCTTATCTAAATCGACAGTTTTACCACAGAGAACGAGCCATACTTTTAAAAAACTAATCAATTTTATTGTATTTTTGTATTGATCCCATGGTGGCCGTGATGTATTTTTTTCATTTTGTATTGATATATTATATGCCAATGCATATTAGAACAATAATTGTTGATTTACCCAAACGTTTACAAAAACATCTGTAAACATCATGACTCAATTGTTTAAACATTGCGTAGTCTCACTGTAGGGTTGCATCGACGACAGTATAAGATTTACAGCGCCATTTGAACGGTCATTCAAATTATATTTGTACCAATGCATTGTTTTTTAGATTGAAATGCTGGTACCTTGTACTAATCAAGGAAATCGTAGCAGAAACGTTAACGTGACGTCGCCACAAAATATCAAACTATACCAACCAAATGTAATTATTTAAAACTCATACATTTATGTTTTAAACGACGTGATAACGCATTGTTTTTCATGCTACCTCAAATGCAGCGTTCCTCAGGAGCGTGTGTGCCCTCACGATGTCGGACCTTCGAACAACCGTGTTCCGGGACTCTTCATATGTTATAACACGAAAAGCAAACGTTTGTTCTTTAGTATCTCCGTAAACGTTTAACTAAGTCGAGTCAGTATAAGCCGTATAATTTATCATACAGCATTCCGTGTATATGTGGTAGTATATGATTGCTGCAACATGTTATAACGATAAAACCAACCTCTCTTGCCTTTCTACATTATTTAATTCCCTAATTTCTATGTAATATGTTTTAATTAGCTTCTTTTTAATTTCAGATCAAAATTTGTATTTCTGTATTTTGTATTTGTATTGTTTTTCACAAACTCTCGAATAAAGTTTATTTAACATTTGTTTGTGATTATCAAAACCCGACCTGACAACAAAGAAATTCCTAAACGGCGACCACATGAGGCACACCAAGTCTCTTTGTACATGTATGAACGTATTGCTCAAACATATTCCAAAAATAAAGTAAAACGTATATTCAGGGGATGTTCGATGTGCAAGAATATTTTCTCAACCACTGATTGTATAAAATCACCATGACCATGACATGAATTAAAAATATGATATATCGCTGGCTTAGATTGAGAATGTCGTAACTACAAAATCAATATTTTTGAGAGAAAAAAAAGTTTGACAATCAGTTTTTACTTATGGTAAAACAAGCTTTTTCAACTTTAGTTTAGTCAACATGAACAGATCCGATTTTTATGAAAATATGCTCATAAGAAGCGCCTTGTGATGTAGATTGCAAATTCTAAAATCTCATTCTTAGCCAGCGATATGCTACTCAAATTTTAATATGCTTAATGAAATCAATATTTATGTCCACCTTACGTTCATTGAACGACACCGATCTACAAATATGAAAACAACATGATCTCCTCTGCAAATATTTTCGAAATTTCAAGTCTTGAAATTGGAATGGGTTGAAATGCATTCAAGTAAAGGTATACATTGTAGTTACCCCAAGTTGTAATAAAACATGCATGTGTGCGAAAAATAGACATGATGTCATAATGACATCACACGGAAGTTAATCCTATATGTCTAACACAATTGTTGGATACAATACAGGACAATATACCCCTCATGTACAATATAAGATAACAAGAGTTTGGCGTGGTTATGTTCGCAATTTTAATAAGTAGTAGTTCGCGAGATTATTACTTTTAAGCATTATGAATCACTGTATCTCACGTATAATGGTGCATATGCATTACCATTTTTGTGAGAAATTAGGAACGTATCATTTCACAGAAACAGCACAAAACAAAACGCACATTGATTACAGGTAACAGGGTCTGTTTTTTTTAGTTCAATCAAATTTCTTTAAGGCCACCGGCCCATATAAAACATGCATATATGGTCATTTATGGGTGGTAACTGCAGTGCGAAATGGACAAAGACAGACCGACATTTATACAGAAACACAGCTGTTTAAATACTACAATACTACATCTGATCCTGGACGTTTCACCTACGTTAACTATCGTATAAGTTTATATTACCCCAGCACGCTACTATCCTATTATAGATGATCAACCATCTGAAATATGACTGTATATTACATAATAAAGATCTTATATCTCCCTTAAGAGAAAGAGAAATAAACCCATCAGTTAATACATCTATCTATCATACTGTATAATTACACACAGAGGCGCCGTGAATTGTTTCCGGTACTAGACAACATGGAGAGTTTATTAACCGGGAAATAGCACATTACAGACCGTTGCGTTTTCACCAATCCTAAAATGGTTTGTATGTGAACTTATAAGTGTACATTTGTAATAACAGAACATTGCGTTTAACATAACAGTTATATATATATATATATGAGTATGTACCGTACTTTGGGATATTTTGGACATGATTTAATTTTTGGGTAATTCGCCACCCTGACTAATTGGCGAAAATATAACTGGTCTTAAATATAACTGGCGAAGTGCGATCATCCGTCCGTCGTCATACAGGTGGATATTCACCCACAAACTTTTACTTTAACTAGCATGTGTTTATTGTTTGTTTCCTGTTCTAGACAACATGGAGAGTTTATTAGCAGGATAATAATATATTGAACACCTTAGCGTTTCAACCGATGGTCTGTACGAGTATGTTCATAACATTTGCACTCAATCGCAAACATGGGTATGTATGCTTTGGTTGGTATGTTCCAATTGATGGTTTCATAGTTGTATCAACCTACGTATAATATACTTTTTTGTCTCAAATATGTGTCTTACATTGTCGCTTTGCTTGCCAAACGTATTGCCGAGTATTGTATGAGAACGTTTCGGCAATGTATTCTAATCAACTGAGTACCAACAATGACATCATGAACCAATGTTAAAATAAAGTCGGACAAGGAAGCAAGCAGCCATCTTAAACAGTTGAAGTCACAATGGCCAGAAACATACAATTCGACACATTGAAGAAGGCGAGGAAGATTGTAATTCAACAAAAAAACCAGAATGCTATTAAACAAATAAAACAAGTTAAAAAAGGAACAATACACTGTACAAATATAAAACAATCGCAAATCACAAACAGAAAGTGTTCACAAAACAAATGTAAGTGAAAATAACAGAAGTAAATGTTCACAGACAACAAAGAACATCTTTTTACTGAAGTCGTCATTAAACAAGGTTTCAGTTCTTGAACAGCTCAAACAAGAGATTCACAAAATAAATGTTCAAAACAGGTACACACAAAAGCGTCACTCCCACAGAACAAAGTGTATGGGGACAATGTACAAATAATAAACCAATGTACGGAATATTAGTACATATAATGGAAATGGTGTCATGTTCAACGAACAAATAAATGATAAACAATATTTACCGATTATAGAAAATATACTTTACATCGAAGTAGACGTCTGTGATGTACAGTTCGCTAGTTACGAACAAGACAATTTCGCATATTCAATAAAAGAAAATGATAGATGTATAATAATGATGTATGACACTGTCAGAGTCTGATTCAATCATTTACAACAAATAGGAAGGAAGCTATTGACACATCACTCAATGAATACGTTAAGAACTATGAAGCTATAAAAACGTCTTATGAAGCGTCTTCAAGCAGTATACATTGTATTTGCAGTTAAGGAGAAGTTTTATGCTTGTTGTTTGATTTATTGCTTTGTTTACGCGCAATGCTTTGAACGCGAAAAGTCCACGATTCAATGCCCGTCTGTGTCACTTCTCAACTTAATATACTGAGCAAGAATACAAAATATGTTACACTTTACCGAAAGTAAATACAAAAATACTTACACGAAAATGTGTCACATCAATATGATGTACATGTAGCTATTATTTGTGTCGAATTTGGGCTGATTCATCAGGGAGTGCAGAGCACAGTCTATTTACGAACACATGTCTTATGATAATAATTGCCTGGCTTTTTTATCTCCATATTTGTTAATGTTTCATGTATCGTTGACCACGTGATTAGGTCACACAGATGTAAATCTATCGTCATCCTAGGAACAATAAAATCGAGACATAGAATGTCACCAGTCTATTTAATAAAACGGGAATTTCTTTTTACACAGTCCGTATTATTAACTGACCGGAACCTAGTGTTTCATTAAATCTGAGATTGTTTCTCTCCAGTTTTACTGAGATTGAAGCCCGGATATTAGAAATAGTAACGTCGATGTAGAAATATAAATACAATCAAGCAACCACTGATCAACATACTGTATTCTGTCCGTGTCGGTTATTGCAATATAGCTGGCAAGTTCGTTCACATTATTTACTTAACGTCCAGAATCTAATATTCCCAGACGGATTTGTTGACAATGGGTTTTGATTAATCACGCATGTAATCACGCACGTAATCAATGTGGACTGCCAGTGATTTGTTCTGGTCGATACAGGGGGGTAGTAACTCATGGTAATATTGAGGAATATGTATCTTAGAATATCAATGTTCTCTCAGATCTACGTGTATAGGTCAAAGTTCTTAATATAGGATGATTTCCGTTTTGCATGTACATTGTAACAATATGTTACGTTTGATATATAACTGCTTATATTCATCCGGCGAGCTGCCCTGTTAAATGGTGCCATACCTGTGTCATTGAGAGACTAACGATGTACCACAGTCATGACCTCGCAGACACCTAACGCAGTGTCCGACTAACAGTCACCGTTCATAACTTATACCATTCCTAGACTGATTCTGTAGTGGAAACAAGTTAATTGTATTGGTAAATAAGTACCCTGGTGTACTAACTAGCAATACACATGACGTACTTCCACTTGCCAGTGTTTGTGGTGAAGCATGGTATAAATTCAGACCTAGCAATTGTAATGAATAACTGGCTGGCTTTTCTTGTTTTGTTCATTTTGTTTCCTATGACTGTCTTCTTCATTTGGTTAACTGAGTTTTTGCTGCTGATTTTATGACATGTGATGTCATCCTATGTGTTTTTCAGCGTCTATTGTATCATGGTTTACATGCATACAATGCATGAGGAAATCGGACAGGGATGTCAGTACTCAACTTAACAAGCCGAGCATAAAAAGGTAACACCACAAACACAACTACACTGAGCAATACCCACACACATGCCAACAATGATCAAAAGTCCAAGTCTCCGCCGCAAAAAATTCAGGATGACCTAATTTCACAAAGAAATTACAAAACAGTGGTTATTCCAGGAGACCGAATGAAACGTAGCCAAGACCCAAGTGTCCCAAGTCCCCGTATATCTGATTTGAAACCATATCTGATTTTCCTTTTAACATTTTACTATTTTACAGTACTGGACTGTGGTCATGAGTTGAGTATCGTTTTTTCCGTTCAAATATGGAACAACTAAACGTTTTTAGTTTACTGTTAGTGGGATAACATTTCTATTGTTGACAGTGCTGATTTACGGACACTGATAAGACTTCTCACTATCAGGAATTGCGTATTTATTCCAACCAGGCTTATTGATACTCCCTCTTTCATCAATATAGCTGTGCATGCGCAATACAAATATTGTTTGCATATTGACAGATTGCAATTTGCTGATAAGATTAATATCATAATTCGAGAATAAACAATATTTACGTCATTTGTTATCTAAAAATCAACAACATTGAGAGGACGTTATTATTGATTAGCGATGTAAATTTATTACACACGCGACTGTACATTGGCATAATACTATATCACTTGTTTAAGTGAACTGCCCGATTTGATGAAGGCATGTTGTACGAGGATCGGATGATGACAGGATTGTAAATCACGCCCGGTGGTTATAAACATTTCTCATTCTAATGCCCAAACTCCTTACACCATGCTTGAAAACTTGCAAAACAGTAACAGTTGTGTTTTAGATCTTTACATCAAAAACAACACTAACCTGTAGCAAATGATCTAATTTAGAAAAGCAACCACAGTTTCATATGTTTCCATTCAGGAATAAAGAAGTTACAATTATATTTGTAAATAAGAAATGCTCCATTTGGAGTACGGATTATGAGTTGGAGCGTGGAGTACGTTATCCAATGTTTAAAATCACACGGCCATGTATTAACAAGGTATGTGAATAGGTGTGTGTTGTGTTGAAGGCCAATGTAATGTAACTTCCAGCGGCACACAGGGTAACATTCTACATGAAGAACTTCCAGCGGCACAGAGGGTTACAGTCTACATGAAGAACTTCCAGCGGCACACAGGGTAACAGTCTACATGAAGAACTTCCAGCGGCACAGAGGGTAACAATCTACATGAAGAACTTCCAGCGGCACAGAGGGTAACAGTCTACATGAAGAACTTCCAGCGGCACAGAGGGTAACAGTCTACATGAAGAACTTCCAGCGACACAGGGGGTAACAGTCTACATGAAGAACTTCCAGCGGTACACAGGGTAACAGTCTACATGAAGAACTTCCAGCGGCACAGGGGGTAACAGTCTACATGAAGAACTTCCAGCGGCACAGGGGGTAACAGTCTACATGTAGAACTTCCAGCGGCACAGAGGGTTACAGTCTACATGAAGAACTTCCAGCGGCACACAGGGTAACAGTCTACATGTAGAACTTCCAGCGACACAGAGGGTAACAGTCTACATGAAGAACTTCCAGTGGCACAGGGGGTAACAGTCTACATGAAGAACTTCCAGTGGCACAGGGGGTAACAGTCTACATGAAGAACTTCCAGTGGCACAGGGGGTTACAGTCTACATGAAGAACTTCCAGCGGCACAGAGGGTAACTGTCTACATGAAGAACTTCCAGCGGCACAGGGGGTAACAGTCTACATGTAGAACTTCCAGCGGCACAGGGGGTAACAGTCTACATGTAGAACTTCCAGCGGCACAGAGGGTAACAGTCTACATGTAGAACTTCCAGCGGCACAGAGGGTTACAGTCTACATGAAGAACTTCCAGCGGCACAGGGGGTAACAGTCTACATGAAGAACTTCCAGCGGCACAGGGGGTAACAGTCTACATGTAGAACTTCCAGCGGCACAGAGGGTAACAGTCTACATGAAGAACTTCCAGCGGCACAGAGGGTAACAGTCTACATGAAGAACTTCCAGCGACACAGGGGGTAACAGTCTACATGTAGAACTTCCAGCGACACAGGGGGTAACAGTCTACATGAAGAACTTCCAGCGACACAGAGGGTAACAGTCTACATGTAGAACTTCCAGCGGCACAGGGGGTAACAGTCTACATGAAGAACTTCCAGCGGCACAGAGGGTAACAGTCTACATGAAGAACTTCCAGCGACACAGGGGGTAACAGTCTACATGAAGAACTTCCAGCGGCACAGGGGGTAACATTCTACATGAAGAACTTCCAGCGGCATACAGGGTAACAGTCTACATGAAGAACTTCCAGCGACACAGAGGGTAACAGTCTACATGAAGAACTTCCAGCGGCACAGGGGGTAACAGTCTACATGAAGAACTTCCAGCGGCACAGGGGGTAACAGTCTACATGAAGAACTTCCAGCGACACAGAGGGTAACAGTCTACATGAAGAACTTCCAGCGGCACAGGGGGTAACAGTCTACATGAAGAACTTCCAGCGACACAGAGGGTAACAGTCTACATGAAGAACTTCCAGCGGCACAGGGGGTAACAGTCTACATGAAGAACTTCCAGCGGTACACAGGGTAACAGTCTACATGTAGAACTTCCAGCGGTACACAGGGTAACAGTCTACATGTAGAACTTCCAGCGGCACAGGGGGTAACATTCTACATGAAGAACTTCCAGCGGCACAGGGGGTAACATTCTACATGAAGAACTTCCAGCGGCACAGAGGGTAACAGTCTACATGAAGAACTTCCAGCGGCACAGAGGGTAACAGTCTACATGAAGAACTTCCAGCGGTACACAGGGTAACATTCTACATGAAGAACTTCCAGCGGCACACAGGGTAACAGTCTACATGTAGAACTTCCAGCGACACAGAGGGTAACAGTCTACATGAAGAACTTCCAGCGGCACACAGGGTAACAGTCTACATGTAGAACTTCCAGCGGCACAGGGGGTAACATTCTACATGAAGAACTTCCAGCGGCACAGGGGGTAACATTCTACATGAAGAACTTCCAGCGGCACAGAGGGTAACAGTCTACATGAAGAACTTCCAGTGGCACAGGGGGTAACAGTCTACATGAAGAACTTCCAGCGGCACACAGGGTAACTGTCTACATGTAGAACTTCCAGCGGCACACAGGGTAACAGTCTACATGAAGAACTTCCAGCGGCACAGGGGGTAACAGTCTACATGTAGAACTTCCAGCGGTACACAGAGGGTAACTGTCTACATGAAGAACTTCCAGCGGCACAGAGGGTAACAGTCTACATGTAGGGAGATATGGTTTATAGATAAAGCCGGTCGAGCAGTCGAATGTCTTGAAATTCTAGTATTGCACTTGACTTTTCTCATGACTTGCTAAGACTGGCATAAATATAATTAAAGGTTATATTCATCGGAAAGGCTGACCGAGAGTCCGCATGATGTTTTATAATTCGTTGATGCCCATACAATGTTTAGGGTTGTCACGGATGTGGTAAATACGCTATCGTATCGGATGTTCCGGGTTTGAACTCCGGTATCACAATATGTATCTTAGTGTTGTGGCTCATTCGCGCTTAGTGTAACGCTGTGTTGCGGATAAACGGTCGCGTGTTTAAAATTAAATGTTCCTGGTTTTATGTGGGAAACCCCCAGTATTTCGTCTACATAATATATTTTGAAGTCCCTAGTACCGTGTGAACTATGTATTTCAAACATGACTTAACTCAAGTATGTTTTATTTGATATAGCTTTGTTAGCATACACATTGTCATGGCTTGATCTATGATATCAATAAGAAAATGTTGTATACTAGACTTGTAATATCGTATTACTAGTATCTGTATCTTGTCCCGTGAACGTCTTTAAATTGTCAAATAAAAAGTAATATGTATCCATTGAAGGTGTATTAATAACATTAGGGCGGGATAGTTACTTTTAATGGGTATCTATAGAAAGTATGACGCAACATTATGCTAATTTTTCAAATAGGCGTATAGAAATAAACACATCCATTATGTGCGTAAGGTAACACTACATTTATCATTTTAAACACATAGGGCCTTATTCACCAACATTATAAGACTACAATCCAGACTTAGACTTAAAATTGACAAAATTTAAATCAGTGCTTTTTCTTGGCAATAAGATTTAACCATGTGACATTTTATCTGATTATGTGTTGTTACCCTATGGCTTGTATACTCAGATTTATATCAAAGTCAGTGCATTTGTAACAACATGCGAGCGAATAGAACATTTGACAATGTAAAGTCTAAGTATGTGTTTTATACTTACAATGTTTGTGAATAAGGCCCCTATATACCGAACACTCTCCGATAAAGGTTCTGTAGCTGTTCAGTTGTGTCATGTTTACTTATTCAGGTTTTTTTTGTTGTGTATTGTGACGTGTGTGTGTGGTATAATGTTGCTCAAGTGTGTGTGTGTGTGTGTGTGTGTGTATGTGCGCGCGCATGTGTGTATGTGTGCGTGCGTGCGTTAGTATGTGTATTCCTGTGCCGCTTTTCTGTTTGGTTATAGCGCCCATGTCATTTGCGTTATCTATTTATACAGAAAATGTCAGTATTAAAAGTGTACCTTACATACATGTACGTCACTGAAAAGGTAGCACTCACAACTCATACATTTTTTAAAAAGGCTGCATCACCAGGCACTTCGTATGCGCCTAGTTTCATTAAGATCAGAACAGGCCATGTTGAACAAGCTGAAGTCGACACATATTGTTTTCCATTACCATATAGTTACATTTGTACAATATGGGATATTACTAGGCAATCCTATAGAATAATAGGCTAGAGTGTCGTGGAGTGAGCAAAGTTTATCCGGCTCGGCTGTGGAAATGATCGGAATCGCATACGACTCACCCAATAAACTCCTCCGCCTTGTCAGATAAACTTACTCATCCACGGCACTAACCAATTTTTCTGTATATAATCGTAAACAAACAACAGTGAGTAAAAAATAATATAAATTAAACACATATATGAAACTGTTTTACTCCCAAGTGACAAACACATTAACAATAGCGCATCATGTTCAAAAGGATTACAGACATAATACACCAGTGAATATAAATTATTATTGTGTACAAAACTTCTTTAGATATTCAAATACTAACTTCTACTACTGATAAGGGTTTTACTACTTTTGAACACATGGAATGCACTGTATCCATTAAGAACTATTCTCTGCGTCTAGCTGTTGCGTATAGACCACCACCAACTAGTAAAAATTGCTTTAAAACTAGTACTTTCCTGGAAAATGAATGGCCATCCTTTCTGGCCAAACTTGTAACATCAGAAAGTAACATCATAGTTGTTGGGGATTTGAACATCCATCTTGACAACCTAATGAATTTAGACACTGTAAAGTTCACAAGTATTCTTGAATCTTGTGGCATGCGACAGCACGTTACTGGGGCAACCCACGTGGCTGGCCACACATTGGATGTGGTAATCACAAGAGACACTGACACTTCTGTCTCACATGTAGAAATATCTGATCCTGGTCTACCTGACAACACTGGAAAAACCTCTCGTAATCATTTTGCAGTAGTTTTTGTGTCGCGTGAAAAGGCGACATATAGGTGTTACTTTGGCGGCGGCGGCGGCGGCGGTGGCGGTGGCGGCGGCGTCACAAATTGCTTGTCTGGAGCATAACTTTGTCACCTTATGTTCAAATGACTCAATATTTTGTATGCATGTTTATTGCAATAAGCCAAAGTGCAGTGCGCAAGAACTCTAACTCTACCTTGCATCGTTTTTTAATTATTTCCCTTTGATTAATTTTTATAGCATTTCTTGTTCAGAGCATAACTTTGTCGTCTTATGTTCAAATGACTCAAGATTTAGTATGCAAGTTTCTTGCAATAAGCCAAAGTGCAGTGCGCAAGAACTATAACTCTACCTTGCATCGTTTTTGAATTATGTCCCTTTGATTGATTTTATTACAGCATTTCAATAACTTTGTCACCTCAAGTTCAAATGATTCAATATTTGGTATGGATTTTTCTTGCAATAAGTCGAAGTGCAGTGTGTAAGAACTATAACTCTACCTTGCATTGTTTTTGAATTATTTCCCTTTGATTCAGCATTTCTTGTCCGGAACATAAGAACAAAATTTTAATGTGTGACCTCACCATCCTTTTGGCGCGAAACAGTAGCGCCAACGACTTAAATTTGTTAATGCGGACGTTGTATTGATCCAGTAACTATGAAAATATGATAAAAAGAATGCGCCACCCGTTGTCTTTGAGATCTACATCTCCAAAGACAACTCATGACGGATCCTACATTATTGCAGTTAAAGTAAGGTTAAGTCACTAACAACATCAATTCTCATATTGCATGTAGTGAGGCGACACATGCCACTCGCGGAGTTTTTATTAAAGCTTGCGCTATATTTTATGTACATTATATAATAAAATTATTGTTTTAACCATGTATTAGTTAGGACTGTACAGCACTTTTGAACGTGTATACATGAAAAAGGTGCTATATAAATATGGTATAATAATAAATAATAATAATAATTTGGTGACAAACACCAGCACATTTAACTATACCTTGAGGTCAGTGTTTTATCAAAATGTTTACAGAAATCGTAACAAAAACAGACACCGGTATTATGATAACAATGCATAAATAAAAAACATGCAACAAACTGTTATGCTTCTAAATGACAAGTACATGGGTATATAGTATATCATATGTTATTACCAGTCACTGTATCACGTATATATACCCTGATATTAGTATATACGTATATTTTGTGTATACACCTGTTCGTATCAAACAGGTGTCTTCGGAAATAAAACGATTAAAAACCTACAATTGGAAGAAGGTAAGTTAATAATTTAACAAAGTGTTAAAATCGATTGTAAATATCGATGGCTTAGAATTAGAAGGTCGTAAGTGCCACTTACGACTTTTTATGATTCATACATATTTAGAATAAGCATCACAAGGCGCTTCTTATGAGCCCATTTTCATAAAAATCTGAACTTGTCTTGTTGACCAAAATAAACTTGTAAAAGTTTGTTTTACCAAAAGTAAAGAGTAAATGGCAGACAGTTTTTTCCGTGTTTTCTCAAAATATCGATTTTGTAGTTACGACCTTCTAATACTAAGTCATCGATAAGCTACCGATACATTGTTTCTCATGTTGACGCTATGTTCGAAAAAATTTTTTATTACTTATTGGCTCAAACATCCAGGGATCGCATTTATGAAGAATTTTAGAATGAAACTAAGGATTATCTTCTAATCTTGATTGTTTTCATTGTGTTTGGGTCAACTACATAATTCAATCCAGATGTTAATTGTTTTCATTATGTTAACTACATCATGCAATCCAGATGTTAATTATTTTCATTGTGTTAACTACATCATGCAATCCAGATGTTAATTGTTTTCACTATTATGTTAACTACATAATACAATCCAGATGTAAATTGTTTTCATTATGTTAACTACATAATGCAACCCAGATGTTAATTGTTTTCACTATTATGTTAACTACATAATGCAATCCAGATGTAAATTGTTTTCATCATGTTAACTACATAATGCAATCCAGATGTCAATTGTTTTCATTATGTTAACTACATCATGCAATCGAGATGTTAATGGTTTTCATTGTGTTAAATACCTAATGCAATACATATGTTAAGTGTTCTTATTGTGTTAACTACATAATGCAGTCCAGATGTTAATTGTTTTCATTATGTTATCTACATAATGCAATTCAAATGTTAAGTGTTTTCATAGTGTTAGGGTCAACTTCATCATGCAATCCAAATGATAAGTGTTTTCATAGTGTTAGGGTCAACTACATCATGCAATCCAAATGTTAAGTGTTTTCATAGTGTAAGGGGCAACTACATCATGCAATCCAAATGTTAAGTGTTTTCATAGTGTTAGGGTCAACTACATCATGCAATCCAAATGTTAAGTGTTTTCATAGTGTAAGGGTCAACTACATCATGCAATCCAAATGATAAGTCTTTTCATAGTGTAAGGGGCAACTACATCATGCAATACAAATGTTAAGTGTTTTCATTGTGTTAGGGTCAACTACATCATGCAATCCAAATGTTAAGTGTTTTCATAGTGTAAGGGTCAACTACATCATGCAATCCAAATGTTAAGTGTTTTCATAGTGTAAGGGTCAACTACATCATGCAATCCAAATGATAAGTGTTTTCATAGTGTAAGGGGCAACTACATCATGCAATCCAAATGTTAAGTGTTTTCATAGTGTAAGGGGCAACTACATCATGCAATCCAAATGATAAGAGTTTTCATAGTGTAAGGGGCAACTACATAATTCAATCCAAATGTTTAGTGTTTTCATTGTGTTAGGGTCAGCTTCATCATGCAATCTAAATGTTAAGTGTTTTCATAGTGTAATGGGCAACTACATCATGCAATCCAAATGTTAAGTGTTTTCATAGTGTAAGGGGCAACTACATCATGCAATCCAAATGATAAGTGTTTTCATAGTGTAAGGGGCAGCTACATCATGCAATCCAAATGATAAGTGTTTTCATAGTGTAAGGGGCAACTACATAATTCAATCCAAATGTTAAGTGTTTTCATTGTGTTAGGGTCAGCTTCATCATGCAATCCAAATGATAAGTGTTTTCATAGTGTAAGGGGCAGCTACATCATGCAATCCAAATGTTAAGTGTTTTCATTGTGTTAGGGTCAACTACAACATGCAATCCAAATGTTAAGTGTTTTCATTGTGTTAGGGTCAACTACATCATGCAATCCAAATGTTAAGTGTTTTCATAGTGTAAGGGGCAACTACATCATGCAATCCAAATGATAAGTGTTTTCATAGTGTAAGGGGCAGCTACATCATGCAATCCAAATATTAAGTGTTTTCATTGTGTTAGGGTCAACTACATCATGCAATCCAAATGTTAAGTGTTTTCATTGTGCTAGGGTCAACTACATAATTCAATCCAAATGTTAAGTGTTTTCATAGTGTAAGGGGCAACTACATCATGCAATCCAAATGATAAGTGTTCTCATTGTGTTAGGGTCAACTACATCATGCAATCCAAATGTTAAGTGTTTTCATTGTGTTAGGGTCAACTACATCATGCAATCCAAATGTTAAGTGTTTTCATAGTGTAAGGGGCAACTACATCATGCAATCCAAATGATAAGTGTTTTCATAGTGTAAGGGGCAACTACATAATTCAATCCAAATGTTAAGTGTTTTCATTGTGTTGTGGTCAACTTCATCATGCAATCCAAATGATAAGTGTTTTCATAGTGTAAGGGTCAACTACATCATGCAATCCAAATGTTAAGTGTTTTCATTGTGTTAGGGTCAACTACATCATGCAATCCAAATGTTAAGTGTTTTCATAGTGTAAGGGGCAACTACATCATGCAATCCAAATGATAAGTGTTTTCATAGTGTAAGGGGCAACTACATAATTCAATCCAAATGTTAAGTGTTTTCATTGTGTTGTGGTCAACTTCATCATGCAATCCAAATGATAAGTGTTTTTATAGTGTAAGGGGCAACTACATCATGCAATCCAAATGTTTAGTGTTTTCATAGAGTAAGGGGCAACTACATAATTCAATCCAAATGTTAAGTGTTTTCATTGTGTTAGGGTCAGCTTCATCATGCAATCCAAATGTGAAGTGTTTTCATTGTGTTAGGGTCAACTACATCATGCAATCCAAATGTTAAGTGTTTTCATTGTGTTAGGGTCAACTACATCATGCAATCCAAATGTTAAGTGTTTTCATAGTGTAAGGGGCAACTACATCATGCAATCCAAATGATAAGTGTTTTCATAGTGTAAGGGGCAGCTACATCATGCAATCCAAATATTAAGTGTTTTCATTGTGTTAGGGTCAACTTCATCATGCAATCCAAATGTTAAGTGTTTTCATTGTGTTAGGGTCAACTACATAATTCAATCCAAATGTTAAGTGTTTTCATAGTGTAAGGGGCAACTACATCATGCAATCCAAATGATAAGTGTTTTCATTGTGTTAGGGTCAACTACATCATGCAATCCAAATGTTAAGTGTTTTCATTGTGTTAGGGTCAACTACATCATGCAATCCAAATGTTAAGTGTTTTCATAGTGTAAGGGGCAACTACATCATGCAATCCAAATGTTAAGTGTTTTCATTGTGTTAGGGTCAGCTTCATCATGCAATCCAAATGTTAAGTGTTTTCATAGTGTTAGGGGCAACTACATAATTCAATCCAAATGTTAAGTGTTTTCATTGTGTTAGGGTCAACTACATCATGCAATCCAAATGTTAAGTGTTTTCATAGTGTAAGGGGCAACTACATCATGCAATCCAAATGATAAGTGTTTTCATAGTGTAAGGGGCAACTACATAATTCAATCCAAATGTTAAGTGTTTTCATTGTGTTGTGGTCAACTTCATCATGCAATCCAAATGATAAGTGTTTTCATAGTGTAAGGGGCAACTACATCATGCATTTCAAATGTTTAGTGTTTTATAGTGTAAGGGGCAACTACATAATTCAATCCAAATGTTAAGTGTTTTCATTGTGTTAGGGTCAGCTTCATCATGCAATCCAAATGTTAAGTGTTTTCATTGTGTTAGGGTCAACTACATCATGCAATCCAAATGTTTAGTGTTTTCATTGTGTTAGGGTCAACTACATCATGCAATCCAAATGTTAAGTGTTTTCATAGTGTAAGGGGCAACTACATCATGCAATCCAAATGTTAAGTGTTTTCATTGTGTTAGGGTCAGCTTCATCATGCAATCCAAATGTTAAGTGTTTTCATAGTGTTAGGGGCAACTACATAATTCAATCCAAATGTTAAGTGTTTTCATTGTGTTAGGGTCAACTACATCATGCAATCCAAATGTTAAGTGTTTTCATAGTGTAAGGGTCAACTACATCATGCAATCCAAATGTTAAGTGTTTTCATAGTGTAAGGGGCAACTACATCATGCAATCCAAATGTTAAGTGTTTTCATAGTGTTAGGGTCAACTATATCATGCAATCCAAATGTTAAGTGTTTTCATAGTGTAAGGGGCAACTACATCATGCAATCCAAATGTTAAGTGTTTTCATAGTGTAAGGGGCAACTACATCATGCAATCCAAATGTTAAGTGTTTTCATTGTGTTAGGGTCAACTACATCATGCAATCCAAATGTTAAGTGTTTTCATAGTGTAAGGGGCAGCTTCATCATGCAATCCAAATGTTAAGTGTTTTCATTGTGTTAGGGTCAACTACATCATGCAATCCAAATGTTAAGTGTTTTCATTGTGTTAGGGTCAACTACATCATGCAATCCAAATGTTAAGTGTTTTCATAGTGTAAGGGGCAACTACATCATGCAATCCAAATGTTAAGTGTTTTCATTGTGTTAGGGTCAACTACATCATGCAATCCAAATGTTAAGTGTTTTCATTGTGTTAGGGTCAACTACATCATGCAATCCAAATGTTAAGTGTTTTCATAGTGTAAGGGGCAACTACATCATGCAATCCAAATGTTAAGTGTTTTCATTGTGTTAGGGTCAACTACATCATGCAATCCAAATGTTAAGTGTTTTCATTGTGTTAGGGTCAACTACATCATGCAATCCAAATGTTAAGTGTTTTCATAGTGTAAGGGGCAACTACATCATGCAATCCAAATGTTAAGTGTTTTCATTGTGTTAGGGTCAACTACATCATGCAATCCAAATGTTAAGTGTTTTCATAGTGTTAGGGTCAGCTTCATCATGCAATCCAAATGTTAAGTGTTTTCATTGTGTTAGGGTCAACTACATCATGCAATCCAAATGTTAAGTGTTTTCATTGTGTTAGGGTCAGCTTCATCATGCAATCCAAATGTTTAGTGTTTTCATTGTGTTTACTACATCATACAATCCAAATGTTAAGTGTTTTCATATTGTTAGGGTCAACTACATAATTCAATCAAAATGTTTAGTGTTTTCATAGTGTTAGGGTCAACTACTTAATTCAATCCAAATGTTTAGTGTTTTCATAGTGTTAGGGTCAACTACATAATTCAATCCAAATGTTAATTGTTTTCATAGTGTTAGGGTCAACTACATAATTCAATGCAAATGTTAAGTGTTTTCATAGTGTTAGGGTCAACTACATAATTCAATGCAAATGTTAAGTGTTTTCATAGTGTTAGGGGCAACTACATAATTCAATCCAAATGTTAAGTGTTTTCATAGTGTTAGGGGCAACTACATAATTCAATGCAAATGTTAAGTGTTTTCATAGTGTTAGGTCAACTACATAATTCAATGCAAATGTTAAGTGTTTTCATAGTGTTAGGGGCAACTACATAATTCAATGCAAATGTTAAGTGTTTTCATAGTGTTAGGGTCAACTACATAATTTAATCCAAATGTTAAGTGTTTTCATAGTGTTAGGGGCAACTACATCATGCAATCCAAATGTTAAGTGTTTTCATAGTGTAAGGGGCAACTACATCATGCAATCCAAATGTTAAGTGTTTTCATAGTGTTAGGGGCAACTACATCATGCAATCCAAATGTTAAGTGTTTTCATAGTGTTTCGGTCAACTACATCATGCAATCCAAATGTTAAGTGTTTTCATAGTGTTAGGGGCAACTACATCATGCAATCCAAATGTTAAGTGTTTTCATAGTGTTAAGGGCAACTGCATCATGCAATCCAAATGTTTAGTGTTTTCATAGTGTTAGAGGCAACTACATCATGCAATCCAAATGTTAAGTGTTTTCATAGTGTTAGGGTCAACTACATCATGCAATCCAAATGTTAAGTGTTTTCATAGTGTTAAGGGCAACTACATCATGCAATCCAAATGTTAAGTGTTTTCATAGTGTTAGGGTCAACTACATAATTCAATCCAAATGTTAATTGTTTTCATAGTGTTAGGGTCAACTACATAATTCAATGCAAATGTTAAGTGTTTTCATAGTGTTAGGTCAACTACATAATTCAATCCAAATGTTAAGTGTTTTCATAGTGTTAGGGGCAACTACATCATGCAATCCAAATGTTAAGTTTTTCTATTCTGTTAGGGTCAACTACATCATGCAATCCAAATGTTAAGTGTTTCCATTGTGTTGTGGTCAACTACATCATGCAATCCAAATGTTAAGTGTTTTCATAGTGTAAGGGTCAACTACATCATGCAATCCAAATGGTAACTGTTTTCATTGTGTTAGGGTCAACTACATCATGCAATCCAAATGGTAACTGTTTTCATTGTGTAAGGGTCAACTACATCATGCAATCTAAATGTAAAGTGTTTTCATAGTGTAAGGGTCAACTACATCATGCAATCTAAATGTAAAGTGTTTTCATTGTGTTAGGGTCAACTACATCATGCAATCTAAATGTAAAGTGTTTTCATTGTGTTAGGGTCTACTACATCATGCAAACTAAATGTAAAGTGTTTTCATTGTGTTAGGGTCAACTACATCATGCAATCTAAATGTAAAGTGTTTTCATAGTGTTAGGGGCAACTACATCATGCAATCTAAATGTAAAGTGTTTTCATTGTGTTAGGGTCTACTACATCATGCAATCCAAATGTTAAGTGTTTCCATTGTGTTGTGGTCAACTACATCATGCAATCCAAATGGTAACTGTTTTCATTGTGTTAGGGTCAACTACATCATGCAATCCAAATGGTAACTGTTTTCATTGTGTTAGGGTCAACTACATCATGCAATCCAAATGGTAACTGTTTTCATTGTGTTAGGGTCAACTACATCATGCAATCCAAATGGTAACTGTTTTCATTGTGTTAACTACATAATGCAATACAGAGGTTAATTGTTTTCATTATGAATTAATTACTGTCTAGCAGAATCTGCATCAAATTTTCATGTTTGTGTTGTTCACATACTAGTATTTCTTTTACATTTACTATTGACAGTATAATTATAGTGAATGATCATTGACTGAAATTTTGTCAATATGTTAGGTAACCATTTTAAAATTTTGTTCAGTGTATTGTTGTTAACTTGAAACGTAGTGATTATTTTTTTTTTTTATACCATAGTTATATAGCCATGTTTTCGTGTATACACACATTCAAAAGTGCTTTACAGTCCTGACTAATACATGGTTAGAACAATATATAATGTACATAAAATATACAATTTTTTTATCAAAGCTATTTAATCTCCCATCAGTATCATATTGCCGAAACGAAATGCAAGATAAAACTTAGGGGACACGGTATATAGAAATACTTTGATACAATAAAATAGAGGTGTATAACGATTTGATTATCTGTAGGACAAGGATAACGTCAAGTACCATTACCTCATGTCCTTAACCCTTAAAGAAATAGTGATACTTCCTTTAAAAGGGGGATGACTCATAAATGACATAAAGTTACAATCATCCTATCAGTTACAAAGGTCGAAGAAATAACATACTTTCTTCAAGACCTTACCACACTTTGAAACGGGGCTCTACTTAACCCAGTACTTAATGCGGATAGCAGCAGTTCTAACGAGTGGAATGTTGGCCGTTTGTATTAATTTATTAAGTCGATTTTGAAACAAGTTTTCCAATTTATATTAATCACTCTCGACACCTTATTCCTGATTAATATATACTGAGTTCCAAAAGTTCCGCATCCAACATATTGTTTGTCTTTTATATTAGAATCTCCAACTGATTTATGATAAATCAAATGCGCACGGGTAGAGCGATATGTACTTGATATAAATCCATGCCAGTTATCGATTTTAAGATATGTATTGATCCATAATAAAACCACATGTGACACGTACCATCCGACGATTCCAAAGTACACACAGCGATCAACTTATTTAGCAGTGGAAGGGAGGTAATAATTGTAAATAGATACCGAAAAATATCTATCTTTAACCATAGACAACTTTTGATGTTGCAATAGAGACTGTTCAACAGGTCAGAATTAGGAAACAACCTTCTTGTCATAAAAACGCAAAATGAAGGAAAGTTTCCCTTGATTTTAATGTTGGGTGGACTTCAATTAAGCTACAGCAATGCCGCTTTTCTTGGTGCAACAATATAGCAGCATTACATGTCAGCACCATTAACCTTTGACCTGTTGTCAACTGGTACGTGATATACAGGTTTTACGGATGCAGATGATACAACAGTCTTATTATGATAGAGACATGTCCATTTAATTCGACACAATGTATTTTTACTCTAGCGTCTTATATACGCGAGTACGTTTACCATTATCCAATTTTGCAATCAAAATAAGCGTACATTTCTAAATTATTATACTAACTTATTGTTATGTTCGTTAAACAGACACGTTGCAAGTAATTGGGATTGAAAATAAAGTCGAAAATGAAAAACCCAAATTATGATCGCTTGAGTAGATGTTTTACCATTTGGGATGTTGTGATCATTCAACCGTGACAAAATCCAACGGAAATGGGTTTAACATAAACACTAAGGGTACGCAAATGGACAGTGTTCGTTAAAAGTTCTTTTAATTTAACTTTTCCAAAAAAAAAATTAATTAAGATGCATTACTTTTGAAACTCAGTATAAGTTGGAAATTTATTTTTTTACGAGGGTATGAGAGAAAAGAAACCAGTTTCATTTTTATGCTGAGCGTCTAGCAATGGGTTTTCTGATACCAATTTTGTTTCGTCTTTGGTATGACGCGTCCTGGGATCTAACCCGAGACCTCCCGCACTCGAAGAGAACACTCAACCACTAGGCTACCGAGGAGACGGCTGTCCAATACCATGCGCGTGCCCATTAACTTTCATGTTCAGATGCCACTCAATTAGAATTGATTGCGGTTCCTTGTGTATGTGTATAAAATTATACTAAGCAAAACAGCTAAACCATCGCTTAGATTTTTATTGATATATTTAGATTTATTCATAGTTATTTTCTGCAAATTAAATTTAACATGGTTGCCTTTTCAGTTGAGTCGCAGTCCCTTATAGGGCGTATCTCAAACATCTAACTGTATCAAAATGTATGCAAAAGTGTACAATTCATGTGGTGACACATTTTCAAACAAAATGAAAAAACTAATTTACATAATTGATAAAAAAATTATCGAACAAACTACTGATAAGGCCTTACGAACGTTTTAACCCAAATGGTTTTAAACACCCAATCTCACGAATTGCTTACAACGTTTGTAAAATGTAGTACCATGCACTGGACCATATCAAACCTATTTAATATTTTAAACCCGGATCCCGAACTATATAGAAGAAGGTTATTTTGTGTTTATTTCTTAAGGGCATTGACTAGCAAATGCAGGAGAAACAACCCTTGAATTTTTAACATATTTGATTATAAACATTTATTACATGCGTACTACACGTTTTAATCGCGGAAACTATAGACAACGGATGCAAAACGTTGATTCGTTTTGTAACTTCTCCTGATTTCTGCATTTCTGAAATCACTATAAGTTCAATTAAAAAAATCTAGCCGAGCAATTGTCAGGAAATGTGCTATGAAACTTCTATAATGGTAACTGTACTTGTTGCATAAAAGAAAACGTATGTTGTTCAACGACTTTTCGCGTTAAATATATTTTCAAAAAATATTTATTTTTTAAAATATTATTTAAAAATACAAATAACTTACAAAGTATATAATAAACTTTACTGTTACATGCGTAATTTCATGTTTTTGAACCAAACATTTTTCGGTAAAATACATTTTTCAGTTGTTAAGGAGTGTCCACTAAATCTACGAAAATTGTAAAAACTAACCGAGCAAAAGTGTGGGAAATTGTCTAAATGATTGGTATTAATCTGATCTTCATGAAAATAAAAGTTTTTTATACCTTGTACAGAAAAATTCAAAAGGAACGAATGTCCTTAACTAACATAACAAATTAAAAAGGCATTCCCTATAACTAGCATATTGTTCTCTAATATCTCATTAAAGTAGGTAAATGTGCATAGCAATATCAATTATCATAATCTGTCAGTAGAAAGTGTGCTCAAAGATCTATCTATAATGTCAAAAATATATTCAAATCAAGAATAATGATTTATCATGTCCAGCGATTTATTATCATGTGGTCAAAGGGAAACAACTCGTGACTATTTTGGCTCGCTACGGAAATATATTTTCCTTTTTTTCTCGGTAATTGGTTGGTACCTTTTGTTCAAGATTTGATGAGTTTAAGCAATTATGATTTTCATTTAATGTATAATATTCCTGAATCGATTTAAATGATCAAAGTTATAGGGAGTAGATATTCACAAACGTAAAATTGGCATATGGGGGCATTCAATCAGTGTGCACTGGTTTTTACCGTATACATTTTTTATTTGTAAATAGTTTTGCTTGAACGTTTGTGTATTTTTTATTTACGAACCTAGATGCGATTTGAAATTCAAATATTGAAATAAAAATAAACTAATTCTAAGAAAAGCTTAAAAATCAGCTTAGAAAAACTGTTGGGAATTGGCAAAATGGTTGGCATTGATCTGATATTCATAAAATAACAGGTTTTATATACCGTGTACAGAATAATCCAAAAAGAAGGAATCGCCTTGAAAATGTATTGATTAATAGTTTGTTTGCTTGAAACTCAATTTTAAATACGCACAATCACTATTCCAAATGCAGTTTTTAGGCTGGCGATTTCGCACCAGACTATTACAATCCTAAAAAATGAAATCCACTAAGATGAATTTACTCCCGAAACTGACAACACAGAATCTATACACTCAATGCAAATAGTTCCTCCTCAATCAGTTTTGCAAGATAAGAACGAGATCGTGGTCGAGTGGTTGAGCAACTCGCTTAGTAATTTTCTGATGCTAAGGTCCAGCGATCGAACCACGGCGGCTCCAAATTTTTTTATATTTTTAAATTTTAATTTTTTATTTTTTGTTAAGTCCAGCACTTACCTCTCTTTCGACTTAGAAAACCACTTGATGTTATATTACTTCAAAAGCTATTGTTCATTAGCAGTTCGCCAGCCTGTCAGTACTTTCAGTACTTTGATTGGATATAAGTGAGTGTAGGGTAGTACAATATTAGACTTGCGATGTGGTCGATAGTTGGCATTGGTTTGTGGTTTGTGGGGCATGGATTTCGTTAACTAGGTCAAGTAGCAGTTATGCCTCATTTGGTCGCCGTGTTGGCATTTGTTTGTTAAACTAGGTCAACCTGCTATTTGCAGCGGGGATATTGGGAACTTGGTCGGGTGTGCGTTTCATTCGGTCACCAGTGATCACAGTTGTTTTGTTATTACTTTGTTGAAACTAGGCCACCCTGCTTTTTTACAACGGGGACTTAGGTTTTTGATAAATGTGTTGAGTTATCTGTGGGTATTGTTCCATGTAGGTTGTGTGATTTTGTGTTGTTACTGTTTTCTGTACAAGCTTTTACAACTTCAGCTTGATCAACATGACAAGTTTCGATTTTCAGGACAATAGAAGAAGCGCCTAATGTTGTAGATATCAAATATGCGTTAGTCTAATAAGGTCACTTGCGATCCTCTCATTCTAAGCCAGCCATTTCGTTGTTTCCGTATCTATTGACCCATGACTCCCATGCCTTCTAAGTGAAACTCAAGACCTATCCAAAGTATTCAGCAGAGAAAAAACCGCCGAAAACAATGGTAGAGACATGGCCGTTATATATATCATTTCTACTTGATATGATGCGTTTGTACTTTCAGAATCAGAATGCAGTCTTCAACTACATCAGATAAAAGATATGCAGTACCCATCGTGGTATTCGGTATAGCGATATTACTGTGGTGGAGTACTCACACATTAGCATATTCTTCATGGAACGCGAATTATGGTAGGAAAATATGAATCACTTCTGATTGATGAAATTGTCATTTAACTTTTATTTTAATTATAAACCATGTATTTTATGGGGTTTTTTAACATTGATATTTTAATATCTGTGGAACATTTTATAGTGCTACTAAGTGCTATATACGTTTTTGTTCTTACAAAATTGCAAACACTTGCGTAAGTTGCCATTGTCTTTTTGCTTCCAAGTCCGATTATTAACTGCAATCAATACGCAATGAGCCATCTCCATCTTTTTATGGTAACATGCCTTTGTTTTGCTCTTACGTATTTTAATGCGTATCGTTTTGTTGTTTGGAACAAGGTTCACAAAGATTACACGGTTTCTTCACGGAGCTTTAAAGAGGCATTTCCTATAACTAGCATATTGTTTCAACTTTCGCATTAAATTAGCCAAACGTACAAAACACAATCGATTATCAAAATATGCCCGTAGAAAGTGTGTGCAAATATGTCTCTATCATGTCAAAATATATTCAAATCACTAATTTATCGCTTCCAGTCATGTATTATTATGTGGTCAAAGGGTAACAACTCGTGACTATTTTAGATCGATACAGAAACCTATTTTTAGTCTTTTCTCGGTAATTAGTAAATAATATTTTTGGTTCGATTCAAACGATCAAAATTGTAGGGAATGCTTCTATAATGTTGGGTGATTGTTGTTAAGAAAAAAACATTCCTCAGGACATGCACCACTTTATCTAAGGTTTTGCTTTTCAGTTACAGTTCTTTTGTAAGTAAGCTATATATTAAGAGCATCGCCAGACACCATATAATTTATTCATCATCATACGGCGCGCTTGCAACAGAACGCAAATATAGAGATCTCATTGACCGCCTTTTGCGTCCTTAAAATTTTCAAAACTATTTCTTTGGCAAATGCTTTTGGATGAATTATCCACAAGATAAATTTACCTCATTTCGATCTTTTAACTTTAGTTAGGCCGACGTGAAGGGGTACACTTTGGGGTCCTATAAAAATCCAGATTACCAGCTGGTATGGGACGGTACGCGGACTCATTAAAAGCATATCAAATCAAAAAGACACCATATAAGTGATTGCTTGAAACTAACACAATTTAATAAAGCATGCAGTTGTGCTAAATCTATTTTATACAGCCTGTATCAGCTATATGCATGTTATAATGTTACCTAATAAATCTGTATTTACTACGAAAACAGTTTGAATTTCGATTTTAGAGCAGTTGACCTCGTCAATAAAGAATCTCAAGAAGAATAACAGTTTGCTAAGTGAAATTATTTCAACGGACACAGGGAGCGTGTCATCTAGTTCACACTCAGCGGGATACGCCTGGCAGAACCTCAACAAGACTGAAGTGTTGTCAAATAAAAGTATCATCATAGTATTGGCATATATGAGAACAGGTTCAACACTGACTGCATCCCTCCTTCAGGAGTATAGTGAAACATTTTATGTATTTGAACCAATACGATATGTAACAGGATCGTTCAAATCAAAATCTACAACAACTCATAGATACTTAAATAACACAAGTAGGTAAGTAGTTTCGGCATTTATACAATGGTGACAACTACCCGATCGGGCAATTCCATGATATATCGACGGTGCCGAACCAAAACCCCGTAACTCGATTTTAACGCGAAAACTTGTTTTGCAGCATCCGTATCTGCTAGACGTCCCGCGCATTTTTGTCCAGTCGCCATCTAAGTAACGCAATTGGCTATTTAAATGGCAACAAGACAGAAATGCGCGGGACGTCTAGCAGATGCGGATGCCGCAAAACAAGTTTTCGCGCTAAAATTGAGTTACGGGGTTTTGGTTCGGCACCGTCGATATGCTACCTATACTACTTGATTGGGCAATACAAACACCGACGCTAGGTACATTTACCACTCAGAAATTCAGAATTGACTTGTTAAGCAAGCATATTTATCTGTGTTTCGCTCAAAAACGTCTCTTCAGTAGATGCCTCGTATAAAGGGACATTTTCATGTGAAAGAGACAGACTGCTGAGTTTCATTAACAAATCGAAGCTATATGAAATGTTGCTTACATTTTTCCTGCACAAGGTATAAATTGAGCATTATTGGCATTTAAAGTAAGATGAATTTTTAGACACCACGTAGATGTGAAAATGGGATGAAATCGAGCATGTGCAATCAGCTAACAGTCTGATTGTCAATATAGCAGCTGTGAGACCAATATCCTACCTTTTATCAACATTTTGTTTGCTTGCTGTTGTTTTCGACTTATCACTTCTGTTGTTGTCTTCCGGCTTCTGTTAGTCTGCTTTGAAACACGTTAAACACATACCACTTTGCTGAAAGACATCATACGATGTATATCAATCTTTAAAAGTAAATCGTGTATAAATTTGTCACATTATCTTAGTTAAGTCCTTTTTTATATGAGGCATAATTTTAGTCAGTTTTGCTATACGATTTTCGAACGAGTTTTAGCTTAGTGCATATAAGTAGGTGTATCTTAAACTTACATTACGACAAAACCGTTGAATGGAAGTAAACCAAATTTTACCCAAGTAAAGACGATAGTTACCGGAGTACACATGCCAAATTTGAGGCCCGAAAGTACAAAGATATGCATACAATTGCTTTAGTTTTTGAACACCCCTCGTATTCGAACCTAAACTTCAAAATAAAATAATTAATCAACTAATCAGTTCTAAAATGTTTGAGAATAAAATATCTAGCACTCCCCCTGTTATTGTCTGTCGATGTGTTCACATAATCTCTATTGTGTAACTTGTTTTTTCTTACAATTTTCAGACATTACGATAAGGAGATGCGACATGAAACTATAATGAACGAGGTCCGGAGTTGGCTGACTTGCAAGATAGGTGACTTGAGCATTGGAAGTTTAACTGATAAATTCCATTCACACTTTACTAAATACATGAAGAAATTCAAGATGTGTTATCAACATGCCAATGGTAACATGGATTCTACAACTAAATGCCTCAAACAAGCGGTTACAGATTGTGAAAATGCTCCGTTAATTGTTCTTAAATTCATACGACTTAGCATGAGTGATATAATAAGCTTACTACCGTATTTCCCGAACATGAAAATTATTCATTTAGTTCGTGATCCAAGAGGAATAATGAACTCTAGAAGAATAATAAAAAGCAAACCTACTCGTCTAAATGTAAAAAATCACTGTAATAGCATATGGCAAGATCTAATTAGCACTCGTAACACACAGACAAGCCATCCAGGACGTGTGAGAATAGTTTACTATGAAGACATGGCTGAAAAACCTGTTGATACATCAAAAGATATCTTAGACTTTAGTGGCATACCATTTACCGCTCATATGAAACAGTATATCATATCCCAAACATCGGCAAGGAAGAACTCGGGTGCTTTTAGGACCGCAAGGACAAATTCAACAAAGACGGCCAGCAAATGGAGAACCATGTTGGACGCAAACTACGCGCGATTTGTGTATAACACGTGTGCAAATAGTAACAAATATTTAGGATATTTACCGATCCAAACTAGCACTGATCAACGAAACATGAGCATACCATCAAGACGGCGACCTTGACCTTAATACAAACTGCAATACAGCAATATTGGAAGTTTCATGAAATGGATATATGTCCATCGGAAGCTAAACATCCTATTACATGTACAATGTTGTCAACCTTTGTGGATTCCTGTAAAGGAATTGAAATGATAAAACCTAAGGTTTTGTAAGACAGCACTATTGATATAAAATAATAGCAAGCAGTTTAATAACGTATATTTCAAAAAGCAACCATTCTTTACAGGTCCTGATAGAGAAAAAATGCATTTCTTGTATTATATGTGTTTTGTAGAAATATGGAAGTATACATACTTACACATGCATCCATTGTACTAAAAGTGGACACTGTTTGATCATTTGAGAATATTAAGTCGTTTTCCGAGGACCTGAATTTAGTTGAAATTTAGAATACGTCGAGTGAAAATGCACCAGTCAGTTGCATCCACGCCCCCACCCCAGGGGATGTCAACTGACTGGTGCATTATCACTCGTCGTATGCTAAATTTCAACTTACTTGAGGTACATGTACTTACTTTTGGACTTTCAAAACCTCCGCCCTAAATATTGTCCCCGGGGTGTTGGTTCGATAATAAATTCCCCACATTTCACCGGCAGAGCAGCGGAGGCTGGCAGGTAAAATCACGACAGTTTCCCCGTCCTCCAGTCTATCCACCGCCCGTCCGCGGATGTTGGAGAGTGAATGCAACTGACTGGTGCATTAACCACTACGCAAACAAGCGCTTCACAACTAGTACATGTATACACAGACCTACCATTATTATACTGGTTATTTTGGTTTATTGAATATGTATGTGGTATTGTTGATGGTATGGTCCAAGATCAACCTTGTAGCCTACAGGAAGAAGTAGAAATAAGCTAGAATGCTGGTAGAAGAACAGTTTGTAGGGAAGTGTGGGTTGCTTGTTCGTGCATTTAAAGTAATTTGGTTGTGTGGGGTTTCGATTGACTTGTACGTAGCTTGGGTAATCTAACGCGTTTCTTCATAACAAAACAAAACAATTTAGTCGCTGCGCTATAATCTTGCAACCAAGAGTCAACATAATACCATCCACATACAGAAAAGCAACAACAACAATATTTATTAAGCTTTAAACTACATTCCTCGATAGAACGATGTTTGTTTTGTTCATTTCAATACAACGACACATGATGCATGACGTACATGATACGTGCGGACAAGGACTGATAAATAGTAAGTGACAGTACGTTCTCAAGTGACACGTATAGATCGATATAAAAATACTTACATTGGTTGGTTGATTGCTTCTGATTGACGTTACATTAGCCAATTTACGCCTTGAATCGGGCCATGACGTCAGGATGATGCAGGTGGCATCATAACGTAGCGCCATTGAATGGGACCTATTCAACGTACATAATAATATTGAACGACAATGCGCGTTTTGTGATAAATATAATCTTACATTCGTGCTCATTACAATGTACATGTATACGAGTGTTACTAAACTCGTCGACAAAAGCATATTAATTCATCCACTCGTTTAATAAAACTCGTACGTTATGAGCACTCAAGCAAGGTCCTCTATTTAGCTTTAAGTGCCTTACATTTTATGAGGATATTAAAGGTGAACACGGAAGTTATCTGGCTATTTAGCTTAGCACCGCGTCCTCGTTTATAATCAGTTCAAACTGCCTTACCGCAACGTAAGACATACCGAGCATTGAATGATGAATTCGAATATGTTACTTTTGGCTATTTTGTGTTGTTGTTTAGGCAGTCTGCTCGCCGAGGAACCAAGTGGATCTTGTTTTAATCGTTTCGAGTATGAATACAATGTTTTACAGAAGATTCTTCAACTAGAAACGAAAGTTGCTGAACAAGAGGCATTGATAACAACACTGACAGATACTCTGGAAGGTAAGCTTATATCTACTGTGTACTCTAGGCATTCTCTATAGCTAGCATATTTTTTTTACTTTCACATTAAGTGAGCTAAATGGACAAAATAATCATTTATCATAATCTGTTACAAGAAAGTGTGTACAAATATGTATCTATACTGCAAAAACATATTTAAATAACCGAATAATAATGTATCGCTTCCAGCCATTAATTATTATGTGGTCAAAGGGAACAACTCGTGACCATTTTGGCTCTTTACATAAAACTATTTTTATTCTGTTCCCGGTAATGAGTGGTAGTTTTCTGTTGATATTGTGATGAGTTTAGCAATAATAATTCTCATTTAAAGTATATATTTGGATCGATATAAAGAATCAAAATTTTAGGGAATGCATCTTTAATAAAATTGTTCCGATTTACACTTAGCGGCACTTCTAACGATGTCACTTATTTTCTTGATATCTTAAAAACCGTTACAGATAACTTAATCAAGTTTTCACCAGTTTTAGTTTTCGCCATAGGCCTAATACTACACAAGTCAATTCGGAAACTGTGGTAAAAAGATGTTTATGCAAATTTGCGGTAGGAGCATACTTTACGTAACCCGGAATTAAAAAATCACAAAATTAAACAGCGTTTTTATTTGGGGTAAATTGTGTATTTTCAATCTTTTATTTCTATTCAGCTTCAATGTTATATACGGTAATCAGTCTACACAATAAAAGATATTGATCAAATTCATCGTAAAAACATCTTTTCATTTAACATATATACAAAGTCTCATCAGAACTATTCAAACAAGATAGGCGTTTTAGGGGATTTTCTAAACTTACCATATACACTCAATAAAAATAGGCTTCCGCCATCTTGTTTTACCCTTAGAGGAATTCACGCAAAACTTATTGTGCAGGGTCCAACCTAATGTAATGTAAGGTTTTGGAAGGGGGAACAAACTAAATAAAAGTTCCGATTGGAGTGGGAAATGAAACCTTTAAAATTCTTAATATGGCCGCCCTTTTAAAAAAATGCCGACTTGTTCTCTTAAAATATGTATTTCAATAAGATCATAATGTAGAATGCGTTGTTCCTGCACCATCACCCGTAGACGTATTGTAAACACTCCATTGTTTCTCGTCTTACAATGCTTCTTGGTGTAATCTATCATCACCTTAGAGTGGTATTTGTCTCGTAGATTAGCTGTAACAGTTTTGTAACAAATTGTTCTTTTGAATAGAAGATGAAGTTATGTGTTAGGAATGTCCACAATATCAACAAACGGATTTAAAAACAATCGTAACAAGACTCGCACAAGACCCATTGTTTATTGTACTGATACATATCTTTAAAACGAAAAAGAAGACAAAAACTAGACAAAAAAGTGACAAAATAGTATTGTGAAGTTGTTTACGTCCGTTGACTAACACAAATTCGCAGGCAGTAGGGTAACATGATGTTTATCTTCCTCCAAGTTGAAACCAAATGTAAGAAACGCCTTGTCTAAATTTGGTGAAGATCTGTATCAGTACCCAAAGTTTTGTGACACTTGAATGTAAAGGAAATTTATTCCATAGTTCGAAATGAGATTTTCCGTCAAGATTTGAATTGAATAGATTCTTCATTGAACCTGTCTATTGATGCTGAAAAATGTGTTGTAGTTATATTACACCAAACCATCACGAGTCTTGCTTGTCAAAAACTTAGGTAAACTGTGCAACGTGGCATTCCACGTATCAGTAGCATATTTATTTGTATAAACATCCATGTGCGGTATTATGTATTGTATGTTGTTAAAATATTATATTCCATAGCCCGTTAATACTGTCGATGCACTATCCTAGCACATACTTATGAACTAGGGCACTGGCTATTTTGAATTTTTCTCTATTTATCAATTATTATTATGCCTACTTAGAAAAGCTAAACGACTGCAATTTTAATTTTAAATCATGTTTTATCAGTCCAATCTGATACGTATACAGTCCCTTTAATTCGTAGCGTGTTTAATTACTTTCGTCATTTTATTCACGTTCGCTTAAATATCTTCCTCGAGGCCCGTGTCTATCACACAAGTTATAAAGCCTGATTGTAAATTTCAATTCCGACAAATACACGCGCAAAAGTGTCGCAGAAAGTCCGGTTTATTCCAACGTTCATTACAATTTTATATATTGACAATTGTCTTCTGTACTGTTGGCGTATGTTAAATATGTTGTCTGTGCTCGGCTATTCATGTTGAATGCTACCTTTCCTGTCCAATTAGTCATGATTTTTCAATTTTTAACTTTGTATCGTTTAATACTTCACCTTGAATACTGTATTTCCAGACACTACCAATCGCTTAGATGAAACCCGAATGAATAGAGGCGATAGTACGTACGTACGATGGGGGCGTACAAGTTGTCCGGAAGGTGGCTCACTGGTGTATCATGGGTACGCTGCCGGAAGTGATCATTTACAGTCCGGTAGCGGATCTAATAGGTTATGTGTACCCACCGATCCGATGTGGAAGGAATACGTTGTTGGAGACCAGTCGTCAGGTAGCCTGTACGGGAGCGAATACCAAGTAAGCCAACATCCATTTCTGAAGCATCTTCACAATCATGACGTGCCGTGTGCAGTTTGCCGTATTCCACGGAGCACCGTGTTGATGATTCCTGGACGATATCAATGTTATGAGAATTTTACATTGGAATATTCGGGATATCTCATGTCCGGCTACCACAGTCACGCCTCCTCGTTGGACTATGTGTGTGTTGACGGGGTACCCGAAGCTCTAGATGGCGGTCACGAGGATAAAAATGGAGCGTTGATGTATCTAGTTGAGGCCCAATGTGGATCTCTACCCTGTCCTCCCTATTATAACGCACGCGAGGTTACTTGTGCAGTGTGTTCGTATGCACCACAACGCAGTAACGTAGTTATACGTCCTTAGTTTTGCTTGTTAAGACGGAACAGAAAATATCACGAACTTTTGGGAAACTTCATTATATAAAACAAAGAACTACCAATTTTAAATATAGAGATTTATCAGTACTTATACCAGTAACCAAAAACCAGTGCGGAAAACTTGTTTACAGTTCCGACAGCTGGCTACGGTACCGCGTAGAAAAAAAGAAACATGTATATGTATAACCTTTACCGAAATAAATCTATATATCTATCTAAGCCAATGACGCAATGCTTCAAATAATGGTTAACGCAATTATGATGCCATGACTTTTTATCTTGACGTGCTAATATCAGCGTGTTGTTTCCAATTAAGCCCAATTAATACTATAGGATTATTCGACAAAAGCAGCGTGTAAAACTCACTAAATGTGTAGATTTCTGGCAAAAGAATTTATTTCACTGTGATCACAGAAAGTTAAATATTAAAGAGGCATTCCCTATAACTGGCTTTTTTTTCACTACTGTCACATTAAATTAGCTAAATGTACAAAGCACTATCAATAATCGTAAGTTGTCGGAAGGAAATGTGCGCTAACTTGTCTCTATAATGTCAAAGATATATTTAAGACATCAATAATAATTTAAAAATAATACAGTACGGCTCGCGAATAAGTTCCGTGTAAAATTATTTTCGTTCGATCGTTAAACGAGAATGCGTTACCGTTAAAACGTTAAGCGTTTGCTACAACTGCGCATGCGCATCGTGTATAATCGTGTTAAACCGTGTACCGATTCATCCGTCTGCGCATGCGTACCGTGAAACGAGAGTTTGAAATTCTAAACGTGAACTTAGTGCGCATGCGCAGCGTGTATAGCCGTGTACTGATTTTGCGTCTGCGCATGCGTACCGTGAAACGAGAAATTGAAATTTTAAACGTGAAAATGGCAATTTATAATTTAAAACTAGTATACATACAGTAGCGGACTTTACAAAGAGTAAATAGTCCAGTAGGGCGTACACTTAAACATAATAATTTTATTTATTGATATCACCAAACTTTATATATATTATAAGTATACTCCGTATAAGCGAACCAAGATAGATCTTATCCGTATGTTTAATTTCATACTAACATTAGTTTCTATCATGGATAATCTATACTATATAGATCTACTATGAATTCAAATTGATCTAAAAGCTAGATCTATTCACTCATACGTAAACACGAAAATAAAAGCTTATAAACGAAAAGTCTCGCCTATTCAGACGAATTAACGGATATGCACGAACATTATCGGTAATAAACGAAAAATAACGGTTCTAAACGATAAAAAACGGTTTACACGAAAAATAACGGTTCTGCACGAAAAATCACGGTTCTACACGCTTTCTCGAATACACGTTCCTGAGTAACGAAAATGCGCCGATTTGATTGGTCAATCGCTTTGACGTTTATCGGTTCCTGATTACCGTTTTATCGGGCGTTATGCGTTAATCGTTAGTGGTTTTTCTCGAATACATGGAACATATTCGCGAGCCGTACTGTAATTACTTCCAGCGATTTATCATTATGTGGTCAAAGGGAAACAGCTCGTGACTATTTTGGCTCCTTACGGAGATATGTTTCCATTTTTTTCTCGGTAATTAGTGGGAGCTTTTTGTTCAACATTTGAGTAGTTTGAGCGGTAATAATTGTCATTTTATGTATGAAATTCCTGAATCGATATCATCGATCTAAGTTATAGGGAACGCCTCTTTAAATCTGGAAACCCTGTTAAGCACGTGACAGTAAATGGTTGAATAATATTTTATTTTCATGAACATGCATTTAATCGGTGTCTTTCTTATTTTCATCAATATTATTATTGACAAATATGTCCTACTTATTCAATAAATAACTAAATCACTAATATCAATCTGTAGTTATATTATATTTGATTTATATTGGCATGTGACGAAGATCAATGCCATATTTATTATACCGACGATTTCTCAGCCTATCAGAATTGGCTGATTACTAATTCAACAATCCTGAAACTCCCAGATACTTCATTGTCTTATATGTGCAATAAAAAATGATTCTCACTAACCGCCTTAAAAATACACAGCATGACAGTTTCATAAAAATATATAAACGATTGATAAGCATGGACTATTTGGCATCGTTTTTATTGTTATCCATACGAGCATAAGTTCCTTACTTGACGGACTATGCCCAAAATATTGGAATGCTTACGGAAACAGTAAGAATATTTCTTTTTCTTACATCTTTTTCGGCTTAGTACATTGGAAATGTAATTATTATAAACGAAACTAAAAGAATGCCGCAACATACCTGATAATGTTAGTCATTTTAACCTGTAAATCTATAAATGAATCAGCTAGCTTATTTTTGTATGTGTATGTAACCAATAGAAACTTTTACTACATTGTATGTCAAATGGTCATAACTTAGCAATTGTATTTGAATTATATTATACTATACTTTTTATAAAACTGTCATGTTGAATATAGATGTTCCGTGAATAACTACTTTCATACTGCACTAGGAAGATGAAAGTGGTAATTGAGAGTATTGTGAGTGTTTAATTCGGATAGGCTGATAATATGGTGTCATAACTTTGGCAGTGGGACCAAAATGTACTAACTACATGTCGTATCTGTGAATGCTAAATAGTATACACCGTTTGGCTAGAAACATTGTAAGTAATTATGTCGATATATCTAATATACATTTCACAGTACAAACACAACATTACAATGACGGTAAGTTGTATGCAGTATGTTATTGTACAGCAACAATGACGGTAAGTTGTATTCAGTATGTTATTGTATGATCTAACTGCTAACGCATACAGTTATAACACGGCAACAGTCCCATATTGATATTTCTTGCAGACCAAATTATTATATTTATGAAACCAGTGTGTTATATTACAGCTAGGCACGGACTCACTGGAGACTCACTGGAGTCTCACTGGAGACTCATTTTGTATTTTATGTAAATGAGGAAATAAAAACTTTGGAAATAGAGTAGTTAGTGTGGTCCCTTGTATCATATAAAGATATCGCTGGCTTAGATGGGTATAATTCGTATAAATCATTTAAGGTCGTTAGTAGTAGTTACGACATTCCCATTCTAATCCAGCGACATGGTCATTCATTCACGCAACTGTATAAACATACGAAAGACCTATGCGTAGCGATTTAAATAACGAACCCAATGGCATTGAGTGGTAAGTGAGAACCCGTTAAATAATCGTTAATAACATAGTTATAAATCATGAGTTGATGAAGATCATCTATTGTAGAGATAGTACAAGTGAAAAGGACAAACTGTAAGTAGGAATGCATCAATGCAACGTATGGATACATACATACTGTAGTGCACTGACAATTTAAAATCATACAGAATTGGCGGGATCGCCAAGCAACCAACAAATTAGTCTACAACGGAATATCAAAACAATTAGACCACAACCTGGTATGTTTCTACAGTTTTGCATGTTGTAGTCTATGTTTCATTACTAAATAAAGAACAAGCATTGTACATGTAAACAATCAACATATAACATGATTATACAACAGCTGTATACTAATTTATTTCTAATAATTTATGATATACACCTAAATAAAACACAACTGTCTATTTATTCACAGGATGAATATTTGTAATCTACCGTGTGGAATGTGTAGCTGATTCTCCATGTAGTCATTTGTTGTGAATGCATCTGTACATAGTATATATTGCCAATACGAAATACCATGACTAGCTAGTGTCCATATCTTCTTCTTTATTTCTTCTTGATTTGAAAAGAATAAACTATAAACATTGAATGATATGATAAAACGTATAGTTTTGCAGAATCTGACTGAGGCATTAGTGTAGTCCTTGGTTTTCACAACGTAAAGCACCGATCAGTATTTTAAATATATTATCAAATAAACATTTCTATACATTATGATGGTTCACTATGATGGCTTTTTCGAAGTTAAACACATATGCCATTGTATTTGTACAATTATGCTGACACATGTGTATATCCTCTACACACTCATTGGCATCTGAAATACCCGTCAAACTTATGTATAGTAAGTGTGGCTAAGCAGTATTCGAATTCATACAAGTTATACAACGCAAGTCCAACACGGGCTTATCAATTCATCTGTACATGTACTTCAGATGTTGAACAAGAATACATTTAACGTGTATTATTTGAAGAGAAAATGGCTGCAAAAAATGGTTACACAATTCTCACATTATCCGTATTTAAAGTGCAACAAATAATTAAACACAGCCTTTTGTACAAAACAGTATCAAATATACCATAGCAGTATACACATTGATATCCATTATTTAATGATAATAGAATTGAAGAAATTGGACATGGAAGGCAGCAGTCAACATAACTAGACACAGAACACAGATATCATTAACGCCACAACACAACTACACTGATCATTGTCCACACATAAGCCACAGAAACAAAAGTCAAAGTCCCCGCGAAAAATGCAGGATAACCAAATTTTACAAAGAAATCTTAGAATAGCAGTGATTCCATGAGACCAAATGAAACTCAGCCACGGCCCGACAAAGTTCCACAAGGCCCCGCTGCAGAAGGACCCAGTTTCACAAACACATGACAAAACAATTTAATAATACTAGTACACCCACCTTGTACCGTGGACATTTTCTGGTCATAATGGCAGCCATTTTATCAGCCTCCTTTATGGAAGTTACTTCCGCAGATAGATTGCATAAATACATCGCTGAAACAATAATTCCAATAATAAAGACAGTCAGGTTGTACTACGTGTGTAATAGACTAATGCAGTGCTAAATATTGTATATACAAAGTATAAAACCGTCTGTACGCAAGTCTGTCGTTGCGATCAATCTGGAGCATATCGTTTATGTCAAAACATGCCAGAGGCGTCTATGTAAAATAGAACAAAAGTTTAAAGAGGAACTCCCTATAACTAGCTTTTTTCTTTTTTCACATTAAATGAGCTAAATGGACAAAACACGATCAATTATCATGATTTGTCAGAAGAAAATGTGTGCAAATATGTCTCTATAATGTCACAAATGTGATCAAACCACCAGTAATTATTCATCGCTTCCAGCCATTTATTATTATGTGGTCAAAGGGAAACAACTGGTGACTATTTTGACTCGTTACAGAACCCTATTTGTATTCTTTTTCTCGGTTATTAGTGGTAGTTTTCTGTTGATATTTTGAGGGGATTTAGCAATAATAATTCTCATTTAATGTATACTATTTTTTTATTGAGTTAAGCAATCAAAATTGTAGGGAATGCATCTTTAAAGGAGTACTATACCTAGCACAGTTTTATCCTGGGATAGCCAATCTCTCTGAACATGTGCGGAGAGAAGATAATTCCTTCCCGGCATCAAGTGGACACCACATAGTGACCCTGATCCAAACGTCTGTATAACCTTCCTCGCAGACGTGAATGCCGCCGTCTCACTTAAAATATAACCACTTACGAATATTCTAGTTACATATATCAGCGTGACTTTGGGCAACAGATCAAATAGGAAATTTATTTCACTTCGACACAATGTATTATATTTCAAAAATGTATACTGATTACTGTGAAACACAAGATACGGCATATACTGTTTAATTTTATGTCATTAGCCAATGCTGAATACTTCAATGTAAGGTACTTCACCTACCTGTATACCTTGTATATAGACAGCCCATATTCCCTCCATGTATAACGTTCTTGCAGATAATCAGCTATACCTTGATCGATGGTTTCATAAAGGGAGCTAACTTTAGCGTATATCAGAAAGTCCGAGTCACATACTGATGGTTCTCCGGCACATGAGCAGCCATTCACACCAGTGTTGATCAGCATCACTACACCCAACACTAAGGCAATTTGATATATGTAACTCATCATGTCAGGAGACTCCAACTAAAATTGAAAAGAATTTCATTAACTCGAAAATCGGAGTAGAGTCTAACAAAACATATATAGTTTACATGATAATTATATGTCATACATAAACCTATATATTAATTATTGTTTGAAAGAAAAAATAAACAATGTAGCTGTAACGACAGGCGTCTTTTGTACCTTTTTAGTTTATATATACATTTGTACAAACATGTATATAAGCAGTATTAATTCAACCAAAATACATTATAATTACTAGATAAAAATGCTGACAGAACAAACATTTAGGATAAATGACCATCAACCATTCAATGTGCTTGTAGTTTTACACTTAGAATTATTCATTCATGGGCTATTGAGAAATACGGAAGTGAAGAAATTTAAACGTTTCTCCAAATTGTGTGTCAAACGTTTTTTTTCTGGTTTTGTTTCTCATATTGGTTATGGATTGTTTTGCAGGTTGATCGTAATGAAACTTAGTATAACTATCAAATATACATTTGTTTGCAAGCAAAAAAAAGTCGTTATATCTATTAAAAAATTTGAATTATTTATAATAATTTTAATTCTTTAAAACAATTATTACAATACTTGATAATACGTTCAGTGGTCTTAAAAAGTATTTAACATTTTGATAACACGCTCAGTAACTTAGTTAATGGATTTAAAACAAAATTAACTTACCGTATATTGGAACAAAAATTATTCTAGTTATGTCGACGAAATATCCCTGTCAAATACCACATATATAAGGTTTCATCAACAAAAACAAATGTGGACGTTATCAAATATTTCACTGACATATATAACTGGAAACAACAGGTTAGTGTGACCCAGGGCATGCAAAGCAAGTGCCGTTGATTGGATACATGGCAGTAATTGACCATGTCAATTCTGACAAAATTGACCTGGCATTAAATTATTATACTATTATTATCGACATTTGTAAACTAGCCATACCATAGGTCAACTGTTTCGCTGAACACGAGTACACATGTCGTAAATTGCAATGTGTAATTTGAACATTACATACACTAAATGTAAATCTGGAATTCATTTCATGAAAGGACGCTTTCAATGGACGGAAATTAAACGTTATCAAGTTCTAGCAGTACACGCCATAGCAACTATTTCATTGACCCTTCATTTTATTGAATTAATTAAATGCAAAATTACCTTAGCCTTTGATGTACAAAATGTTAATAGGTCGGTTGAATAGCAATCATTATCATATTTGAATCACAGTTGCTTTCATTCGACATTCAAATGGCAACACAATGAATATTAAACGTCATTAGTATCAATTGGACAATCTCATAACCGATAAATGAATGAAACTGGTTGCTATAACAGCACATACATTACTTAGATAAGGCTAAAATTCATAATATGATAATGAACAATGAATAATTTGTCATATTTGTAGACAGTTAGGAGGGGTGCTCGAAAAGTAGTGCTATTTTCTGCATATCTTTTTAGTTTTGCGATTTTAAGGCGTCAAATTTGGCATGTGTAACCATGCAACTATCGTTTATAATTGGGTAAAATTTGGTTAACTTCCAATCATCTGTTATGTCATAATGTAAGTTTAAATTGGACCTTCTAATGTACACTAAGCTAAAAAGCGTTCGAAAAACGTATGACATCACAGAATGGAATTAACTTAGATAAAGTCACAAATTGATACACGAGGAATTTTTTAAGATTAACAGACATTGTAGAATATTTTAGCAATGGCTCATTTATTCAACATGTTTCAAAGCAGAACACGGCAGCTGAAAGACAACAACTAAAAGGATCAGCCGAAAACAACAACAAGCAAACAACAAGCATACTGTTTGTGAAAGAGAAATCCAACGTATACCTTTACAATAGTACATGCTATCGGGGCACATTGTCTATACGGATCGTGTAAGAAGATTGTTTAAAATGCAGTGATTCTGCTATCTGCAACTGCTTGAATAATAATACATCATGTTTGGCTCTGCACGAGTACATACCCGTACATGATCAGATAGGCAATCTTCTAAATGTTATATAAGGTTCAATCTGCATTGAGTAACACGTTCTTATATCCACCTTATACTAGCCTGGTGTATAAACACCCGTTTTGCATTAGCGTACCCTAAATTGCTGGCTTAGAATGTGAAGGTCGTAAGTTGCACTGTTATAATTTAAACCTCTCGGTCAAGGATAACCCATGAAAGTGCAAGCACTTATTTCCAATGGGGTCCTGTGTTTTTGCTGAAGAGACAGCAGGTGAAAGAGACAGTGGTGTGATACAAGCTATCCGGGCGCGATGCCCTAGCTCTTTCCGAAGAGACACCTTGGTTCTTTAACGTGCCCGGTGTACTAACGACCTTATAAGACTACTGCACATTTGAAATCAACATTATGAGGCGCTTCTTATGAGCCATTTTTCACAAAAATCGGAACGTATCATGTTGACCAAACTGAGGTTGAAAAAAACTTGTTTTACCATAAGTAAAGAGGGATTGCCAGACAGCTTTTCTTGTTTTCTCAAAATATTGAGTTTGCTGTTACGACCTTCTAATTCTAAACCAGCGATATGTGCATATGTCATACACGAATACAGCATGGTATGATACTTGATTCCTCTAAATTTGTCCTCGACCATTTCAACTGAAATGAAGTTATTTTCGGTAAGTGACTATGTCGTTTGTAAATTATTTCAATAATAGTGCTCACAATACATTTACGACTTGTTCAATCGTAGCTGTTAGATGCACACGTCCGTGGGGAAATTGTGACGCGAACTAACTGCGACCGTATATATTATTTTCATGGTTAATGTGTCAGACACTTTTTCTATGACGGCGACATTTGAATTATGGTAAGGTATGGTTTTCTATGTAAGACATGAAGAGGATTTTGTCTGTACACCATGGTAAATATCTACACCAATGGAATTGATTGTATTTACACGTATTGGAAACATATCGTATACTTGATTATACTCTGAAACATATAGTCAAGTGGAATGTAAGATCATACATGCCCTATGTCCACAATACTTCCCGTTTCTATAATCTGACCTGTTGCCAATTAATACATGTATTAATGATGGTGAACAACACGGAAATACAAGTGCTTTCCATACAGTTTATGTTGGTATACGGAATATACACCATGATGTATCCGTCTGGAGTAATGACATATAAATCGTCTAATTGAAATATCATACGTCAATTGACATTTCCTCTCATGTCTAATTGGTTTATCGTGCGTCATTTGACATTTCCACTGACCAGTCTGGAACCATTGTTTATTGATGCAAGATCACAGAAGAGTATTTTGTGAAGCATCATGTACAAACATTACTAGAATATGCTTTATATACAAACACATCTGTCACGTCTTACTAATGGGGACAGCAAATAAATCGGAATCCCCACAGAATGTGCCTACCTAACAGAATAATTGAATGTTTGACAATATGTACATGTAAGTCAATGATAATATTGCATATCAATTTTAAGGACACAGCATACCATATAAAGTCTGATTTTGCACTTATTGTCCACATAGACCCGAGTAATGCGAGTGTGTAAGGAGGGATAATGAAGGTAGTTAATAAATTATATCGGTTAAGTTTTACAACATTTATGCACAATCTTAAAGCAAACAGTAAAATGAAACACATGCCCCAACACTTATCAATTATGTGGAAGGCTGTAACAGTAAAACACCTGTTTTGTTTGGGAAATTTAAATTGCGTAATTCTTATGGCTAAAATAAAACATCAATTGACTTTTGCAGTCCGTACTGCTAATTAAAAAATTCATCATTTTTTTACATTAAAATGTACATTACGTACTACATTTGCGGACAATGCTATCCTTATCTCGTATTCGTAAAACATTAATAAATTCTAGCTTCTATAACCTAACATGAGATACGCTCGTATGTTACTATCTTGGAGTGTCTGTAAACTAATGTCGGGAAGATATTTCACTATAGTGATCAATATCCATCCATTTGTACATAGTTTGATGTATTAGACTGTGTAAGTTTGACAAGCATAGCGACCTCATTCGATCTTGATCTTCTCTTGCTTACATCACAGAATATTATACCAAATTGTATTGTCATTCAGAAGACAATCATAAAATAATCTTCTTTTTCTCTGTCTTCAGACACCACTTGCATTGATCGACAATTTGCTTAGTTATATATTTGCGAATAGGTTAAATATATGAAGTCACAATAGGTCTGTCGGGAAGCCTTATATACTTGATAAATGTACACGTAGCATGTCAACAATGTTTCAGAACTCATTTACAAAATACATACACCAAATGACCACGTCTCTTTTAAACGGCACACTTATTATTTACTTACAATGACAGCGGTTTACTTTTATATGAGGGGGCACATAAAAAGGCATTACAACTATTACAATATCGTTGTGCTTGATACATTTACTTGATAACATGTTATTTGTGTTTCTATCACATCTCGAGCGTCTTCGTGATACTCCACGATTATGAAATCAAACAATCGGTGTTGTATCGTATGTAATTTATCGACTTTTACATTAGTGTTGTCATTAAGGATGGCGTCGATTTATTTGACAGAATAGTCTTAGAAAAATATTAAAATACACCATAGCCATTTGGTTCTTTTGTATTTGTTCTGCACAATCACCTGTATATACATTACTTGTAATTAAAAATAATCATTAACTACACATGTTTGATTGCAATATTGTAATCTAATAATGCCAAACACAATTATATACATTAACAGATCGTTATCTCGAGGACTAATCGGGACAAGCCAAAGGATCGATATAATCCGGTAGCTCGACAGAGCGGAGGGCAATAAGGATATATCATATATTTAGCTAATTCTCTGGGACATTTAAATTTGCTCGAAAAAAGTCGGTTGCTCGTAAAAACAATGCTCGTTCTAACGAAGTTGTTCTGTAAGTACTTGTATGACTTACTGATTCCGTTTTCCGTCGGTTTCATCGTTGCTTTGATCCATCGCCCTATGTTCGCAGTCTACAAACCCACACATCCCTGGGGAAATTGTGTCGCGAAGCCAATGCAATTTTATATCTTATTCTTTTCGGGGTAAATTAAGCAGAAACGTTTACTCATCTATAGTGGTTACGTTTGAATTACAGTAACGGTTGTCTCCAATGGGAGTCATTTGTGAGTCATCCCCCTTTTAAAGATAGTATCACTATTTCTTTAAGGGTTAAGGACATGTGGTAATGGTACTTGACGTTATCCTTGTCCTTGTTGAGGTTTACATTCAGTTAATACCCCTACAGATAATCAAAACGTTGTACACCCACTATTTTATTGTAGCAATGTATTTCTATACACCATTATCTCCTAAGTTTTATCTTGCATTTCGTTTCGGCAATATGATACTGATGGGAGATTAAACAGCTTTGAAAAAAAAATTGTATATTTTATGTACATTATATATATATTTTTAAACATGTATTAGTCAAAACTGTACAGTACTTTTGAACGTGTGTATACATGAAAAAAGGGCTATATAAATATGGTATAATAATAAAAAAAAATAAAAAAAAATTGTATAAACACTTGAACGCACCATATTTTATATATTAATGTTACTCGAACATATGTAAGGTCAAGTCGACAATAAAATCATCACTTCTCATTTAATTTCCCTGTGCGTGGGATAAGCAACGTAAACTATGGTAACATAGACATCAATGTCATTTCCATATGTACAGTTTATGGTGGTAATTGAAGACTTTGGATTGTAATATGATACTATTGGATATCAGAGTGATGTATCAGTCTGGAGTTATGACATATAAATCGTCTGATTGGTATATCATACAGCAGTTGACATTTCCTCTAATGTCTTATTGGTTTACCGCGCGTGATTTGATATTTCCATTGAAGTTTGGAAACGTTGTTTATTGTTGCAATAATCTATCCGGCAAATGCGTTTTACAGTGACACTACCAGACTTTTCGTGCATCAATGTTAAGTACGACGGTTATCTTTGCAACATCCCCAACATATGGTTCAAACAGCTAATGGTTTGCGTACATTGTTACTCGTATATTATCTCGACTTCTCGAAACCTATCCTGAAATAACTTTAATATATTACAGTTTGTATTAGCTGACAAAAAATAAGCTCGTCTGTTACTTTCTAAGAGTGTCTGTATACTACTAAGATAAGATAAGATAAGATAATCTTTATTTAACGTCGGTAATGTTTAAACATATTAACATAAGCTTGAAGCTTGTATCCGACATAAACATTGACTATCCAATAACATACAAACAAACAATCTATAAAATAAACTAAGATTATACATATTAAAGACAGTATCACATTCAAATATTCATAATAATATAGATAGGTAAAAATATATAAATACTCCAGGAAAGACGTGGGTACAAACTAAAACTAAGACATGTATATTAAAGAATGAAACACAAGTTGAGCAGATTAATAGAAACAATGGAAACCAAATCTAGATAAACAGCAAGATTATTGGAACAAAAGTATATAGAATCTAAAAACAGTCACAAAAATTAAAATTAAAAACTGTATTTATAAAAAGGTCATGACTAAAATAAATAGCAAAGAAAGACATGTTCAATGGAATAGGCATTAAGTGGTTAAAATAGAAGTACAGAATGGCATACAAAATGGCATACATAATGACATAAAAGAATTCAATAAATAATCCATGCAGTTTTATGTATACAGCAACATGATACACGTCACAGACGGTACATGTACATGCAAAGTTAGGCAAATAAACGAACATAAAACGAAACATAAAACGTATACAACCAGTGTCAATCAAGTGGATGCAATACATCCTAAAAATTAATTAAAAGGGGGGAAAATAAGAAACTGAGAGGAAACGTGAAGCAAAAGCCGACGATTAAGATAGTGCTAAGAAGGCGTATCACCTCATATCAGATATGAAATGAACAGATTGACACTGCTTGTATACGGGTAATATCAACAGTAGGTGAAGCAATAATAAGTACATACGAGCTAGTCAGCAGAGTTTTAGCACATGATTATAGCATCACTGTGTTATAAAGTAACATAGATATCTATATATATAAGCATTTAAGCAAATGATGACTCAAACATAAAGGTGACAACATGACATTTGTAGGTAAAGGGGGGTAACTAGAAACAAAATAGCTAAACGATGTACATATGACAAATACAGCACATAAGCATTTAAGGAAAAACAAAAGCAAAACTACACTATGTACACATGGTACAAGCACACTTAGAGCCACTCCAGGTATGGATCAGTCTCCTGAACTCGTTATAATCCGTAGTTACACGTAACTCATTCGGAAGACTGTTCCATACCTGAGTGGCTGCGAAGCGAAAGCTTTTCTTACCATATTTAGTGCTTTTGACTGTTGGCACTTCAAGAGTGTTTGTGTTCCTGAAATTATAGTTTTTAGATTTAACATTTAGAAGTTCTTGTATATATACAGGTGAGATGTTATTTAAACCTTTAAAGACTTCAATGGCTATTTGTCGTAGACGACTTATATGTAAAGTTGGCATATTTACTCTATCCAGGAGTGATTCATAGTCAGATTCAAAATCGTTAAATACTAGTTTTAATGCTCTGAATTGTAGTTTTTCAAGTTTGTTGGTGTTTTTCTTACTGCAGAAATGCCAGACTATAGGACAGTAGTTAAAATTAGACCTGACAAAGCATTTGTAAATAAGAAGTTTAGTTTCTTTAGTTAGACATTTACTAAGACTGTACAGGACATTTAGTTGTCTTGCTGCTTTAATACAGATATTTGTAACATGTAACTCAAAATTTAAAAGAGAATCAATTTCTATGCCAAGTAGCTTTACATGAGAATCACATTTAATATCTATGCCACTGACTGAAAAAGACTGGATATTTTCAGCAGTATGTTTACCAATACAGATAGCTTGGAATTTGTCTGGGTTAGCCTGCATATGATTATCCTCAAACCATTTTATCATGAGTTCGCTTTCGCTTTCAACTGTGTTCAATAACTTCCTTTTTGTACGAGGTTTGATGTATTGGACTGTGTAAGTTTGACAAGCATGGTGACCTCATTCATCTTCATCTTCTCTTGTTTACATCACAACACATTATACACAATTGTATTGTCATTCAGAAGATAATCGTCCTTTCTCTTATTTCTAAGACTTTACTTGCAATGGATCGCGACTCTTTTGTTAGTGATACATTTGGTAAATGTGTTCACAATAAGCCAGTCCAATGACCCTATTTCAACTAATAACAATCTTTCAGAACTTTTGTGTGTAAATGCAAGGTAATGGTGATAAAGTTTCAATTAAATTGTTTACTATTATAAGCACGTGCTACAACAACACTATAATATACGGTTTGCATTGATTCTGATTCTTTATACATTTACACATTCAACCAATCGACTAATCGGTCACTTTTTAAACTCGTATTTTTACACAAAAATAGCTTACAATATTTGATGAACTTAACTCATTTAGCTATAAAAAATTCAGTTCATCTTTCAAATAGCTTATTAAACTACCCTTAGTTATCGTCCGTTGTTCACACTATCAATTCATTTTTTCTAAAAATAAAAGTTATATCATAGATATTTCAAGTTCAACAATTAAGCTATTAACGCAAATTTCTATTTCAGCTATTTCAATCAATTCATCATATCTGTTCCGGTTGTAAACACATCATTATGGAGGTTATTTCGAGACAGACAAGAACATTTACTTCATGCAGTGTGAAAGTTAGTATACATCGGTATCAACCAACAGACATACCGTCAATATAACACCACCAGTCATGGTGTACGTAGTAACCGCCATAGATTATTGTAGATAAATATCAGTGAGCAAAATTGAAGAGTTTCAGTTCAAAATGTCAAAACAACATCCATGTTTCCGTTTAGCGATAATTACATTTCATTTCACCGCGATCAACTCTCGTGTTTATCGTTTTATGATGTGGTCGAGTCTCTAATGATTTATTATGTTTACAAGGCGATAGTTTATAAAGATTATCTTTCTCATTAAGTGTATGAGGTTCGAAAACATCCATATGTACATGAGAGTTAAGTGCTTTAACGGTATGACCACTGTTGTAACTTTCAACTTGTTTAATCAGGGGCCGTATTCACCAACGTAATAAGTCTAAAAATCAGACTTATACTTAAAATTGATAAAACTCATAATCACCGTAATAAAACTCATTGCTTAACACTAAGATTTAACCATATGACATTGTTTCTGATTATTGTGTGTTACTCACTGAACATGTATACCTATTTATATTACAATTGGTACATTTATAACAACAGGAGAGCGAAAAGAAAATTTGGCAATATAAAGTCTAAGCCTGAATTTTAGGTAGGTGTGCCTTTCGTGGCAACACTGTCCTTGGTGTTTAAAACAAGGTATATGGGTGAGGCTTTTTTGGTCGCCGTTTTAACATGTGGTTGTGGATCTGCGTCGTCTTGCATCGGGACCTTTGGGAACTTGGTCGAGTCTTAGTTGTGTTTTATTCGGTCTAATGATATACTCGTCCTTTCTAGGTACATTGTTCGTCGTGTTTTGTAACCTTGTTGTTACATGTTATTTTCTATTTCATACCATTCATTGTTGAATAGATAATTCAGTCATATAACGACGCACATTGTCTGTTGATAACATTTTCGGAATAGTTAGGTACCTATTTGTTAATGGACCTTTCTTTTTCATTGTACGGGTACAGGCAGTATCTTTAACTTTATAGAGACAAGAACAATGTATAAATAGAACAACAAGATGTGACAATTCCACGAAAACCTTAAACGAAGACTTTAACAAAGATGCCATTAACTCCACCTGTGATTTTGTTTTCCGTTGACCGTTTATTGTGAAATCGAGTTTTAATTATGCGACTTTCTGAGACAACCCGAGTCTATTTTGCTCAATACTGTTAGGGTAATTCTATGACAAAGCATAGTTGGATGCTTGCTTTGGAAACTTCATTAAGGCGTCTAAACCTTTTGCAGCACGCATATCGCAAAGAAGTATTATGTTTACGGTTCACACTGTAATGAACAAAAACGAGACACAAGACGAAAATGTTTGCCTTTTAACTTGATAGTGTGACATAGCATAAAGTCAAACATACCCGTGAAGACAACATAACACAAATTGAAATGTGTGAATTTTATGAACAACTAATTATGCCCTTATATATATACACGGAATGTAGATGCTATCGTTGGAAATTAAAGTTTTCTCGGAAAACTGGAAACCATCATTTCAAAATTTTCATTGTTCACCAGCAGTGAATTACCCAATAATTATATATTATGACCTTTGCGTTATGATTCATGTTAAAAACGAATCATATAATCCTCACCCGTACGTCAAAAGTAGTAATTTAAAGATGCTGATTACATTCATTTCAAACATTTAAGAAAATGATTTATATGGATAAATGTTCCAGAATGTTCCTAACAATTCCGCCAAATCGTGCCGCATCACGTGTTTCGTTATGTTCGTCAATCAGATACGTGATTGTCAATTATTGCTTTGAATAATCGTCCTTTTTCACAGTCTCTTAAACAAAGACACATCAATTTGGTTTCTTCAATTCAGTAGATTTCCAAACTAAGTAAATGACACACAAATGAAATTAATTAAGTCCGTTTTGTCGCAGATTCATTTCATGGTATCAGATTATTACGGTTAAAATGGCTGCAGACCATACTGGAAAGACGAATTAATCAGTAAGATTGTAAATTCGTTTCCAAATCGAATGTATTTGTGTACTACCGTTACTTGGACAGACAAACATGTTGTGCTGATTGCGTTCCCTAGTCGTTATCATCTAAACCCAGCTAAGATAAAAAGAAGATATACTACGTTGATCAATTCTAGATAAGCGATGTTGCGGTTTAAATTGAATACACCGTACAGGCGATGTAGTTAATAGATATTCGTTCCTAGACATCATACTAAACGTATTATACTGTCGGTCAATAGCTATACACTCAACCGCTTTAAAAACGCACCACTATTGAAAATAATCAAATTTTGTCAAAATACATTTTTTGCTAAAATTGATAGTTTACAGGGTTCGTTCAGTTCATAAGCTTGACATAAATAAAGAAATCGATTTTTTTTATTCGGAATACCCGGCCCAGAGAACTTTTTTTGATTTTGCATGTTTTGCGCGTGCAGCACGATGGCATCGACCTGTGAGATCAATATTAACTTTAAACTGTACGCTGTTGGTTTACACATTGAAAAAACAACATAAACACTATTTGCTAATGGTATTTTTATGCTGCGAATATCTCGAATATTTGTTCTCGATGATTGTGCCTTCGATTCCAACTAAAAAGAACCCCGGTGCCTTAGCATGACGGTACAGCTGCCACCATACAATGATTGTGGGCTAAGAACACCGATTCCGAGCGAATGACACACTCACTGAACTACCTGGATGAAACCAGCTTAAGGTATTGAGCCCGAGCTAGGAGGAAACATGACACAGGTTGTGTCACTGTAATTGGTTCCGCATGGCTGCACACAGGGTCAAAATATTGCTGGGTGTCAATCAACAAGCCAAAAGTACATTAGTGCATTTTCATAATTATTTCTTTCAAAATTGTCAATAAAAATGAAAGTTATTTTAGTACATGTTTTAAATTAGTTTTCTCCCGTGTAGAGACTAAAGTCCCAACTTTTTGTCTTCAAGCTCCTTCATAGTGTTGATTTGAGGTGCCATATAAGCACCACGGAGTATGTCCTGACAGTCTGATGCTCATAACCAAGACTTCAAGTTGAAATAAGGCTTGAATCCATCTTAGGTTTACATAATGCGCATATCTGAACCGCACTCGGTCGTATGGTATTAGCCAGACAGCCATAGCCACATAACATTTATAACTCAAGTTAAGTATTGCTTGAATGGTGGGAACCATGACGTCGAACATCATTCTATCCTATTACGTAATTAATGTTATGCTTTAGGAGGGGATACCACGTGCATGCATCAATGTAGCAGGCTCTTATACTTGCTTTTGAAATTGTGACTTTCACTTTCATGGATGTCAGTGTTATCTATATCATATTTCATTTCAAACTCGTAATAATGGCATGAAAATCACATATCTCGTTAAATATAGACTGAAGATTATTCATCCGAAAATAAATAACCATAAATTAACGTTTTCGTCACATAAATTGATATTTCATATGTGGTGCGTTTTTAAAGCGGTTGAGTGTACATCGCTAATGTTATTTTGTTGTATGTAACCGACTATAAATAAAAGATTGTATCTTGTATCTTGCATTCAAATTCAAAATGTTGCATATAAATTGGACACATTAACATACACTGTCAATAATCACACATGCTAACTCTACGTTGGACGTTGTGCATTTCTATTTGTGTGTGTCCTTTTGTGGCTTTAGTTTGTGTCTTGCTTTGTCGGTTTTATGCTTTTTTGCCCATATTATTGCAATGTTTTCATTTTTTACATAATCAATTGGATGTCATAATTTATCAGTGTTCGCCAGTTGATATGGAAAACCAAACAAGTATCTCCGTATTTCACTTAACTGTAGTTGCTGTGTATTCCATACTTGTTTAATGGTTAATTATTTCCTACAGTTTGTCAATCATTGCGGAGTTAGTATACAGGCATGATTGAAGCACATATGTTGGGGTATGTAAATGGTTCGTTATGATTATTTCTTGCGTAGATGGCTAGGCGATACCGCCGAAAGCATGGGGTTATATAATATTATGTTTAAAGTTGCATTCCCTACAATTGATTGTGTTTTGTCCATCTAGCTCATTTAATGTAAAAGTAGAAATAATATGCTAGTTATAGGGAATGCCTCTTTAAGAGTAATGGGATAGAAACATGACCACACTTTCAAAGATAGACAGAAACTCATTCAATTCCCTAGGTTATAAACCATTTTATTATAAACCCCATCCAAACCCGTATATAGATATAAACCCAATTCAAACCTATGTATGAATGCACTGGGAATTCAGACCAAACCTCCCACATCCTACAAAGTGTTCTTTGACCAACATCCTAACTTATTTCTACTTAAGTTTGATGTAGGACCATGCCATCAGAAATACCATATACAGATTCAATAAACCAAAATAGTGAGGTAAATGTATTCTTTTTATATACAAGTACTATTGCGCTTGCTCTCGTTTTTGTTGGCCAAATGTCGTCATGTAAATAGAATATTTAGCTGCCAATAGACTAACATATGAGCCGAGCCTTTAAAATAAAAAAAAAATCGATTTTTTATGTTTTTGCATTGTCTGAAGAATTTATCTTCAGTTTCCTGTATACAAGAAAGAAAGATTCTTGTCAAAATTTCAAATATTTACAATTTTATGACCTTCTTAAGGAACCGATGCCATGAATTATATTTTTATGTCAGTATCATGTAACTCCCATAATAGATTTATTGCGGTTTGTAAGGTCAAGGTCGCCTTCTTGATGGTAAGCTCATGTTTCGTTGATCAGTTCCGGTCTGGAATGGTAAATAACCTAAGTACAAGTTACTATTTACACAAGCGTTATACACAAATTGCGCGTAGTTTGCGTCCAACATGGTTCTCCATTTGCTGGCTGTCTTTGTTGAATTTGTTCTCACTGTGCTAAAGTTACCAGCATTTCTGGTCGCCGATGTTTGTGAGATGATATACCTTTTCATATGAGCGGTAAATGGTATGCCACTAAAATCTGAGATATATTTTGAAGTATCAACAGGTCTTTCAGCCATGTCTTCATAGTAAACAATTCTCACACGACCTGGATTGTTTGTCTGTGTGTTACGTGTGTTATTTACATCTTGCCATATGCTATTACAATGATTTTGTACATTTAGACGAGTTGGTGTGCCTTTTAACACTCTTCTAGAGTTCATAATTCCTCTTGGATCACGAACTAAATGAATAATTTTCATGTTCGGAAAATACGGTAGTAAGCTTAATATATCATTCATGCGAAGTCGTATGAATTTCAGAACAATTAAAGGAGCATTTTCACAATCTGCAACCGCTTGTTTGAGGCATTTAGTTTTAGAATCCATAGAACCATTGGCATGTCGATAACACATCCCGAATTTCTTCATGTATTTAGTATAGTGTGAATGGAATTTATCAGTTAAACTTCCAATGCTTAAGTTATATATCTTACAAGTCAGCCAACTCCGGACCTCGTTCATTATAATTTCATGTCGCATCTCCTTATCGTAATGTCTGAAAATTGTAAGAAAAAAAAAGTTAATAAAAACGGATTATGTGAATAAAACGTCAAAGAATATCAACAAAAGTTTGTACGAATTTACAAGGACAAGGGGTTACATACTAGTATTTTTTTCTCATGAGTTTAAGAGCTTATTAATTGAATATATCCATAATAGAGTAGTTTATGTTCATTTAACAGACATGCACATGCACTTTGTAGTTATAAGACGATCATTGATAATACAGTACCCCCCCCCCATACACTTTAAAATTTATGGAACGCCATTACTGCTTCCTTATTACGATGCTCATTTCGATCTCCTAATTTGACATTATATTGTATATTGGCATGTATTGTTCCTTGTCATTAGATATCAGTGGAGAAACGCACGTGTGGTTAGTTTAGGTAAATAACCACTAAATGCCTACGCGGACCAAATTCAGATACAGTCAAATAGTCCGGTAAAAAACTTTAAAGCGACTGGAAATGGGGATATGTCTTGACAAATTAGCATCAGAATCATGAAGTTGGTGTTAAATGCTTTGTATGCATATATGTGATGTAGTGAAATGGTTTCATTCAGAACTATTTTGTATTCTGGCTTATATATGAAAGTGAAAGTAAGGTTGGGGCTAACGGACAGTGAGCAAATCCGTACTTGTGAGAAAATCTCTTCACCGCGTTTCACGAACCAAATTTTTCTTTTATACATGACCCCCTACTTTTTTCTTTTTCCTGAAGCTAGATGCTATTTCTATTGATTAATATATTTTGAGAGGGCCTCATGGACAAAAAGTTGACATTTTTTTGCGGACCTAGGTCACTTTACATTGAGTAAAAGAACAATTCTTTTTGGTGTTTTTGACCTTTACAATGTTTCCGAGTTTTTACTGTTTGATCAAGCATTTTGGCGAAAACTTGTCCAAACGGGTAAGTATAGCATATATCATCGACTTGCCCGATCTGATTGTTTCCTCCTTCGTATCAGAGTAAAAACAACATTGATATATGGTAGCATAAATTTTTATAATAACTTTGTCAGATTTATTGATAGAGAAGTGGTTTGACCCTTTTTTTAATCTAATCAGCCCAATTTTGTATTACATGTGGATAATAGAATACATGCTGTGTGAACTTGATAACGTCGTCGATGAAGCCGCACGTTTTCAGTGATTTGCGATATAATCATTTTGCTGAAGACTGCATTTCTATTTGCCCCCATATACTCGTCTTAAACCCTTTTTGTTTCTGATCATTGTAATGCTTGTAAGAAGGAGAGTATACTACAAAACTAGTATATTTACTTGATTTGAAAGCTACAATACTATGTGTAATTGGAAGCGTCGATGTGTAAAATGCAAGGAATTAGTTGGTAATTTACGACGTCATTTGGTGTTTTTCACAAATATGGAAAATGCTTCAAACATCTGCCGAGGAAAACTATGTAACATTTGAAAATGAATCATGTCCAGAATAAAATTTACATGTTTACAGAAACCTATTTTTATTATTTTCTCGGTACTAAGTGATAGTTGTATGTTGATATTTTGAAGAGACTACGTGTTAGCAATAATAATTCTCATTTCATGTATAATATTTTGGATCGATTAAAACGATCGAAATTGTAGGAATACATATTTTAGAACTGACAAAGTTAATAAAGTAATTTATGTTACCATATCGCTGGCTTAGAACAAGAAAGTCGTAACTACCAAATCGATTTATTGAGAAAACAAGAGAAAACTGTCTGTAATTTACTCTTTACCTATGGGAAAACACGTTTTTAAAACTTCATTTTGGTCAACATGACAATTTCAGATTTTCATGACAAAAGGCTCATAAGAAGCGCCTTGTGAAGCAAATATCAAATATGTATGAATCTTATAAGGTCGTACGTGGTAGTTACGACCTTCTGGTTCTAAGCCATCGATATATTAATGATCATCATGTACTTACCTATTTGTACCATTTAAGTATATATGAGTTGTTGTTGATTTTGAATTGAACGATCCTGTTACATATCGTATTGGTTCAAATACATAAAATGTTTCACTATACTCCTGAAGGAGGGATGCAGTCAGTGTTGAACCTGTTCTCATATATGCCAATACTATGATGATACTTTTATTTGACAATACTTCAGTCTTGTTGAGGTTCTGCCAGGCGTATCCCGCTGACCGTGAACTAGATGACACGCTCCCTGTGTCCGTTGAGATGATTTCACTCAGCAAACTGTTATTCTTCTTGCGATTCTTTATTGGCGATGTCAACTGCTCTGGAATCGAAATTCAAACTGCTTATGAAGTTAATAGTTATACCCCAATAGGTTGTATGGTTGAGGCGGTGGAATGAATTGAAAATATCGTAAATCACAAATTGGTTTATATATTTACAGTTTTACAGTAAAACACGAACTGGATTTGATGAAGAACAATAGAACGAATGATTTAAGTACACTGAACATATTTCTCAATTGTTAGGAACAAAATATGTGAGTTTAAAAAGTGACCTATTAGAAATTTATTTTGTTGAGTGTATATGCGATAGGTAATGTGATAAATATGTATATATGTACTTTCAGTTTCCATTCAAGAACTTGCAATGTTTCCGAAGGATGAATTAAAATAATTCCAAATTTCAGAAAGATTGGTAATTGCACAACAAAGTAATGGTACGGACAAAATCGGACACATTAAAGCACGTACCAAAAAAACCGCGCGCACATAACAAAATGTGGCGACCTAGTCTCACTAATCACTAACGAGCTGGACAAAATTGAACTTAACTGATAAATCCGAGTTTCTTTTATCAAAAGTCTAATGCCTGAAGCGGCCGTCAAAATGCAGAACGACCTAGTTTTCAGCCACAAGACAATGTATCATTGAAATATATTTTTTACAGAAAGTGATATATTAGGTAATAAACTATATAAAATTTACATATTAAGTTTTTTTTTTATATGTAATTCTTTTTTCAATAATACAGTTACCTTTGGCTACAGATATAAAATGCTATATAGCCTAATTTCTCTCATTAGAAGTGATAAGTTCATACCCATAATATTTGCGTTCCATGAAGAATATGCTAGTGTGTGAGTACTCCACCACAGTAATATCGATATACTGAATACCACGACGGGTACTACATATATCTTAGCTACTTTAGAAGACGACAGCATTCTGATTCTGAAAATACAACAATCAAAGTGAACTGTTAACGAATCTCTATCGAAATGTATGCTTAAATTTAAAAAGGTATGGCTAAGTTTGTATTAATATAGAAAATATTTTGGATCATGTATTTCTTGTACTTATTTTCTTATTTTGTGACAGCCATAGGCAGTTGCGTAATATGTTGCGTACTATGTTTGCCTATGAACGCTATAAAATTGCTGCCAACCAACCGTAACTGTTTATTTCTTTGACCGATTTTAACGAAATATCTTCGATGCTCGTGCCTACAATAGACCTACTCCGGATCTCCACTAATCTGTAGGTACAAATAAAGTTTTACCGTTATAATCCTTTTGAGTCTTGAATATTCATATCTGGACAATAAAGTGGGGTCAGTTGTGTTTGCATATGAATACAAAACCAGTCTAACTAGGCCAGATTTGTTTGTACCTACATGTAAAATAGGGGGGAAACCACCTTGTACAGAGTTCCGGATATCAACTATGCCGTATCCATTAACAATGTTTGTACAACATGTCACATATCAAGCTTAAAATCAATGTGTATCTGTTGTCCAACTAGTCAATGCATGCAGGTTTGTACCAAGATGAGGTGACATTTGTTTTAATTTATCAAGTGGCAAGGAAAGAAGACTTTCTTTGCTAGTGGGTTAAAGACGTTTGGTTCAAATTGGATATTAGACTAGAATATCTCAGGATCTTTTAACTTTTGTGCTTAAAGTGTCTCGCTTGTCTTTATACCCGGTTACTGCTTCACATTATAATGTATGTCAAAACTTGGCACAACATACCAATGGCTTAGAATGAGAAGGTCGTAAGTTCAAAATCTTGTTTTTTTTCAAAACAAGAAAGAACTGTCAAAAAAACTACTTTTTACTTATAAAAAACACGTTTGGTCAACACTGCAAGTTGCAATTTTCATGAAAAAAGGTACATATAAACTTTCAAACACAAATATGTACGACAATGATAATAATTAAAACCTTTCGGTCAAGGATAACCCATAAACGTGCTATCACTTATTTCCGATTGGGTCATGTGTATCAGTCTAATAAGGTCGTAAGTAGTAGTAACGACCTGCTCAGTCTAAGCCAGCGATAGTGTGAGCCAACATGTTGTTTCGAGCGATATCTAAAAATATCAGTGTTTTGGAGAGTGATTTATTCACAGTGTTGAAGGAACGAATATTAACTAGAGTTTACTTTTCGACGTTTGTATTCCATTAAATTCATCAGGTTATCGAATATCAGGTATCTAATGAATATCGTTTGATAGCATCGAGTCAAAACTACTTGAATGGTATTCAATTTTCACTCATGTTTCGTGTTGTTTTAAAAATAAATTTATAAAATAATAGCGATAAGGGATTTCCACATTGTTGTCCAGTAGTAGGACGGAAATCATTCGGTCATGTCCGACAGACCACCCAACAAAACAACACATCAAAGCAATAACTCCACCCATCATAAAGACTTTCTTACAGACGCAACAAAGTCCAGGGCACTGTTTTATCAAAGCATTTACGGTAATCGTAAACTTACGTTCAAATTTGAATCCTTCATGATTATGTTACTGCTTCAAATGCTGGTAAAGTGATAGGTTAAATCATCAGTTAATTAATTCAGTTAATGATTTTAAACAATATATTTCCCTCGTTTGCAGATGTAAACGCATTATAAGGAATTTAAATTTGAGCGTAAGTTTAAAATGTTCGTAAGTCCTTTGATAAAACAGTGCCCAGCTACGTACAAAGGTAATATACGTATGTATTCAATTTGTGACAGCATGTAGTCTACATATTCTGACCCGGTGGTTAAAAACATTGGAGAACGTACTCCATGCTCCAATTCGTACTCTGTACTCCAATTATGGAGCATTTCTTCGTTACAAAAACTGATGTAACTTCTTTATTTAACTGAATGGAAACATATGATTAGATCATTTGCTGCAATTTGGTGTTGGTTTTGATAGTAAAAATGGAGTATGGAGTTTGAGTATAAGAATGAGAAATGTTTATAATCTCCGGGCCAGCTCGTATTAGTCAACACAATATTTATACTCCGATGTTATGCCCGGACATATATAGAGGATCTATCACGAGTTGTTAATTGATATAAATTTATTTTAAACAAGTTTTGGAAATTTTATTCAGCGAGCCTCTGGCGAGCTTCATAATATTTCCTGAACGAGTTTAATATAAATATATCAATTGACAACGAGTGATAGATTATTTTTATCATATGACACTAAAAACGCGAAATGTGCATTGATTTATTGGAAAAAAGACAATATCTTATACTGCACGTGGTACGTATAACTTTATACATACTGGCTATACTAACCTGGATACAAGGAAAGTCATGTGATAAATAAGATATATAAAACATAGCAAACACATGTAGATTATATCATAAAGGGAAGGCAGCACTCAACCAGCCGAGCACAGAAAACAGCAACAACACAGCATAACACAACTACACGGAACAGTGCCCACACATAATCCAACGAAATACATTTTTGTAAATAAAAACACTACTTCCCGTTGTAAAAGAGTATTATGACATAGTTTCACAAGGAACTGACAAAAACAACTGTGATTCAAAGTGACCGAAAAAAGAAACGCCGCAAATCGTCTAATCAACGCAATAAAACTACTAGTAGTCTAATGAATGCCTTTCATACATCATATTGACATGGACCAGCCCATTATGCAAGAATATATTACAAGGTTCTTGCTTTGAATATATCAATTTCCGCAAGCAAATCGTGCGATATCGGTATTTCAAATTTGTGTTTGTATACATCTCGAGTGTCTTCGTGATACTCACCGATTATGAAAACATACAATCGGTGTTGTATCGTATGTAATATATCGACTGTTAAATTATGCTAATCAAAAGGTCATGAGGCTCGTATTAATGTGGCCAAGCTTTACATGTTTGATCATTTATATTACAGGATGTTTGGTATTTTTGGTTTACAAGAGTTTAACGGTCGTACTATTTATGTTTAAGATGACCAGAAATAATCACCACACTTACAGGTGCATGTTCACAAATATACGCCCGGAAGCATTTTGTAGGATTCATTTAAAACAAGCATTTTGATGTAGCCACTATTTCTTGACTAACTTAATTTACCGATCAAAACTCTTAACAATCTAATCCAAAAACGACTTCATAGATAATACGTTTGTGTCACGTCTGATTATGACATGAAATTATAATATATAGCAGAAGCATTTTAATCACAAATCTTCTATGTCCGGGCTGATAATTATATAAAAGCATATTTAGCAGTGGAAAAGTTAAATATCTTAACATTTATAAGTACAAATTTGCGATGCACTTGTTTCCCGCAAACTAGATCCTATATAATTCACAAACACAGAATTAACAATACGATTTCAGTGATTATAGCAACCCCTCTGTGTAATGAATGAACCTTGTGTAAACAATTACAAACATGGTCCGTATTTATAAAGCGTCTTAAGTTAAAACTTAGAATTTTCTTATAATATTAAATTTTCCTTAAGTGTATCAGCTGAACAGGAAAACTAATATTAGCAATTACTTAGTTTACATAGTTTAGAATCATTATGTAAAGAGCTATAGTGATCATATAGAAAACATGGGCTATTTTTCGTTTCTTGTTAAATACGGGCAGCTCGATATTTTAACTTGAGTCAAAATATTTAAGTTTTCACTTAAGATGCTTTATAAATACCGGCCATGGACTGTATTATCAAGCTGATACAATAAAGAAACATTTAAGATTTGAAGAAAATCTTTAGTTTTCTACAAAGAATTATGCCTCGAAAATGTGGGCCCCGAAAGTTTTAGATCTAAGAACTTCTTTTACAACCGATTTCTAACAATTCATAAAAAATGACCTACCTCCTTCGAATAGTATACTTTAAGCCGTTTTATTTCCGAAGACACGAGTTTGACACTTAAATGTGACTATTCAAAATGTACATATAATGTATACCCACATCTGGGTATACGTATGTGATACAGTGACTGGTCACGATTTCCGTAAATAATTCTGTAAAACAGTTTCGATGTCTACTTCTGTGTGCTGGTTTTTGGTAACAAATACATGTTCGTCTACACAGTACGCTCCCAGCTCGACCACCTTGGCACGCCTTGCCAAGGTTATGTTTAAAATATCAGTTTGTGGTAAACTACACTTCCATCTATAACAAGATACCAATTATATCCGTATTTAAAACTGAATGCTTTGTATTGTGTCCTTCTCTGCGTTATTAGAATTCATGCAAGAAACTGCAGCAGAAAATCTCGCAGAAAATGCTATATAAAACGCTTAATTACTTTGCACGTAAGTTTACGATTTCCGGAAATACTTTTATAAATTAGGTTTTATGTGTACGTGTGTGTGCTGGCTTTGTTCACACTGCTCGACCACCTTGCCACGCCATGCCATGGTTATGTTTAAAACATATCCTCATTTCAAAATTCACAATCGGTCTTTAACGTCCTGCTCTCCGTTTTTAGAATCAATGTTAGAAACTGCAGCAGAAAATGTCGCAGAAAATGCTACATAACGCGCTTAATTACTCTGCACGTAAGTTAGGATCACAACATCAAAAAATTAAACCCATCGAGCGGTTAATTTAACATTATGAGTATTGTGTCACAATATAATGATTTATATTACAATTTTTCAAAAAATGCCTATTTTGGCTTATGTGGTGATACTATCATCCTGGCTAGAAAGATAATAGCATATATGACCGGATGGAATCACATTACAGCAACAGCGGAAACAAGAAAGCTACAATAGAACACACTCATACACATAAACAACAACATACTGTAAAATATTTTCATTTCGATTTGACAAAATTTGGTGGTTTTGGTAAAAATACAATTTCGATGGGACGTTAATTAGTTGATTATGCATAATAAATTTTAGGTAATTAATACAAGCTTGCATCAAAATTATTTTTCGATGGGTTTAAATTTCGTGGATATCGTGGTTGAAGATGAACCACGAAATCCACGAAATTTAAACCCCCACAAAACTAATGATTTTAAAGTACCTCTACCACACGACAAAATAACAAACAAAAAACTGAACAAGAAAGACTGACACCATTAAACAGCTGGGAAAACTTGAGTAAAGTATAAAACATTAAAGAGGCACTACCTATAGTTTCGATCGTCCAAATTGATTTAAAACATATTAGATATTAATAAGAATTATGAATGTTACCAAAATACAAAAATTCAACATCAATCTCTTTAATAGTTATCGAAAAAATAACAACAATATATTTTCATATCGACTGAGTAGCCAAAATGTTAGACTTACGTACGGTCTGGTTAAACCCTTAAAATCCATTGTTTTACGAAATGGATATAAGTGTCTAAAAAAGAGATAAAATATTTTGAAATAATTATTTTGATGTAGATGTATTTGTTAGATGCAGGCATCTACACATAGCGGCACTTCTAACGCTGCCACTTATATATTTCAGTTTTCTTTAAAAGTCCTCAATGAATTGTAATGAAATTTGGCATACTTGAAATGCAATATTTGACACAGTTTCTGGTGAATTTTCTGCTCGATTCGACAATAGACTATCGCACGCTACGTCTTAAACTGACTAAATACTTATATTGAAAGTCGCATTTTTTTCGCTCAATATCGGCCATCTGATTGTTATGTATGGGTGTAGATGTCCCTATTTCCTATAATGGTTGTGCATATCAACATTTAATTCGCTCTTGGCTTTTAATAGTTATTAACAATATTTACCAAAAATGCTAAAAAACGAAAATTGTTGGTTTTGCTGTAAAATATAGTGTTTTCCGTACCAATAGCGTGTACTTTGAGTAAATACGATTCTTGCGAGTAACGCAGGTTGCGCTCAACTTGAAATTTAAATTTAGGGTGACTAATTATTATATCAAACTGAATAAATTCAACTCTAATGCGTACTATTAACATTCGTTATTCAGAAAAAATGTGAATTTTACCGTTCAAGTAGCATTATTTGAGGTTAAACGTTTATTTTTAGCGCATCGGTTTTCTATTCAGATTATGGGCTGATTTTAAGGCGGTCTAAGCTTACCAACTGCTATTTGGTTACCTAGGAAAGTGTAACGTAGATGAAATTTATGAATACTTTCATTGTGTACACTCATTACATAACACTTGAAGCTACGAAGAAATAAAATATTGAAAATATTCAATTGACCCCTAATAAACACGCTGTTTAATTTTGTGACTTTGTAATTCCGGGTGACGTAAATTACACTTTTACCACGCATTTTCATACACACCAATTTCTGAATTAACAAGTGCAGAAATAGACACATGCCTTAAACTAAAATTGGTGAAAATTTGATAAAGTTATCTCAAACGGTTTTCGAGATATCAAGAATAATCAAGTGGCAGCGTTAGACGTGCCGCCGAGTGTAAGTTGATGAGAAACAAATTAGAACATTACATTGCTTTTGTTGGGATTATATACGTGTTTAAGATAAGAAACCCACTATATCTTATGTTTCCATCACGTTCTGTCCTTTTTGTTGTCAAATCTACGTTTCGTGTTTTTTCCGTACCGTGGGGATTGAATTTCGAAGATTTCGTGATTCATCTTCTACCACGGAATTCAATCCCAACGACAATAATTTTGACCCTTGTATTTATTACCTGAAAAAAAATTCACGAATTAACTTCCCATCGAAATGATCTTTTTTAACTTACCCACAAAATTGCGTCCCATCGACATTAAATGATTTTACAGTATACTATATATTGATCATCATAAAGACATATTTCGGCTCATGTACGTACTTCTTACATGTATTCAACGATTAAAGTGTATAGAACTATATGGACGATGTTTTTAAAAAAAAGTTTCAAAAACTGAAAAACAGTTATGCTTTCATATCCATTAGATCATTTTTCGCTTCAGATTTAGCAGAAACACTCTCTGTGATTTATTGGACATGCAAACTGTCCGTTTTTGTACGAAAGTGTTCTAGAACACCGTATGAAATTATAAGAATCGTCTATTTTTCGACGATTGAATCAAAGTACACGGAACCCATCCAAAGTTTTATTTGCAATTAAGATAACTCTAGTATCATACTTAAAGAGGCATTCCCTATAACTAGCATATTTTTCTCTACTACCATATTTAATGGGCTAAATGTACAAAGCACTATCAATTATTATAATTTGTCAGAAGAAAGTGTGCGCAAATATGTCTCTATAATGTCAAACATATAGTCAAATCACCAATAATAATTTAACGCTTCCAGCGATTTATTATTATGTGGTCAAAGGGAAACAACTCGTGACTAAATATAATTTTATTGTTTCTCGGTAATTGGTGGAAGTTTTTTGTTGATGATTTGATGAGTTTAAGCAATAATGATTCTCATTTAATGTATAATATTCCTGAATCGATTGAAACAATCAAAGTTATAGGGAACGCCTCTTTAAAACGATACAAGTAATTATTTTGACATTTAATGACTGTTAGAATATAGCTCTATACACTTTAACTATTTGATGTACATTTATGTCATTAATTATAAGGGAGTATTGATATGTTGACATAGGGTGTGTCTCTTTAAAATGGTGTAACTAGTAACTGAATTACCTTACATACACAATACTTGAATATTTTGTATCGCTAAACATATATGTGAAAAATTAGCATACAAATGCTTTAACATTTCTATAAAAACACATTAAAATACACCTGCTCCGTCTTTAATATGAGTAGAAAATGTATTTTAGCTGCAATACATCACTCTACAATGGCGAGTTTCAATACATTCACCAAACAGCAACAAATTAACATACTAATGGTTGATGGAGATACCATACACATATAATATTCAAATTTACCGGTACAATAAACGTATACTAATATCAACAATACAATATAGATTTATTGTAAAAATACACAAATTGTAGTCATTGCGTAAACACTTTTAATGATTAAATTATAGATAAACCATGTTTTCTATGTTGATTTGCTCTCAAAGGGTATGCATAGGGTATGTATTTAGACGTACTCGGCACATTTCGCTGGCTTAGAGCAAGAAGGTCGTAACTACAAAATCGATATATTGAGAAAACCAGAGAAAACTGTCAGTAATTTACTCTTTACCTATGGGAAAACAAGTTTTTATAACTTCATTTTGGTCAACATGACAATTTCAGATTTTCATGAAAATTGGCTCGTAAGAAGCGCTTGTGAAGCAGATTATAAATATGTATGAGTCTTATAACTACCTTTTACGACCTTCTAGTTCTAAGCCATCGATTTAATCAATGAGAGTTACACATTTATTGCCCAAAGGATATGGTGTTGCCTTTCGTTGTGAAATTGGGTCATCCTGAACTTTTTGCGGCGGGGACTTGAACTTTTGGTATTTTGTGTTGGCTTATGTGTGGGTATTGTTGAGCGTAGTTGTGTTGTGGCGTTACTTATTTCTGTGGTCGGCCCGTTAAGCTGCCTTCCCTGTCCGATTTCCTCATACGTTGCATGCATGTAAAGCGTGATGCAATAGTTGCTGAAGAACACACAATATTACACCACAAAGGTCATAAAATCAGCAGCAAAAATTCAGTTATACAAATAACGAAGACATGAATCAAAAATCAAAATGAACAAAACAAGAAATCGATACTATTGCTAGATCGGAATTTATACACCCGTTCAATTAAGACCGTCTCCCTTTGATTACGTCATACGAGGGCTCAAAGCGAATACACGAGCCGATTACCGTTAGCGTGTAAAGGAAATAAAAAATGTGTCAACTTTTAACCGCTGTAAATCACGTTTTACTCTGTCGATTTTTAAAAGATGAACACTTACAAAAACAAGATCGTATAGACTTTTTAATAACGTAACTTTTGTTAATGTATTTTCAATAATAAAACATAAAAAGCCATGTTTTCGGAACAAAAATTTCAAGGGCGAGAAAATGTAAAAATAAAGAACTGAATTCAATACCCAACAATTGGCATTTAACTTGCTCAAAATGTTTATTATTTGCAGTTTTAAGAACTGTGTAGACTAAGCTTTCCAATAATTATATTATTAAAATATATTATTAAAGTTATAAAAGGAGAGCCATGCTTTTCGAACCTACATACCATGCATCACGCGCGCACAATCCACTCATTGAAACCTGACTTACATTTATACTAACTGTTAGCATAAAGAAATTGTGTATTTTAATAATTCATCACACATCATAAAAGTATAGAATATTAGCTATATCATTTCAAAAGTAAGACTATCCAGCCAGAAATTTAACGTTAATTTACACAGGAGGAAAATTCTTTCTAGATATAGTTTGTACTAAAATCCGGGCGGCATGATTTTACATGTCCGCATGTGCTTACTTGTTTAGTGTTAACACGAGTACATTGATGTGCTGTTTACTGCAATCAAAGAAAGTAAGGAATCACCGGAAAATTTCACACGACGAATAACTTAAAATCACTATCAATTATATGTAAAATTTTGTTGTATGTACTAGGTAAAACTAAATTGTTTGGCAATACAATGTAGTCTGTTTCAAATCTTACTCTTCCATCACGAAACCTTTGTTCATTTGAAATTCATATACAAGTAAATGAGAAAAGTGCTTTATTTATTTTAAATGGCGTCTACGTGTAAAAATATTGCAATAAAATATATTTGAAACGTCAAATTGAGCATTGTAGCACAAGTCATACAGGTGCATGTCCATTAATTTACACTTTTTGTTCGAACACGGAATTAGAGAGACCTCCGTGGTTTGGATAAAAATAATTTATACTTTTTTATAAAAGTAACCCAAACGTTGATTTAAAATGTCAATCAATGTCAATCATTTAAAGTAAAACACTGATCAATATACTGTACATGTATATTAAGATGACAGATGGTGACAACATAGTACTGATTGGTTGTATATTAGTACCCTGCTGTGAAACTAATTTAGAGTATGGTCTTGGTGGCTTATCTTGATATTAGGGGGTCTATGCTGTTTATTGTAAATCACTATATAATTATACAGCACCTAAAATTTATTTATGCGTTAGGGTTTTAGCACCTTATCATCTGACAAGATTTTATTTATGCATTAGGGTTTTAGCACCTTAACTCTGTCTCACTTTAATTTGTTATGATTTTCCCATCACTCGAATTACAGTTCAGGTCACTTTTTGTGAATTAAGATTTACAATTCTTATATTAAAAACAAAATAATGTTAATTGTGATGTTAATTTGAAGAGCAGTTGTATATAAATAATGTATTTTTTAAATTAATTTATAACAATCAACTGATATCATAATCGTCATTTATACAGCTTTTTAGGCCGAATTTGCCCGAAATGGCACGTATGTAACCAGATAGGTCATTCCAATAAATCGTTGTGGCTCTAATATACGTGTAGTTTTATTCAAAGGCCTAAATAATTATGTCTCTGTTTTATTACAATCCATAATAAACAACACATAACTTGTGAATTGTATTGGTAAAAAGAAATGAGACATATCAATGATCCAGAGTTAACTAGGTCTAATGGTGTAGTATTGAAAGAACCAGGTGAAAATACTTGCGCTTTATATTCCCGGCAAAATATACATTTATCAAAGAACAAATATACACTTATCTTAGCACTTACGCTCAATTTAATGTACGACATGTGCATGACAATCAACCGAATTACAAAACAACATTAATACAACTACAGATCTTTTTGGAAATTAACGCCCGATAATTGACCATTGTTGATAGAAAAAAATCCGAGAAATCACACGTTTCCTCCACATCTATAACATGTAACATATTATACATACATTGTTAGTACATTATAAACATCTTTATTGAAAAAACAACAGCTACAAAACATGCAATTAACGAAAAAAAGCGATTAAATAATCTCTTCGCTACTGCGTTTAGAGTGTCGTTAATTTGTAGAGCCCTCGCTTTACGTTACATCCGGTTTACGGGAGGTAACTCTGTACATACGATTATCGCTTGATTGAAAGGGTCTATACCATGCTTCGTCACAAACACTGGCAAGAGTTAGTACGTCATGTGTATTATTAGTTAATATATCAGGGTATTTATTGACCAATACAAATGACTTATTTCCATAACTGATCCAGTCTAGGACTGATTTAGGGTATGAACGGTGATAGTCAGTCGGACACTGTGTTAGTTGTCGGCTAGGTACATACGGTACATCGTTAGTCTCTCAATTACACATTTAAAGGTTATGGTACCATATAACACGACAGACCGTCGGATGTAGATACATAACTGAACTAACAAAACGGAAAACATCAAACATTAAAAACTTTGGTCTATACACGGAGATTTCACTGAATATTGATATTCGAAGTTATATATTGCTTAATATTGCCAAGAGTTACTGCTTTTACTGTATTGATCACAACAAATCTTTTGCAGTCCACATTGATTGCATACATGATTAATCAAAACCCATTGTCAACAAATCCGTCTGGGAATATTAGATTCTGGACGTTAAGTAAATAATTTGAACGAACTAGCCAGCAATATTGCAATTACCGACACGGACAGAAGACAGTATGTTGATCAGTGGTTGCTTGATTGTATTTATCTTTCTACTTTGGTGTTACTTTTTCTAATATCCGGTGTTCAATCTAAGGAAAACTGGAGAGAAACAATCTCAGATTTAATGAAACACTAGGTTCCGGTCAGTTAATAATACGGACTGTGTAATAAAAAATTCCCCGTTTTATTAAAAAGACTGGTGACATTCAACGTTTCCAAGTTATTGTTCCTATGATGTCGATAGACTTTAAATCTGTGTGACCTAATCACGTGGTCAACGATACATGAAACACTAGCAAATATGGAGGTAAAATAGCCAATAGACAAAGTTATTATAATCAGATATGTGTCCGTAAAAAGAGTGTACTCCCTGATGAATGAGCCTCAATTCGGCGCCAATAGTAACTACATGACTTTTTGTGCGTCGTATTGGTGTGACACCTTCTCAGGTAAGTATTTTAAATTTGTATTTACTTTCGGTAAGTGTAAAGTATTTGGTATTCTTGCTCTGTCTATTAAGTTCAAAAGTGGTCCAGACGGGTATCGAATCTGGAACTTCTCACTTCTTAAACACGAGTTCTTCATGTAGGTCACATTTCGCGTAAACAAAGAAATAACACAGGCAGCAAGAATTAACACTTCTCCTCAACTGCAGATATAATGCGTGAAGAGGCCTGATAGAATGTTTTTATAACTTCATAGTTCTTAACATATCCACTTAATTTAGTGATATGTCAATAGCTTCCGTCCTATTTTTGTTGTAAATAATTGAATCAGAAACTGGGAGTGTCATAGATCATTATTACACATTCATCATTTTCTTTTATTGAAGACTTGTCTTGTACGTAACTAGCGACCTATTGGTCATTATAGAGACATAAACGTCTACATCGATGCAACATGTTTCCACTTTTACTAGACAACTCATTTTATGAATATAGTTTTGGCCTTAATATATCGATCACAGTATAGGCAACGGTTATTTATATTTTCGCCGGTCTAGTGCCAGTGCATGTTACTTCTGTAAACGCGTATTATATACTAGTTAGGTGTTGCTGGTCATTTTCTAGTGGAGTGGATATGACTTTCTTTAGATGGACTATCACGTTAATTAACTCTGAATGTATATTATTAATGGTTATATTCATCATATGCTCTTGATGTCACTTCTGAAAGCGAGCTGGAAGAACACGAATTAACGTCGAACACTAATTATGGTATATTGTGGGGATTTACCATGACCTCAAGTACCCGTCGAATTATCGAACCTACTATAGTCGATTCTATGAGTAATACTAATGAGGGAACTATCCCATTCGAAATAATAGCGGTGAATACCATTAACTCTGGTATATCCAGTTAAACCTATTTAAACAAAGTATTACCTACCGGACGATAGTATATTTACAACGTTTCTCACTTATCTTTCAAAAATCTGTATATACCCTTTGATGTTTAGATGTTTGGTTCTCTTCGTTAGATAGTGTTGACTGCTGGATAATACCCGGTACTTATGTTATAGTTGACTGGCCATATGAGGCATGAAGCTGTAGCAATGGGGCTTGTGTTGTCATTGTGTCTTTTATTGACTTCGCGTTTGTTACCTGTGATTGTCTTTAATTGTGTTGTCTATGCGTGTATTGTGATTTGTTTTAATTAAAGGTTTGCTGTGGTTAGTTGCATTCTGCTGTTTCTGGTTGATACTGCTCAACCTTGTCAATAAATCTTACATTATATTGGCCCGATTGCATGCATTTATAACAAGGTAACAAGGTGTCAATACCAGTTATTCAATAAAAAAGACTTAAAGGTTTTTAATTATGACACTTACCATTATTGTTTGGCGTAATATAATACTGAAAAAAGCATTATAATGATACATGCGCCAACAAGAACCGAGCGATAAGTAAGTAATGTCTCTCAAATCTACTGGTAGATCTCACACCGGGGATATTATGAGGGCTGTTAACAAATATCGTCAATATACCAATATTCTGAGTTTTAATATCAAGTGATATTTAAACTATAATAACATAAACTGTGTTGACTAATCAGAAATTCCCGTTTTATTAACTAGACTGGTGACATTCAACGTCTCCAGATTATTGTTCCTGTGATGTCGATAGACTTTACATCTGTGTGACCTGATCACGTGGTCAACGATACATGAAACACTATCAAATATGGAGGTAAAATAGCCAGAAAAGTTATTAAAGTCAGATATGTGTCCGTAAAAAGAGTGTACTCCCTGATGAATGAGCCCCAATTCGGCGCCAATAGTAGCTACATGCCTTTGTTGTGCGTCATATTGGCGTGACACCTTCTCAGGTAAGTATTTTTGTATTTACTGTCGGTAAGTGTAACATATTTGGTATTCTCGCTCTGTCTATTAAGTTCAAAAGTGGTCCAGACGGGTATCGAATCTGGAACTTTTCACTTCTTAAACACGCGTTCTTCATGTAGGTCACATTTCAGGTAAACAAAGAAATAACACAAGCAGCAAGAATTAACACTTCTCCTTAACTGCAGACATACTGCGTGAAGAGGCCTGATAGAATGTTTTTATAACTTCATAGTTCTTAACATATCCACTTAATTTAGTGATATGTCAATAGCTTCCGTCCTATCTGTTGTAAATAATTGAATCAGAATCTGGGAGTGTCATAGATCATTATTACACATTCTCCCATTTTCTTTTAATGAAGAATTATCTTGTCTTGTACGTAACTAGCGAACTATTGGTCATTACAGAGACATATACGTCTACATCCATGCAACATGTTTCCACTTGTACTAGTCTGGAGAACTTATTTTATGAATAAATTTAGGCCTACATATCGATGGCTTAGAACAAGAAGATCGTAACTACCAAATCGATATATTGAGAAAACAAGAGAAAACTGTCTGATATTTACTCTTTACTTATAGTAAAACAAACTTTTACAACTTCATTTTGGTCAACATGACAAGTTCAGATTTTTATAAAAATGGGCTCATAAGAAGCGCCTTGTGATGCTTATTCTAAATATGTATGAATCTTAAAAGGTCGTAAGTGGCACTTTCGACCTTCTAATTCTAAGCCATCGATATATAGATTACAGTATAGGCCACGGTTATTTATATTTTCGCCGGTCTATTGCCAGTGCATGTTACTTTTGTAATCGCGTATGATTATTAGTTAGGTGTGGCTTGTCATTTTCTTGTGAAGTGAATATGACTTACATTGCATGGACTATCACGTTAATTAACTATGAATGTATATAATTAATGGTCGTATTCATCATATGCTCTTGAAATGACTTCTGGAGGCGAGCTTAAACACGAATTAAAGTTGAACACTTATTATGGTATATTGTGGTGATTTACCACGACCTCAAGCACTCGTCGAATTATCGAACCTGGTATAATCTATTCAATGAGTAATACTAATGAGGGAACTATCCCATTCGAAATAATAGCGGTGAATACCATTAACTCCGGTATATCCAGTTTAACATATTTAAACAAAGTATTACCTACCGGACGATAGTATATTTACAACGTTTCTCACTTATTTTTCAATAATCTGTATGTACACTTTGATGTTTTGATGTTTGGTTCTCTTCGTTAGATAGTGTTGACTGCTGGATATTAGCCGGTACTTATGTTATAGTTGACTGGCCGTATGAGGCATGAAGCTGTTGCAATGGGGCTTGTGTTGTCATTGTGTCTTTTATTGACTTTGCGTTTGTTACCTGTGATTGTCTTTAATTGTGTTGTCTATGCGTGTATTGTGATTTGTTTTTATTAAAGGTTTGCTGTGGTTAGTTGCATTCTGTTGTTTCTGGTTGATACTGCTCGTCCTTGTCAATTTGAACAAATTGACGATCTCGAACTGTATGTTTGTAGCACTGGAGAGTTTGGTTGTTTACCATGACTGTAGGATTTCCTGTAGGATTGATTTTCTTGAAACTTTCTTTCCACGTTGATGTCAACGTAGACGCTCGGTAGATGCGCACACATTGAACACATTACTAAGACGTTATCGTACATTGCTATTTCGTCAGGAAAGTATAGCGACAGGACGAAGCTCTATGATTACAAAGTCATGTATTAATTTGTTTAATGCTCAATTCGACGTTTTGCTTAATCTGTGAATACACTGTTACATGGTAAGGATAAAATCTAGTTCATTGGCTAAATACTGTTGCGCATTAACTGTTTACGATATAGTCATGGGACGAAGTTTCTGCTTATATTATTCATATAAAAATAACACAATTCCCTAAGCTTAAAGAAATATACAAACTCATCTTAGAATCGGTTGAAACGCAATGGTCTGTGATATGTTATTATCCGGTTAATAAACTCTCCATGTTGTCTAGTACCGGAAACAATTCACGTCGCCTCTGTGTGTAATTATACAGTATGATAGATAGATGTATTGACTGATGGGTTTATTTCTCTTTCTCTTAAGGGAGAGATAAGATCTTCATTATGTAATATACAGTCATATTTCTGATTGCTGATCGTCTCTGGTAGACTATTAGTAGCGTGAGTGAATGCCATGAAATGTATGCTGTAGTTAACTTAAAAGATGAATAAATCAGGATACCTTTGTTTAAATACATCAGATGAGTAATATAGAACATGAACAGTCTCTTTTGTTCAGTACAAGAGTAGTTGGTACTTCTGTGAGCATTGACCTGTTTTGTATTGACACGTCTTGTAGTTTCATACTAGCCATTCTAGGACAAATCTTACATTATATTGGTCATAGTGCATGCCTTTATAACAACGTTTGTAAAGAGACTGTGTCACGTTTCAGCGTATAGCAAAATTCAAATAAAATTGTTAAACATTCACTATATTTTGGCATAGATGCCTGTCTATCCCATAAACAAGCACACTGATATAAATTTAACTTGTGAAACATCTGGATTTTGTAATTATTTAAGCATTTTACCTCCAAAATACTAAATACTAATATATTTTTAGACTGAAGTTTATTTATGTTACAGACCAATCTAGTGAATAATATTTAATATTAATAAAAAAATCATGCTGAAAGGAAACATTACGCTGTGTTTAAAAGGAAAAACACACTGATGTGCGCGACGTTAAAAATGGTTAAAATCAATTAATATATGCAATAACTATTTTTTAAAGCAACAGTCAACAATGTTCTATTATATAAATACTTAATTTGGTAAGACAAGTATACTTTTGAGAACGATCGCTCCATCTGTGAGGTAGGCCCTTTAATATCAGTTATTCAATAAAATAAAGACGATGATTTTGATTATAAATAGCATTATTGTTTGACAAAGTAAACATAATACAATACTGAAACAAAAACATTATACCATTAAGCGCAAAGAAGAACCGAGCAATAACTAAGTAATGTCTCACAGATCTTACACTGGGGATGGGGGTGAGGGCTGTTAACAATTATCGACAATATATCAATAATCTGAGTTTAAATCGAAGTGATATTTGAAGAACAATGTTTGCTCAATTTGAAAAATACTCATTACTCGTTATATGTTGCTAATGTCTAGTTTATCTTCATGCCGACTATATCGCCCAATTTGAACTGATTCTAGACTAATGTAATGGGGTACATTCGTTTATGTTGACAAATCTTGAGAGTGTTACGGGGCATACGAACACACAACACAAGTAACCTCTCCCCCATCAGCATACGGTGGACAGGGTAGAGCTCCACACTCAGTCTCTACAAGATAAAACAAGGCCCCATTTGTGTCAGCTTGTCCATTTTGTAGTACTTCAGGTGTCTCATCCATGCAAACATATTCCGACGACGATGTATGTGCGTAGTGTTCTGACATGAGATATCCCGAATATTCCAAGGTAAAATTATCATAACATTCGTACCGTCCAGGAATCATTAACACTGCGCTACGTGATATACGACACACAGCACACGGTACGTCTTGGTCATGTAAATGACTTAGGAATGGATGCTCTGATACTTGGTACTCGCTGCCGAACAGGCGACTGGTCGATTGCAATCCTGCAACTAGTTCCTTCCACAATGGATCTGTAGGTAAACATAATCTATTAGATCCACTTCCTGTATGTAAGTGCGAGCTTCCGGCAGCGTACCCATGATATACAAGTGAGCCACCTTCCGGACAACTTGTACGTCCCCATCGTATGTACGTACTCCCACCTTGGACATTATTAGGCTTGTCATCTAACCGACTCGTGGTACCTGTAAATATATAAACATCATTGAGAAGTTGAACGTCGTGCGTTTTTAACGTATCTAGAAGTAAACAGTGTTATACACACTTCTGGTGGGTGGTCAGCCGGATATTAAATGTACAGTTTTGGCAGTGAAAAAACTATCAGTAGTTCCTGAATACGATATTAAGAAATGTAAAAAGTATCGAAACATATTGGTGTCTTTTAAATATACATAAAAACAATACAAATGTTAAGTTATAAATTTACATTTACTGTACATATCTACAAATAATGTCTTACCTTTGAGAGTATTGGTCAGTGTTGTTATCATCACCTCTTGTTCAGAAAGTTTCGTTTCTAGTTGAAGAATTTTCTGTAACACATTGTATTCATACTCGAACCGATTAAAACAAGATCCACTTGGTTCCTCGGCGAGCAGACTGCCTAAACAACAACACAAAATATAAACATATAACATGATCAGCCGTATTATTCAAACCTCAGTGTATTCTTTTACCGCTTGTGAATGTGGCTTTGCTACAAAGCTTATATAAAAACATAAGCAGACACGAAGCAATGACGCACGTACTGTCCAGCTACACGATAGGTTGATTGAAACAGGTATTTACAGTTTCATTTCGTTCTAGACCGTGCAAACTTTGGCATTGTTTTTATTGTACGTTGCTGATTGCAGTTGAACATTGAAAAACGAAATGAATAACGAAATACACTAACTGTCATCAAGGTGTTACCGATGCATTTGTGTATTTATATCCACTCTAAAAACAAACTTGCGTTTCCAACTCATAATCAGCGTTGCTCATTTATGTGCAAGATGTTGTACTGGTGAAATCGTTAAAACATGTATTCCGTGTACAGGTATAGATGAAACTCACAAGAAACAGAAAAACACGCTTTAAATTTGTAGTCTTATATATGTTACGGCCTAAACTACAACCATGTGTTTTCCAACTTATCAACCACGATGTACTTTTTCTACCACAATAATCAATCTTCTCACGGATGTAAATTGTTTTTGTCTTATTTATGCATCGTTAGTACATGCACAAAACAATTTACAAACAACAGCACAAATAAAAGTGCATACTATGTAACCCTTCAATATATAATTTCCACCTGTATTACGTACGTAGACACCTTCAAAGATGTTTCAAGCAAGGCATGGTTTGGCATTTTTCCAATAAATGTGATTTAGTAAATTATTACTAAAACTACAATAAAAACCATTGATTACCCCTTGCTAGGATCAGACACCTGGGCACTGTTTTATCAAAGCATTTACGCTAGCATAAACCTAAGTTTTCCTAAAATATTGCGTACGTCGATAATATTTGCGTAAATGCGTTTTACAAAGATATTTTTAGTTCACATTCTGTCGTAAGTTATAGCTTATTTCTATGCCAAGGCTGGGCAACCGTAAATGGCAAATATGAACGTAAGTGAAGAGTTTTTAACACGCACTGATGATTTTTGACCGTCGCATGTTATTTAAGACCGTCATTTGTTGTTTTAGACCGTCACTTGTTGTTTTAAGCCGTGATTAATCGTCAAATCTTGACGTATATTTATTCATTCTATTACCCGTTATATTTGTTATATTGGTTATATTGTGTCCCGAGTTACGTTCAATCTTCAATATTTTTGCGTTAATGTATGCAAGTACTTGCGATCGTTTAGTAAAACACACTTACTAGTTTGCGTATGGGAGATATCTATGCGTAAATTTACGCATTGTTAGTAAAACAGTGCCCAGGTATATACGAGGGTTGTTCGGTATGTATTGTCACTTGGGCTTGCAAAAACAAACTTTACACGATATCTGAAATTTATGTCTTATGTAAATGTTCATATCTCAAGAACTAGTATGTGCATTGTCGTGACATTTGGTCATCATATTCAAATAAGACTAAAGACTAATAAAGTTACAGTGTGAAATATTTCGTGATTTTACTGACATTATACACGATTTTACAGCATTAGTGACATTACTTTTGGATATACCCTCGTACATTTACATTTTTTAAACAGGCACGCACATGTACATGTATCGTTCTGGGAATGATTATCGTCTCGTGACCACTAACCACGTATTGTAGGAAATATGCTCAAACCATCTGCCAACTACAAGTAGTTCATTCGTTCTCGGAATTATTTACGTCTAGTTACCAGAGTTACACATACACACATGCATATTATTAGCAACATTTGTTTCTGATAGTCTTAATACGTTTACAGATATTTCTTACGAAGGAGAATATGAGCATACAGCACATGATATATCTCTGCCTTGTTTATTAGGAGGACAACTCAACGATCCACATTGACTTTCAACAAGATGAAACAACGCGCCATCCTGGTCGCCATGTCAGCCTTTCAGAGCTTCTGGTTCCCCATCCACACACACATATTCCAATGAAGAGGCATGACCATGGTAGCCTCACATAAGGTAGCCCGAATATTCCAATGTAAAATTATCATAACATTCGTATCGTCCGGGAATCATCAACACTGTACTGCGTGGAATACGGCAAATGGCGCAAGGTACGTTTTCGTCATGTAGATGCTTTAGAAAGGGATGTTCCGAAACTTGATATTCGCTCCCATACAGTAAACATGTCGATTGTCCTCCATCAACGTATTCATTCCACATCGGATCAGTAACGTATTAGATCCACTACCCGAGTGAGTGAGATAACTTCCGGTAGCGTAACCATGGTACACAAGAGCTCCTCCTTCTGGACAACTTGTACGTCCCCATCGTATGTATGTACTACCATCTGCCGTATCATGTGTAGTCTGCACAATGCGCTGTAAGGTATCAAATGCTGCTTTCGTAGCTACAAACATAATTATATTTTAGGATATACTCTCTTTTTAATAAATGACGTTTAAGTATAACTAATAGTTGCATATGCATTGCTTTCAGTAAAAAACGATCATCGTCTTTATTACACATTATTATAATTTGCTACCTACTTAGAGTTACATTATTATGATCTGTGTGCGGAACTGTATAATCTACATTTGTCATAATAGTTTCCCTTCACTTATACATGTATTTGGCACAATAGTCAGCAGACATTATTTGAATCACAACTGCTCCGAACTTATGACAGTGCTTTATTCTACGACAATCATATCGTAAGCATAATATGTGATGTCAGTGACACATAAACACGGCACAAAATGAAACAAGGCAACGCAGCAGTAAAATAATAAAATAGAACAAATTAATTGTGATTTCCACGCTACATGTTGTAATATGTTTACCAAAGCCTAATTATGTATTATATTGTCACAGCGTTAATTTATTTATGTACCTAATTGCATCATGAACGTCAGACGTCAGTGTATAATAAATACAATTATTTCTTAATAACAATATAACTTTACCCTTGTATTGTTTGTTAAGAGAGCCAATTATTTCCTCCTGTTTCGAGACTTTCTGTTCAAGATGAACCATCTTCTGTTACACATTATATTCATACTCAAAACGATTATAGCAGATTTTGGGTTCCTGTGCCCGCAAGTAGGGTAAACATCGCGAAAACAAAACACCTAGGAATAATACATTCAAAGTAGAGAACATGATTCACGTTCACAATAATACTGTATCGTATGATGTGAATGTTATCTATCACTGCCCTTTGTGCATATCACTCAACATTTGATATCTGCATCGTTAGAGCGATATTTCCCAGTGTTGTTTATCAGTTTAAAATATCTTAAATACCAAAGATCGTACCGAATTCACATGGGAAGCAGAAAGAGATGATATGTAATAAATAAGTTGTGCCGAGAATGTTTATGTTTATGTATTTATTAATCATGACGTGTAAACTTGTTGTATTTGTGTTTTTCTCGTCGTTCTATGTTTCCATTTGGCAGTCGTTTCATACAGATACCGAAACCGGTCCCAGCAAATAGAATTTAAGTATAGTTTGTGACTACTTTACTCAGAACATTAGTACAACACGGGCAAACGATTGCAAGCAAAACTGATTTTATAGTTTACATTTTATTATATTTCAGATAAAAGATGACCAGGGAGCTCACTACGTTTACAATGGTGTCAGCAGTATTGCCCAATGAGAATAAGAAGGTGTTTTAAGTAGATCAGTTTAACATTCTCGTAACACGTAAGGGTGAAAATGGAATACTTTCTAAGACATATCGCAACGTATTATTGCAAAAACAGCTTACGATATGTCTGCTCATTATAAAACGTCTAGAATATTGTGGGAGTAATTAAGTTATTGATGGACGAACAATTATGTCGACTACAATAAAACGTGTAATATGTTATGAGAAATTATAGTTGTATCTCAATGAAGCCGCTATAATAATAATATTGCTACCACTTTTGACTATTGTATTTTCTCGTGAATAATGATAGTCGGCAGATATTAGAATGCGAGCATATTTTGAAGAAAGTATTGTAATATTAAATTTAATTGGCAACTATATTTTATGTGTAGGTGGGATACAGAACGCGTTTCGGGTGCAATAATGTCGGTAGGTACGATTTTCATGTGTTATATTGCAATCGACAGTGTAGTAGTGTGAAAAAGAGTTCACTGTATCACCATCTATATAGTTATTGATATTCGTAAAACTATTATTAACAACCAAAACAAGACGTACAGTTGCAAATAGAGTCTTAGAATAATGTCGTATGAATGACAATACAATTTGGTATAATGTGTTGTAATGTAAACAAGAGAAGATGAAGATCGAATGAGGGCACTATACTTGTCAAACCTACACAGTCCAATTCATCAAACCTCGTACAAATACGCTGTAGTTTGAATATTTTCCTGACATTAGTTTACAGACACTATAAGAAAGTAACGGACGAGCTTATATCAGGTCAGGTTATAGAAGCTAGACTATATAAATGTTATACTTAGATGAATATAGTGATACGAGATAAGGATAGCATTGTCCGCAAACGTAGTACTTCATATTGTACATTTTAGTGTACATAAATCATGTATTTTTAATTAAGAGTACGGACTGCAAAAGTCAATTGATGTTTTATTTTAGCCATACGAATTACATATTCTAAATTGCACAAACTAAACAGGTGTTTTACTGTTACAGCCTTCCACATAATTGATAAGTGTAGGGACTTGTGCGTCATTTTACTGTTTGCTTTAAGATTGTGCATAAAACATTATTAAGCTAAACCGATATAAATTATTAGCTACTTTCATTATCCCTCCGTACGCAGTCGCATTACTCGGGCCTTTGTTGACAATGAGTGCATATTCAGACTATATATGGTATGCTGTGTCCTATAAAATTGATATGCAATATTATCATTGACTTACATATTGTCAAACATTCAATTACTCTGTTAGGTAGGCACTTTCTGGGGTATTCAGATTTATTTCCTGGCCCCATTAATAAGACGTGACAGATGTGTTTGTATATAAAGCATATTCTAGTTATGTTTGTACATGATGATTCACAAAAAACTCTTCTGTCAGACTGATATACACGTAGCATTTCCCGGATGTGTTCTTGTATCAATAAACAATGGTTCCAGACTGTTCAGAGGAAATGTCAAATCACGCACGATAAACCAATTTGAAATGTCAATTGACGTATTATATACCAATTAGACGATGTATATCTCATAACTCCAGACAGATACATCAGAATCGTATCAAATTTGTAGTCCAATATTCCATATAGCAACATACAGTGTAGGGAAAGGATTTATATTGCCGTGTTGTTCACCATCAATAATATATGTAGAAATTGACAAAATGTCAGATTATAGAAACAGGAAGTATTGTATACATGGGGCATGGATGATCTTACTTTCCACGTGGCCAAATGTTTCATAGTATAATCAAGTGTATGAGATATTTCCAATACAATCACTCCCATTGCTGGCGACATTTATCGTAATTCAAATGTCGCCGTCAAAGATTAGTAAAAGTGTCTGGCATATTAACATGAAAGGAATATATACGGCCGCAGTTAGTTCGCGTCACAATTTCCCCACGGACGTTTGCATCTAACAGTCGTGTGCTACAGTTACCATTGAACAAGTCGCAAATGTATTGTGAGCACTTTTATTGAAAGAATTCACAAACGACATATGCACTTACCGTAAAAAACTTCATTTCTGTTGAAATGGTCGAGGACAAATTTAGAGACATCAAGTATCATACCATGCTCTATTCGTGTATGACATATGTACATATCGCTGGCTTAGAATTAAAAGAAGATTGTAACAACAAACTCAAATATTTTGAGAAAACAATAAAAGCTGTCTGGCAATCACTCTTTACTTATAGTAAAACACGTTTTTAACTTCGGTTTGGTCAACGTTCAGATTTTCATGAAAATATACTCATAAGAAGCGCCTTAAAATGTTGATTTCAAATATGCAGTAGTCTTATAAGGTCGAAAGTGCCACTTACGACCTTTTCATTCTAAGCCAGCGATATTAAAATTTCTTCCCTTTCGTCTTTTTCAATAGTCCGTGAATTATTAATTCAACGCAGTGTAAAACTACAAACACATTGTATGGTTGATGATCATTTATCCTAAATGTATGTTCTTAGAACATTTTATACTAGTAATTATAATGTGTTTTGGTTATAAATATAAAGACACAACATAAATGTGTTTATGTATGACATACCTTATTTGTAGTATGTACTTTTGCTAGTCCCTATTCTACCTTTCAAGTTCCTAAAATTCTTCACAGTTATTGTTGGAGTTTCCTTACATGATGATATTTCAAGTTGCCATAGTGATAGGCGTGGTCATGCTGATCAACAATGGTGTAGATGGCTGTTCATGTGCCGGAGAACCATCAGTGTGTGACTCGGACTTCCTGATATACTCCAAAGTTAGCTCCATTTATGAAACCATCGATCAAGGTATAGCTGATTATCTGCAAGACCGTTATACATGGAGGGAATATGGGCTGTCTATATACAAGGTATACAGGTAGGTGAAGTACCTTACATTGAAGTCAGATCCGTATTGTCTAATGAAATAAATTTAAATAGCGTATGTCGTGTCCTATGTTTCGCAGTAATACAGTTGTGTACCTGGTCCAGTACTTACGACTATTTATGTTTTCGAAGTGAATCAAGTTTCGTATTTTATCTGAAGCCCAAAAACACGTGGTATTGTTACACGTATATAGGCAACTAAAGATACTCTTAAGTGTTTAATAATGGTGCTGCTTGCTGTGCCGTGCTCTGATTTGTTGGTTCTAAAGAGCAACTGTGGAAAACTGTATTACCGACTACTCGGTTAAAATATCGGCTAGTGAGCAAGGTAGAAAGTTAATCCTTCATAAGGATAAGATTCAGGATATTGCTTCGATTGAAATAACACCAGACTATAAAATGGCAACTTGCAAAACTACTTTATTAAATATTAGGTATGTATACAATGCATGCTTAATTGTGAAAGTTACTTTTTAATGATTGGTCAATAGTTGCAACTATATTATTATGATTATTTTCTAAGTGAGACGGCGGCGTTCAAGTCTGCGAGGAAGGTTATACAGACGTTTGGATCAGGATCACTCTGCGGTGTTCACTTGATGCCAGGAAGGAATTATCTTCTCTCAGCACATGTTCAAAGGGATTGGCTATCTCAGGATAAAACTGTGTTAGGTATAGTATTCCTTTAACTGATGGTCTTTTTACATTGACTACATGTACGTACTCTTCTTCTGAATAATTTGACGATATGCTCTAGATTGATCACAACGACAGAATTGAAATGAACACTTTACATGCCGTTAAATATGAAACGATCAAAGCTCTGCATGCTGTACCACGGTTGCCTTTTCATTGTAATATATTGAATTCTTATTCTGAACTGCAACATCGAAATATTTTCGACTATATCATTGATACACTTGGCAGCATAATTCAATTCATTATTAATTCGAAAATGTTCTAATCTTCTGTAATATTGGCTACGGTTTTCGGTTTTAATGATAAAGATAAGTTGACCATTTTTTAACACTTGTGCTTCAAATCCGCCTGGAGGCTCTCATATTCATAAATTATTAATATGCCTGCCATATTTCTACAAAAAGCCGGCTGAAAAACAAAGGCTTTGTTGGCTTGTTACTTTGTCATTTTTTAAGATAACTAGTTAGATACTGTTTTGTAATTAATTGCATTGATACTTGTTGGACTAACCGAAAGCGGTACTATATATATATATATACGATGTTTGCCCCTTATAAGGTTCACGCACGTAGTTTACAAATGCACGACATGACTGTCTTCAAATTATTGTTTCAGTGATGTATTTATGCAATCTATCTGCGGAAGTAACGTCCATAAAGGAGGCTGATAAAATGGCTGCCATTATGACCAAAAAATGTCCACGATACAAGGTGGGTGTACTAGTTTTGTTAAAAAGTTTTGGCATGGGTTTGTGAAATTGTGTCGTTCTGCGGCGGGGCCTTGGGGAACTTGGTCGGGTCTTTGCTGTGTTTCATTCGATCTCATGGAATCACCGCTATTTTGTTGTTAAATTGGGTCATCCTGCATATTGTTCCACGGGGACTTGGCCTTTGTTTAATTATGTGCTGCACTTTTAAATTCGGATACTGCGAGAATAGTTTTTTTTATATGTATACAATCATTTGTTGCAGCCATTTGTTTCTGTACATGATACACGTTAAATGTATTTGTGTTCAACATCTGAAGTACAGATGTATTGATAAGCCCGTGTTGGATTTGCGTCGTATAACGTGTATGAACTAGACTGCTGCGTTAACATACTTTATGTTTGCATATCCTGGGCTCTGCAGTTCATTTTTGGCAACATGAAAAAAAACAACCATGTTGGGTGGGGGCTGGACACTTACTGCACATAATGTTGACTGGTATTTTATGTGGCTGATTTAACTGCGACAAGGACATCATGGTGAACCATCATAACGTATAGAAATGTTTATTTGATATATATTCAAATACGTACCGGAGGTTTACGTTGTGATGGCCAGGGAGTAAGCATTAGTCCGACTCTGCCAAACTGTATGTTTTGATAAACCATATTGTTTAATATTTATAGTTTATTCTTTTCAAATCAAGAGGAAATAAATAAGAACTTTATGGACACTAGATGGTCTTGGTATTGCGTAATGGCAAAACAGTGTCCAGACGAGTTCACAACAAACGTCTACATGAAGAATCAGCTGAACATCCAGACGGTAGATTGCAAATATTCCTTCTGTGAATATATATATAGACAGTTGTGTTTTATATCGGAGTATATAATATCTACTATAAGAAATAAATTAAACAGCAGTTGTATGATCATTTTGTTTGTTAATTGTTTACATGTACAATGTCAGTTCTTTATTTAGTAATCATACATAGAATAAAACTTGAAAAACTGTAGAAATGTACCAGGTTGTTGTCTAATTGTTCTGATATTCCGTTGTTGAATACTTTGTAGGTTGCTTGGCGATCCCGCCATTTCTGTATGATTTTAGATTGTCAGTGCACTACAGTATGTATGTATCCATACGTTACATTACTGCATTCCTACTTACAGTTTGTCCTTTTCACTTGTACTGGACACGTCCATACTGAATCTTTATCAGTGCCTGAATGAACTGAATGCACGGAATAAAAGGATTAAAGATGAAGGGTTTCCCCAAAAATATTAGACATATCTATCTGACCAACTTCGTGCACCTAATATGTGTTTAAGTTGATAAAAAAACATATGTTACTACCTAGTTTTTATGATAATCTATTTTATGATGTAAAGGCTGTCAACACGGTTAAATATAGTGACTACTAAAAATTGTTAGGCCAACTGATTGTGTATTCTGGCACTGATTACATACAGCATGGGCGTGTCCACTATCTCTACAATTGATGATATTAACGATCACAATCTAACGGGTTCTCGCCTAAAACTTAATGTTTGTCATTTTCAAGTGCTATCTCAAAGGTCATCAGAAGTATTCCGCATGCTTAGACAGTTGTGTGAATATATGACCATGTCGCTGGCTTAAAATAAGAAGTTCGTAACTACTACTTACTACCTTGTAAGGCTGATATTTTATTTCTGTACCAGGCGTTTCTTTTGAGTCTTTTTACATGAAAATCGGAACTTGTCATGTTGACCAAAATGAAATGTAAACGTTGGTTTTTTCCTTAGGCTAAGAGTAAATTTCAGACATATTTTTATTATTTTTTCAAAATATTGATTTTGTACTTACGACCTTCTCATTCTAAGCCAGCGATGTTTTTATGTGATACAAGGGACGACTCACACTAGTCTATTATTCAAAGTATTTTATTTCCTAATTTACATAGTATACAAAATGAGTCTCCAGTGAGTCGATGTCTACCTCTAATATAACGCACTAAACTCATAAATATAATAATTTGGTCTGCATGAGACCTCTATCTGGGGCCATTGTCGTGTTATAACTGTATATGTTAGCAGTTTGATCATTGTTGCTATACAATAACATACTACGTACAACTTATAGTTGATTCAAAGATCTCTGTCACAACCGCGTAAACAAACATTCACCTCGGTCGATTATTAAATGTGTGTCAGGATTAAATTTTACCATCAATAATACACTTAAATGATTAAATAGCTAATGGTCGTCTAGCGTAGTGGTTATACTTGCTGCAATTAGCTATTCAGAAATAGAACATAATGGCGGTTTTAACAGACATCTTTGAATCGACAATACCGTCATTGTAATGTTGTGTTTGTACTGTGAACTGTATTTTATGAGGGAAAATCTGACAATTTTCCTCCTAAAGGCTTATCAATGAATATTGGTATTTTGCTACACTTCTGTTGTTATTTGTTATTATTTTGCATGGCTTTGAAAAATGTTGAGTCATCTATCCATTTCAGATTGCCAATCATTATTCTGCTATTACAACATCTCAAAACTGATTATTAAGTTATTTTAGTAATTTAACCTCAAGTGTGTCTTCATTATGTCTTCATGCATTTTATATGACTTCTTTCAAAGTATGTTTACCTTGCATTGTTCTATGTGAATTAGTTGATTAGGTTAATCCTGTTTGTTGTTGTTTGTGACTATTTCTTAAATAGTTATCATACTTTGCTTTGAAGTATAATTGAATTATCATAGTCGTGAAATACCTATCATGTCCAGTCTAATGTGTTTGGTTTGAATTCTTGATTAGCTACTTAGATTGAGTAAATCTACTAGAGTTAAGGGAGTCTATATAAATGAACTTAACTATTTTTATCATTAGAATAGAAATTATTAGAATAGAATTTATAAGACTTTAGGACTAAGATTAGGAATATAGAATCTTGACTTTGTGTCAGAATCTTTGTGAATTACAGACTTTGTGCATTTCATTTAATTATACTTTGTGAGCTTTGTGATATATATATTTGAACTCTGTGTCTATAAACTTTGTGATTAATGGTCATTGCTGCAACTCATTAAAATTAGAAAACTACAGTCGGCTTTGTGATCTTGGAACATTTATTGTACTTGGAACATTTATTGTACTCTCAACTGCGGACGTAAAGTTAAGTCCAGCAACGACACACGATACACTGGAAAGCACCGGAACAGCTAGTGCACACCGCTACACTGTTCACATTGAATTAGTGAGGTTACCGGACAACGACTCGAGGGTCCAACTAGCCTCATTAAAGTTTATTAAATCTGACGACACGATAATGTGTGTATTACAACCCTTCTAATTGTGTCTAGCTTCACGGTACACAGTATTAAGCATTCACACATACTACATGTAGTTCGAACATTTTGGTCTAGCGCGGAGCCCCGGGCACTGTTTTATCAAAAGACTTACGAACATTTTAAACTTACGCTCAAATTTAACTTCCTTATAATGCGTTTACATCTGCAAATGAGGGAAATATATTGTTTAAAATCATTAACTGAATTAATGAACTGATGATTTTACCTTTCGCTTTACCAGAATTTGAAGCAGTTACATAATTATAAAGGATTCAATTTTGAACGTAAGTTTACGATTACCGTAAATGCTTTGATAACACAGTGCCCTGATGCCTAGATATGAATATGTAATGTGCAATATTTTATACATTTTTATGAAAATGCCATGTTTTGCATTTTTAAAGGCGAAATAGTGAGATTCATTTTTTATCGCACATAAGGCAAGGAGGTATCTGGGAGTTTCAGGATTGTTGAATTAGCAATCAGCCAATTCTGATAGGCTGAGAAATCGTCGGTATAATACATATGGCATTGATCTTTGTCACATGCCAATATATATCACATATAATATAACTACAGATTGATATTTGTGATTAAGCTATTTATTGAGTAAGTGGAACATAATTGTAAACTAGTATATTGAGGAAAATAAGAAAGACACATTAAATTCATGTACATGAAAATATTAAATTCATGTACATGAAAATAATATACAATACAATGATTAACTGTCAGGTGCTTTGAGTTTCAGGGTTACCAGATTAAAATTTAATATTTAGATTTCTGTGATCACAGTGAAATAAAATATTTAAACAGAAATTATCACATTATATGTGTATTACATGCTGCATTTTCTCGTAAAATCGTACAGTAATTCTTGTTGAACTTAATTAGAAACAAAACGCTGATATTAGCACGTAAAAGTAAACAAAACCATTATAATTATCGCGTCATAATGACGTAACGCATTATTTTAAGCAGATTGACATTAACGTTTATAGTACGTTTTTTGTATACTATAAGGAAATTTCCCAAAAGATCGTGCTATTTCTGTTCCGTCTTAACAAGCAAAACTAAGGATGCACGACTACGTTACTGCGTTGTGGTGCATACGAACACATTGCACAAGTAACCTCTCGTGCGTTATAATACGGAGGACAGGGTAGAGATCCACATTGGGCCTCAACAAGATACATCAGTGCTCCATTATGATCCGCGTGACCGCCATCTAGGGCTTCGGGTTCTCCGTCAACACACACATAGTCCAATGAGGAGGCGTGACCTTGGTAGCCGGACATGAGATATCCCGAATATTCCAATGTAAAATTCTCATAACATTCGTATCGCCCAGGAATCATTAACACCGTGCTCCTCGGGATACGGCAAACTGCACACGGCACGTCCTGGTCGTGAAGATGCTTCAGGAAAGGATGGGAGCTTACTTGGTATTCGCTCCCGTACAGGCTACCTGTCGACTGGTCTCCAACAACGTATTCCTTCCACATTGGATCGGTGGGTAAACATAACCTGTTAGATCCACTTCCTGTTTGTGTGTACAAGCTTCCGGCAGCGTAGCCATGATACACCAGTAAGCCTCCTTCCGGACAACTTTTACGTCCCCATCGTATGTACGTACTATCGCCTCTATTCCTTCGGGTTTCATCTAAGCGACTGGTAGTGTCTGGAAATACAGTATTCAAGGTGAAGTATTAAACGGTACCAAGTTAAAAATTGAAATATCATGACTAATTGGACAGGAAAGGCAGTATTCAACATGAAAATTCGAGCACAGACAACATATTTATCATACACCAAAAGTAAAGGTGACATTTGTCAATATATAAAATTGTAATGAACATGGCAATTAACTGGAATTGAAACTATCACTTTTGCGCGTGTATTCGTCAGAGTTGAAATTCACAATTAGGCTTGATAACGTGTGTGATAGACACGGGCCTCGATGAAGATATTGAAGTGACCGTAAAAGAATGACGAAAGTAATTAAACACGCTACGAATTATGGAGACTGTATTCCTCTCAGATTGAACTGTAAAACATGATTTAAAGTACTAAGGTGATGGTAGAACACACCAAAAAGCATTGTTAGACGAAAAACAGTGGATTGTTTATAATACGCATACGGGTGATGTTGTAGGAACGACAAATTATACATTATGATCGCATTGAAAGACATATTTGAAGAGAACATGTGTTGTAAGTTTGGCTACGTCGGCATTTTATTTAAAAGGGCGGCCATATTAAGAAAGGTGGGTCCAGATATTATAGCGAACATTTCCCACTACAATCGGAACTCTTATTTATTCTGGTTCCTGCTCCAAAACCTTACATTACATTATATTGGGGGCCCTGCACTATAATGTTTTCATGAATTCCTCTAAAGGTAATACAAGATGGCAGAAGCACATTCTTATTGAGTGTATATGGTAAGTTTAGAAAATCCCCTTGAAACGTGTGTCCTGTTTGCTAGTTTTGATGATATTTTGTATATCTAATAAATGGAAAATGTTTATAATTTTCTGTTCAATTAAACAGGTTTTATTGGAACAACAACACCAATATGCACTAAAAACATATATATTAAATTATGAAAAACTGATACATAAAAAGGTTAATATAGTGCATATAAACGGCTAAATTAGTAGAGCGCCAAACCAGGAGCGAAAATCACTGATATCTTTATTTGTTTCCAAAAAAAAAGGAATTATATAATTAATTGTAACTTTAAATACTTGTGTTGGGAATATAATAAGGAAAATAAACTAATTTTGATAACGCTAACAATGTCTGAACGACATAAAGATGTAAACAATATACCGGTAGCGAAACAGGGTTTGAACGAGCCACCAAATTCGTAGAAGTCAAACCGTCCATTTCATTCTTAGCCAATTAAAAATATGCAATGACTGCTAGTTTTGTCATTTAACAATCACGTGTCTTAGTAATTACGGTTTTGATATTACAGTCTTTTTCTTCCCATTAAAATGTTTCAATCGATAAATACACAGTGAAATATTTGTATACAGGTGAGTTGTGAAGTGATAAAACTGAAAAAAAACGTACCATACATTTGATGAAATAAATCATCGAAGTTTTAAATATATTTCGACGGTACACACAACACAAATCATAGTACAGGGTGTCCAAAATGAAAGTGTACAGTTTCGGGGTATTTTTATCAATTCTTAATGTTATGCTATCGCAACGAAATTTTGTACATGGTTAGACAAAAGATGTAAGTTTTTTCTGGTACTTTTTTTGAAAATTTTTACTCGAATATTTTTTAAAAAATGTCAATTTTCAAAAAAATACCTTATTTTGACCGTGACGTAATTTTGACGTTAACACAATTTCTCTCTGTCTCATGTTTCCCGTTTGAAGCCATTCTTTAAAAGTGTTGATTATGTTTACAACGAATTCTACAAATTGGTCTTCTTAAATTGCATTTTGATATTGATCAGAAGAAAAAAGCCACATGGATTAAGACCCAGGCTGTAGATGGGCCATTTCACACTGCAGTGGAATTTGCAAGAAATTATTTTGACACCAAATGTAATTCATCCAACACCGTATATAGCCATGTATGACGCTAGCTCCACTTGCATGAACCATACATCATTCAAAACAAAGGATTCGCTGGGGGAGTTCCGAAAGAACCTGCTTACCAAAACAAAGGCATGTGAATGGATGTAATTCTTTTTATTTGGCTGTCTGAATCACAAGTGAATAGCCTATTAAAAGCCAACAAATATGCCCATGCTCGTGAGACACATCATATGATAATATCAGTTTAGACATTTATGGAACACCAGAAATAGAGAAATTGTGAAAACGTCGAAAATAACGTCAAAATGACGACATGGACAGAATATGGTAATTTTAGAAACTTTACATTTTTTTATACATATCCAAGTTCCTAGTTTTAAAATGATGCCACATAAAAATTTCATCTTTTGAGTAACCATGTGCTAAATTTCTTTGCGATAGCTAAACGTTAAAATGCACTGTAACTGTATATTCCATTTTGATAATGCGTTGACACATCGCTGACTAACAATAAGACGTCCCGTTCCTTACAACCGTATCAGACTCATACATACATGTATTTGACATCTGTATAACACGGTGCTTCTTATGAGTCTATTTTCATAAAAATCGAAACTTGTCATGCTGACCAACTTAAGTCCAAAGGGTTGGGGTTTCCATAAGTAAAGTGAAATTTTCCGACAGTTGTTTTCTTGTTTTCATTAACATATTGAATTCGTACTTATAACCTTCTCACACTAAGCAATAAGAACACGTGACTTTTTAAAACAAATCAAATGACTAGACCAAAACGACCATGTGATAAACTTACTGACTTACTGTGTGCACGCACCTTAAGCCAGTGATACACGTAACGGCACTTCTAACGCTACCGTTGATATATTTTTGTTTTCCTTAAAACTCCTCGATGAATTGTAAATAATGAACTTTTGCACACTTACACGGCAATAGTTGACTTTATTTCTGACAATCCGACAAAAGACAATTGCAAAATGCATCACGCAATACCGGTCGTCTGGTTGTTAATGTTTGTGTGTAGACGTCCTTCTCCCTATTATGTTTGTGCTTATCGACATTTTATTCGCTCATGTTTTTAATAGACACACACAATAATTACTTAAAAGCTTGTAAACGAAAAATTGTTGGTTTTGCTGCAAAATATAGTATTTTCCATAACCATAACGTGTCGGGTGAGAAAATACGATTCTTGTGAGTAACTGGGGTCGAGCTCAACTAGAACCTTAAAAGCGTAACCAAATTGTATTAAACTGAATAAATTTAGCGTAACCAAAATTGTATTAAACTGAATAAATTTAACTCTGCTGCCTTCTTTTAACATTCGTAATCCAGAAGAAATGTGAATTTTACCATTCAAGTAGCCTTATTTGCGGTTAAACGTTTGTTTTAGTCACAACGGCTTTATATTCAGAATATGGGCTGATTTTGAGGTGACCTAAGCGTAACCACTGCTATTGCGATATTGTTACATAGATGAATTTTATGAATAGTTTTTAGTGTTAACTTTACACTTATTATATAATATTTGAAGCTGAAACGAAATAAAATATTGAAAATACACAATTAACCCCTAATAAATACGCTGTTTAGTTTTGTGACTTTTTAATTCCGGGCAACTTTAGTACGCTTTTACCACGAATTTACATACACGATGATTTCCGAATTGACTTGTGCAGTAATAGGCATATGCCGTAAACTAAAACTGGTGAAAACTTGGTTAAGTTATCTGTAACGGTTATCAAGATATCAAGAAAACAAGTGACAGCGTTAGAAGTGCTGCTAAGTGTATATCGGGAAAATTTTATTAATAGCATAGATACATTTATAAGCTAACCTTCCAGAGATTGTGTCAGTGTTGTTATCAACGCCTCTTGTTCAGCAACTTTCGTTTCTAGTTGAAGAATTTTCTGTAAAACATTGTATTCATACTCGAAACGATTAAAACAAGATCCACTTGGTTCCTCGGCGGCGAGCAGATTGCCAAAACAACAACACAAAATAGCCAAAAGAAACATATTCGAATTCATCATTCAATTCTCGGTATGTCTTACGTTGCGGTAAGGCAGTTTGAACTGATTATAAACGGGGTGCGATGCTAAGGTAAATAGTTAGCCAGATAACTTCCGTGTTCACCTTTTATATCCTCATAAAATGTAAGGCACTTGAAGCTAAATAGAGGATCTTGCTTGTGTGCTCATAACAAACGAGTTTTATTAAACGAGTTGACGAAATTATATGCTTTTGTCGACTAGTTTAATAACACTCTTAAGTAACGAGCACGAATGTAAGATTCTATTTATCACAAAGCGCTCATTATCGTTCTATTTGATTAGTACCCTACATTGGTGAAAAAACGCAATTGAGCAGTACAATGGTTCGACGTTATGAACGAATTCGTTAAATACGGTATTAATGCTTTATTGATTTATATTTTACCTTTCTTTAAGAAGATATTGAGCAGTGGGCGGTTTCCATTACAATGGACTGAAGTTTATATTGTACCAGATTTTAAGAAGGGATAAAAGACTAGCCTGAAAATTATAGGGGAAGTTCACTTTTAAGTACTTTATGAAAAGTTTTTAAATATATAATTATTGTGTTTATACAGAGGCGCAAACTGGATTTCGGAACAATATGGGAACCATGGATAATATATGTGTTCAAAGTGGTATAATCAATAATCTATTAAACAACAACAAGAAACTTATTGCAACTTCTTGAATGGAAACTGAAAGTACATACATGCATGTTTATTATAATATGAACTAAGGCATTGCCTATAATAGGGATTTAATAAATATTAGATAACCGCTAGGCTATATTTGTAGATATAGACCACGGGCCACAGTTGCTATGCATTATCCAAGGAAGATAACAAATGCATCCAATCATTGTGAATTGTAATCTTTATACAGCACACAAGTCAATCAATCAAATTGTCATAATTTGATTCCAATTCAATAAAATCAAAGACGTACCTTGTTTTACTGTACTGTAGTATTGTAGGCCTACTATAAGATGGTTTATTTATATTCCGAATATAGATAATTTACAGCCTCCCATGTTTGTCTTTCGTCCTTATCCGCTTGGAAAATCGAAGATATTATATAAGCGACAACGTATGGACCCTGCTAGTACACAAGTTTGTCCACCACAGATAAAATTAATGCACCAGTCAGTTGCATCCACAGTTCCTCCCGACCACAGGGATCCATGGCGGATAGGCCATGTTTTTACCATCCAGCTACCCCCACAAGGCAGGGGAAATTTAGGATTTTTTCTGCGAAAACCATCAGCCTAGAGACAATATTTACCGGTAGATGTCAGGGGATATGCGGGAGATTTTACCATCAGCTTCCCCGTAGGCCGTAGAAGGGCTGTTGATTTTGACAACTCAAAATCCCGGAGCGCCCCTTCACCCGGGGCTGGGGTGTTGTGGATGAAACTAACTGGTACATAAGTCTTATACACACTGACAGTAACAAAATAATCTCATAAACATTGCTTTGACAAGCTATACATTGAGACATAGAATTGTTGATAAATTTGCATTGTTGACATGGAACGAATTGTAGCCTACTTACGTTCAAGCATCTGGTATGATCTGAGTGTTGATATCATTGTAAAACTACATAAAAATGTCTATTAAAGACCTATTTCCTCGGAGATCGAGTACTGTCATGATAAATCGGCTATTGAAATAAAAATTTCACCTTCATTTTTTGGGTTTTGATGATTCTTAAAACATCTTCCATGTCTAATGGGCGCATGCAAATCTCGCAAACGCTTGTAATCAATTGGCTAGTGACACGTAAAGTGGAGTCTCTACAGTAGCGTATTTCTTACTTCCCTTTGTTTTTTTAAAAATAGTTTTTTTTATTTATTACACATTTTTTAAAAATGATATTTAATCGAAAGAGAACGATAGGCTCAACCGTTTACAGGTTACTATTTTTTTATATTCCAAGGACTATTCACCTCGGAAAACTGCCTGAAATTTTTGACCGGAAATAACTTTTTTTGAAAGCATTAGTACCGACAGAAACTCAACGAAAATATGCACGTTCGCCTGTTAACGGTCTGGGTATTTTCAATAGCCCCGCTGCGCGGGGCTATTTAAATCCCCTATTACCTACTATATATACATCTATATTAACTACATAAAGATTTTAATTCTAATTTCAGAGCAGTTGGTTTCGTCAATAAATAATCTCAAGAAGAATCTTACTCCATTATAATCATAAAACATACGCTTTTAACAAACATGTATGTTTGCAACTAAGGTCCATTATAATGATAAAACAAAAGCTTTTAACATACATGTAAGTACGAAACTAAGGACCGTTATAATCATAAAACAAAAGCTTTTAACAAACATGTATGTTTGCAGCTAAGGTCCATTATAATAATAAAACAAAAGCTTTTTACATACATGTATGTTTGCAACTAAGGTCCATTATAATGATAAACAAAAGCTTTTAACATACATGTTAGTACGAAACTAAGGACCGTTATAATCATAAAACAAAAGCTTTTAACATACATGTAAGTACGAAACTAAGGACCGTTATAATCATAAAACAAAAGCTTTTAACATGCATGTAAGTACGAAACTAAGGACCGTTATAATCATAAAACAAAAGCTTTTAACATACATGTAAGTACGAAACTAAGGACCTTCATAATCATAAAACAAAAGCTTTTAACATACATGTAAGTACGAAACTAAGGACCGTTATAATCATAAAACAAAAGCTTTTAACATACATGTAAGTACGAAACTAAGGACCATTATAATAATAAAACAAAAGCTTTTAACATACATGTAAGTACGAAACTAAGGACCGTTATAATCATAAAACAAAAGCTTTTAACATACCTGTAAGTACGAAACTTAAGACCGTTATAATGATAAAGCAAAAGCTTTTAACATACATGTAGGATGTAAGTTTGCAACTAAGGACCGTTATAAGCATAAAACATAAAAAAGGTAAGGCACAAATTTAAGTCACAAAAGGACAAACACAAACAACAATGCACAACGCCCAATGAAGGGTTTTATTAATATTGACTTGCTAATGCAAATTGTGTGCTAACTTGTTCAATTTAATAAAAACAATTCGAATTTGAATAGCAAACGTTTTAGCATAATGTCTTGAATCGAATATTAATTTACTGCATCGTTTGTATAGTACTCAATTCGAACCGCCACATTACAGATATAGAATTGAAAAACGTATCTATTGCAGGTATCTTAGCTGAGGTATGGTTTAAGAAAAGATAATGACAAAAGTACGCAATCAGCGCAACATATCGATATGTCAACCAGCGTAACGGTTTTAAACAAATACATTAGATTTGGAAACGAATTTACAATCTTACTGATTAATTCATCTATTCAGGATGGTCTGCAGACATTTTAACCGTGATAATCTTATACCATGAAATGAACCTGCGACAAAACGGGCTTGATTGATCTCATTTATGTATCATTTACTTAGTTTGTTAATCGACGGAATTGAAGAAACCAAATTGATATATCTGCGTTAATGAGACTGCGAACATAGTGCGATGGATCGTCGAAGCAACGATAAATCCGACGGAACAACTGAATCAATAAATGACACCAGTACAGTAAAACTTCATTAAGACGAGCATTGTTATTACGAGCACCCGTTTTATTTTGAGCAAATTTAAATGTCTTAGCGAATTAGCTTAATATAAGTTGTGTATATACATCACACCGCTATGTCGAGCTCCTGGTTAATTTCGATTATTTGGTCCCGTTTAGTCCTCGCGATGACGAGGTTTTACTGTATATTATAGCAATCAAAGCTGTGTAGTTAACGATTAATCTTAATTGCAAGTTATGTATACACATGTAATAACATTTTTGTATACAGAACAAGTACTGAAGTACATAATGGCTATTGCCAAATACGAGGGGTGTACCAGAATTACGTAGACTTTTGCCTTTTTATTTGGACATGTATTATCACCAAATTTGCCGTAGAAAAACTTCAAACCTTTTTTAATAGAATCGGTAAAAATATATTCTAACAAAATGTTAGAAAGCCATTTAATCTGTCGCCATAGTAACCAATAGATGGATAGGCGGGGCAGCGAATTTTAAAGACATTTTTGGCATTATTCAACTACTTATACCTCACAGATAACAAGTCTAATTTTAACGCGACTTCGTGACATGCACGCGCAATATCCTTGGAACGTACACCGAAAATTTCGACTTTATAAAGGTAACCGTTGTTCAATTATGGTACAAAACAAGCAACAGCTGCTGTGCGTCACCAGAGAAAATATGACGTTAGCGAAATATGCTGGAAATCGCATCAACATGAAGATTTGTGTGAACCTCGGGAATACGCCAGAACAAACGCTTTAAATGTTGGAACTTGCTAACTTTAAATCTCTTGTATCAAGGTACCTGATTTTCAAACGACACTAGCGCATCAATCGTGGTCCAGACCGAATAAAACGGCATGGACTGACTGCGAAAACGAACGTAGAATGCGACGTCGCCAAGCGTTTTGTAGGACTACATCGACCTACATCGACGTTCTATATTAAAAGTTATATGCGACATTACTGGTAATAAATTGGAACTTTATCACATTTAAGGTAGTAAATAAACATTTTTAAGTTTTGTTTACGAGTGTGCCCATCTTTACAGCTACAATGTACACAGTTAGAAGCTTCACCTATCCTGGAAGTTCCGCCGACGTCGTGACGTTCCGTTGACGTGCCCCGCATACCGTACCCCTATCTATCCCCGGAAGCTGTAGAATTTGATCCAAATAAGATACGGCTTTGAAATTTCACGCACTTACGCAGTAAATATTATTTACACTCCACACAAAATTATTTGTTTGTATGATAAATGGGATAGAACGTATGACAAAAGTCTACGTAATTCTGGTACAACCCTCGTATATCGAAGCCATCATAGACTTTCCTTTAATGACTACACTAATTTAAGAGTCGATATATTACATAAGATACAACACCGATTGTTTGATTTCATAATCGAGGAGTATCACGAAGACGCTGGAGATGTGATAGAAGCTAAAATAATATGTTATCAAGTAAATGTATCAAGAACAACGATGTTGTAATAGTTATAATGCCATTCCATGTGCTCCCTCATATAAAAGTAAACCGATGTCATGGTAAGTAAATAATAGGTGAGACGTTCAAAAGAGGCGTGGTCATTGGATCTATGCATTTTGTAAATGAATTCTGAAACATTGTTGACAGGCTACATTCAGTATACATGTACAATGAGTCCTTGACAGACCTATTGTGACTATATATATTTAAGCTATTGGCTTATATATAACTACGAAAATTGTCAATCAAATGCAAGCGGAGTCTTGAAAGTCAGAGAAAAGAAGATTATCTTATGAATATCTTCTGAATGACATTAAATTGTTTATAACATGTTGTTATGTAAACAAGAGAAGATGAAGATCGAATGAGGTCACCATGCTTGTCAAACCTACACAGTCCAATTCATCAGATCCCGTACAAATAGGAGGTTATTGATTACTGTAGCTAGAAAGTAACAGACGAGTTTATCTCATGCTAGATAGCACAATTTTAACCAGAATATATATACATGCGTACATGAATATCCAGATATCGAGAGAAATATAACAATGTAAGCAAACGCTATACTGTGTAACGTTATACACAAAAATAATTTTTTAAATGTTTTATCAAAATCATAATTAGTTAGGTGTCTTCTATATGTTTCATTCTCCGTTACTGTTACCAATAGCATTTATGGAAGAAATGATGTTTACATGATTGATCAAAGGCTATGAATTCTGGCTCGCTAAACTGAACATAAACTTCCGACCAATGTATACTTGACATTTTAACAAGGGGAGGAAGTTTTGATGGTGATATGGTATTTTAACAAGGGGAGGTAATTTGGACGGTGATATGGTATTTTAACAAGGGGAGGTAACTTGGACGGTGATAAATTATGGTATTTCAACCAGGGTGATAAATTGGACGGTGATATGGTATTTTAACCAGGGGTGGTAAATTGGACGGTGATATGGTATTTTAACCAGGGGTGGTAAATTGGACGGTGATATGGTATTTTATGTTTGGTGTTACATTAACGTCTACATGGTGTTTTCAATAAACGTCTAGATAAATAAATCCCATTTGAGACAGCATTGGTCGTATTTCAAATGTCGCCGCCATAGATTAGTATAGTTAAAGTGTCTGTCATATTAACTCGGAAAAGGATATACAGTGATACATTTAGTTCGTGACACGATTTCTCCAGGGATGTGTGGCTTTAACAGAAGTATTATTCGGCTACGTAAATTGAAATATCAGCAAATGTATTGTGAGAAATATTACACGAGGTGTTCTCTCTATGACACGGGCACTTAACGTAAATAACTTTAGTATAGCAGTAAAATATACTTAATAGTTGCATTTATATAAATGAAATGAAATGACAAGCATTCGTTATTGTTATTGCAAACGTGCTGTTATGTGCTCTTGTGCAAAGGTTTTAGATTTGGCTAGTTAGAATCGTCAATATAACGATTCAAAAACCGATAAGAGTACTATCCATACCATTTAAAATTTTAAGCAAGAAATGACAGATTTTGTCCGATACCCACTCAACTACGATTAAAAAATCTTGCATTTACATCAATTATTGAATTGGAGCACTTACAGTATTTTATTGTCCGTTCGTTTTCATTTCCTAATTTACATAATATACAAACTGAGTCTCCAGTGAGTCTGTGTCTACAGTTTATGCAACATACTGGGCTTTTTAATATATTAATTTGGTCTGCATGAATATCAATCTGGAGCCATGGCCATGTAATAACTGTATGTATTGTTGTTGTACCGAACATGTAATGTTATATTTTGCAGTTACGACCTTTTCATTCTAAGCCAGCAATATGCCATACGGTAGATGTGAACACTTACATTAACTGCATTATAATCCGGTGGTTTTCATTTCCTAATTTACATACTAGACAATATGAGTCTCGAATGAGTCTCCAATGAGTCTCCAATGAGTCTCCAATGAGTCTCCAATGCGTCCGGTTCTACCTCCAATATAACACAGTGGGCAAATAAATATAATAATTTGGTCTGCAGGAATATCAATCTGGAGTCATGGCCGTGTAATAACTGTATGTATTAACAGTCTGGGCATTGATTGTTGCTATATCCGACATGCTGTAAGATAGGATAACTTTATTTAACGTCGACTATGGTTAACATAAGAAACATAAACTACAAGATTGTGTTCGACATGTGTACGGGTTGTAATGTTATACTTGTATAGACAGAAATATATTAGAAATGACGACATTATAACTACGCATTGTCTAGCTACATGGTGTAATACTTACAAACTTGTGTTATGTTGTTCTGTACACATTGGTATACCTAACGTTGTCTAGTACAAACTTGTCTTATGTTGTTCTGTACACATTGGTATACCTAACGTGGTCAAGTACAAACTTGTCTTATGTTGTTCTGTACACATTGGTATACCTAACGTGGTGTAGTACAAACTTGTCTTATGTTGTTCTGTACACATTGGTATACCTAACGTGGTCTAGTACAAACTTGTCTTATGTTGTTCTGTACACATTGGTATACCTAACGTGGTCTAGTACAAACTTGTCTTATGTTGTTCTGTACACATTGGTATACCTAACGTGGTCTAGTACAAACTTGTCTTATGTTGTTCTGTACACATTGGTATACCTAACGTGGTCTAGTACAAACTTGTCTTATGTTGTTCTGTACACATTGGTATACCTAACGTGGTCTAGTACAAACTTGTCTTATGTTGTTCTGTACACATTGGTATACATAACGTGGTCTAGTACAAACTTGTCTTATGTTGTTCTGTACACATTGGTATACCTAACATGGTGTAGTACAAACATGTCTTATGTTGTTCTGTACACAGTGGTATACCTAACGTGGTCTAGTACAAACTTGTCTTACAAACTTGTCTTATGTTGCTCTGTACACATTGGTATACCTAACATGGTCTAGTACAAACTTGTCTTATGTTGTTCTGTACACATTGGTATACCTAACGTGGTCTAGTACAAACTTGTCTTATGTTGTTCTGTACACATTGGTATACCTAACGTTGTCTAGTACAAACTTGTCATATGATGTTCTGTACACATTGGTATACCTATCGTGGTCTAGTACAAACTTGTCTTATGTTGTTCTGTACACATTGGTATACCTAACGTGGACTAGTACAAACTTGTCTTATGTTGTTCTGTACACATTGATATACCTAACGTGGTCTAGTACACACGTGTCTTATGTTGTTCTGTACACTTTGGTATACCTAACGTGGTGTAGTACAAACATGTCTTATGTTGTTCTGTATACATTGGTATACCTAACGTGGTGTAGTACAAACTTGTCTTATGTTGTTCTGTACACATTGGTATACATAACGTGGTCTAGTACAAACTTGTCTTATGTTGTTATGTACAAATTGATATACCTAACGTGGTCTAGTACAAACCTGTCTTATGTTGTTCTGTACAAATTGGTACACCTAACGTGGTCAAGTACAAACTTGTCTTATGTTGTTCTGTACACATTGGTATACCTAACGTGGTCAAGTACAAACTTGTCTTATGTTGTTCTGTACACATTGGTATACCTAACGTGGTCTATTACAAACTTGTCTTATGTTGTTCTGTACACATTGGTATACCTAACGTGGTCTCGTACAAACTTGTTTTATGTTGTTCTGTACACATTGGTATACCTAACGTGGTCTCGTACAAACTTGTCTTATGTTGTTCTGTACACATTGGTATACCTAACGTGGTCTAGTACAAACTTGCCTTATGTTGTTCTGTACACATTGGTATACCTAACGTGGTCTCGTACAAACTTGTCTTATGTTGTTCTGTACACATTGATATACCTAACGTGGTTTAGTACAAACTTGTCTTATGTTGTTCTGTACACATTGGTATACCAAACGTGGTCTAGTACAAACTTGTCTTATGTTGTTTTGTACACATTGGTATACCTAACGTGGTCTAGTACAAACTTGTCTTATGTTGTTCTGTACACATTGGTATACCTAACGTGGTCTATTACAAACTTGTCTTATGTTGTTCTGTACACATTGGTATACCTAACGTGGTCTCGTACAAACTTGTTTTATGTTGTTCTGTACACATTGGTATACCTAACGTGGTCTCGTACAAACTTGTCTTATGTTGTTCTGTACACATTGGTATACCTAACGTGGTCTAGTACAAACTTGCGTTATGTTGTTCTGTACACATTGGTATACCTAACGTGGTCTCGTACAAACTTGTCTTATGTTGTTCTGTACACATTGATATACCTAACGTGGTTTAGTACAAACTTGTCTTATGTTGTTCTGTACACATTGGTATACCAAACGTGGTCTAGTACAAACTTGTCTTATGTTGTTTTGTACACATTGGTATACCTAACGTGGTCTAGTACAAACTTGTCTTATGTTGTTCTGTACACATTGGTATACCTAACGTGGTCTATTACAAACTTGTCTTATGTTGTTCTGTACACATTGGTATACCTAACGTGGTCTCGTACAAACTTGTTTTATGTTGTTCTGTACACATTGGTATACCTAACGTGGTCTCGTACAAACTTGTTTTATGTTGTTCTGTACACATTGGTATACCTAACGTGGTCTCGTACAAACTTGTCTTATGTTGTTCTGTACACATTGGTATACCTAACGTGGTCTAGTACAAACTTGTCTTATGTTGTTCTGTACACATTGATATACCTAACGTGGTTTAGTACAAACTTGTCTTATGTTGTTCTGTACACATTGGTATACCAAACGTGGTCTAGTACAAACTTGTCTTATGTTGTTTTGTACACATTGGTATACCTAACGTGGTCTAGTACAAACTTGTCTTATGTTGTTCTGTACACATTGGTATACCTAACGTGGTCTATTACAAACTTGTTTTATGTTGTTCTGTACACATTGGTATACCTATCGTGGTCTAGTACAAACTTGTCTTATGTTGTTCTGTACACATTGGTATACCTATCGTGGTCTAGTACAAACTTGTCTTATGTTGTTCTGTACACATTGGTATACCTAACGTGGTCTAGTACAAACTTGTCTTATGTTGTTCTGTACACATTGGTATACCTAACGTTGTCTAGTACAAACTTGTCTTATGTTGTTCTGTACACATTCGTATATCTAACGTGGTCTAGTACAAACTTGTCTTATGTTGTTCTGTACACATTGGTATACCTAACGTGGTCTAGTACAAACTTGTCTTATGTTGTTCTGTACACATTGGTATGCCTAACGTGGTCTAGTACAAACGTGCCTTATGTTGTTTTGTTCACATTGGTATACCTAACGTGGTCTAGTACAAACTTGTCTTATGTTGTTCTGTACACATTGGTATACCTAACGTGGTCTAGTACAAACTTGTCTTATGTTGTTCTGTACACATTGGTATACCTCACGTGGTATAGTACAAACTTGTCATATGATGTTCTGTACACATTGGTATACCTAACGTGGTCTAGTACAAACTTGTCTTATGTTGTTCTGTACACATTGGTATACCTAACGTGGTGTAGTACAAACTTGTCATATGATGTTCTGTACACTTTGGTATACCTAACGTGGTGTAGTACAAACTTGTCTTATGTTGTTCTGTACACATTGGTATACCTAACGTTGTCTAGTACAAACTTGTCTTATGTTGTTCTGTACACATTGGTATACCTAACGTGGTCTAGTACAAACTTGTCATATGATGTTCTGTACACTTTGGTATACCTAACGTGGTGTAGTACAAACTTGTCTTATGTTGTTCTGTACACATTGGTATACCTAACGTGGTCTAGTACAAACGTGCCTTATGTTGTTTTGTTCACATTGGTATACCTAACGTGGTCTAGTACAAACTTGTCTTATGTTGTTCTGTACACATTGGTATACCTAACGTGGTCTACTACAAACTTGTCTTATGTTGTTCTGTACACATTGGTATACATAACGTGGTCTAGTACAAACTTGTCTTATGTTGTTCTGTACACATTGGTATACATAACGTGGTCTAGTACAAACGTGTCTTATGTTGTTCTGTACACATTGGTATACCTAACGTGGTCTAGTACAAACTTGTCTTATGTTGTTCTGTACACATTGGTATACCTAACGTGGTCTAGTACAAACCTGTCTTATGTTGTTCTGTACATATTGGTATACCTAACGTGGTCTAGTACAAACTTGTCTTATGTTGTTCTGTACACATTGGTATACCTAACGTGGTCTAGTACAAACTTGTCTTATGTTGTTCTGTACACATTGGTATTCCTAACGTGGTCTAGGACAGACTTGTCTTATGTTGTTCGGTACACATTGGTATACCTAACGTGGTCTAGTACAAACTTGTCTTATGTTGTTCTGTACACATTGGTATACCTAACGTGGTCTTGTACAAACTTGTCTTATGTTGTTCTGTACACATTGGTATACATAACGTGGTATAATAGAAAAAGATTATATGTGACGTCCATGTGGGTATGCCAATGGTAAACAACAATATATTAATCGAGAAGTACAATTCTGTATCAATGTGCACAAAGCGCATTACAATATTTCGTCAAAACAATTGATTTAGAGATGTTTATCGAACATCACACTAATGGAGTATAACCAATAAACAATAATATAAGTCCACATGGGCCTGACATACGCATGTTGTCATATTACAATGATTTAATGCCGTGATTCACTAGGGCTATCTAGAGGGTGTGGTGTTCGTCTATTATAATGATTGAATAATAATGAAAATGCAGGATTTTTAGTTCCACATGGGAGGTGCAGAAATTTAGTAATAATTATTATAGTTTTAATCGTTTTATTGCATTTCAATGCATTGTTACAATCATATGGATTATTGCTGGTTGTTGGTGTAAGTTTTAGTTATGCGCACACAATACACTATAATATGGATGGTACAGGCAGTGGTCTAACGTTAGACGTGTTATTGTCCTCATCCCAGGTATGTATAAGCCGTTATTTATATTTCGCTAGCTTAGAATGAGAAGGTCGTAACTACTACTTACATATTTTTTTATTTAAAATCAACACTACAATGCACGTATTATGAGCAGATTTTCATGAAAATCGGAACTTGTCATATTGACAAAACTATTGATTTTGTACGTACGATCTTCGCATTCTAAACACACGATATATACAATCCTTTGAAACTCAAATAAGAACGGTTGTAAATGAACTATCGCCCGACAGGTAAACTATGTGTATCTAAGTTTAACTTGGTATACCCGAGTTAACGGTATTCATCGCCATTCTTTCGAATGGGATAGTTCCCTTATTACTATTACTTATTGAATCGACTATACAAGAACATTTCTTGAATGTTGTAATTGAAATTGATCACTGATAGTTTACATTTGATGCATAATGTTAATTTTATATGCCTCGTCGCCACGGTATATAATGATGCACGATAGAGTTATCTATAGAATGTGGTGTTATTGTACAAATTGTTATCTAATACCGAAATATCTCACTTGAAAGCGTTACATTTAGAAAGCATGCATATATCTGAAATAACAAAGCATTAAACAGTTATTTACAGATATATAAATTCTAATAATGACCAGTAGCTATGTGGCCCACCATTTGTCTGTAAAATGACCGTTTACATATTCATGTGTTACAGTATTTAGGAACGTTTAGGTGAACATTTATTTGAGCTATTTGATGACAGTGGCGTGTAATAACATGTCATCCTTGGGTTCAAATACCAAGGTCATTATTAACAAATGCCGTACAAATTTAGGATTTACAAATGCTGTGAAAGTTGGACATTATAGAGTACACTTAAGTGAAGAACATGATAGATAACACACTAATATCCTCTATTATGATATTGCAAATAGTCTAAAATAATCTAAAATTATGATAATCGCAGGATGAGTGCGGAATGCTATTTTTTCGGGCATATTATACAAAATGTCAAAGTATTTTTGTTAAATTATCTTATCGTATTATATGTTTTGAACACGATTGTTGCCGGTGTTTTTTTCATACACGTAATTTGAATATGTGTCAAGGGTGTATATAACCCAGCCGGTCGTCGGTTCAGACAACACAGTGATTCTGACGCGGGCATTGGAAGGATAGAACATACTCGAGACCACGTGTTGTATATATTGGAGTGTTCACAAAGGTTGGTCTTGTATTTTACATAATTCATTGAAACATTTCTATTAGGGGATTCAGGGAACTAGGTCGGGACTCGGATGTGTTTCATATCGTCACTTAGGATTGCCTGTATTTTGGCGATGAGGGTTTTGGGATTTTGTCCCTTTGTCAGGTTGTGTGTAGATGTTGCAACGTGTTTACTGTTCAGAGGTTTTGTTTGGAAAAAATAGAGTGTCTATGCCTTTAAATTTGGGAAAATTTACCGTAAAAGATCGCACATTTTGGTATTATAAAAATATTGTTTCGGAGTATTAATTCATTCTTATTTCATGCTTATTGGTGGTTTACGGCGGAATAACGGTGGATTATTCCCCGATAATTTCACAGTCCATAATTTCACAGTTCATAATTTCACGCAAACGGACTACGTTTTTAAAACAAATTTCCCCGCCACTAAAAGTAAACTAATAAGTATTTTCACTTGTTCTCTTTAAAAATAACAGAACATTACATGTACATAAATGTAAAACAAATGGACGAAACTGATTGCAACTCGACGCGTGCATGGCGGGAAAACGACGTCACGCCAAACATTTGAGATATAGTGAAGTATTTCCACCATTTAAGAGTGATTCTCTGTAACCACCAAAAAAACTTGGCCAGGCATAGTCATGGATTCTAATGATTTTTATTCCACACATACATGTCATCATCCTGTTCATGAAAATAAATTTTGAATTCCAAAATGTTGCTTGGTTGCTATGGAAATTGACTTTGAATTTTAAGAAAAATGCAATTTTGGTCAAATTAGGGTGGTTGATTTAAATTTCCAATTTAATCTCTACAAACATTTCTGAGTGAACAAACTGATATACCAAATTAAAGATGAATAAATTATCTTCCTAAAAAGTACAAACATCAACTGAATGGATACGTTGTAGAATATTTATACCAGTTTAAAGTTGATGTTAATCCTAATTTTAGACTGAAAACAAGGCTTATTTTACAGCCGTTTACGAGAAAAGCCGGGTACTTTGAATGTGATGCTTAACTGTATTAATTAACGAGATGTTGAATATCTAAAATGAATAAAAATTTGAGTGGGGCTACTCGATTTGACCGATTTATCAATCATCAATTTTTACCGAAATGTCTATTTTCGCATATTTTCACGGAATTGTACGGATTTACGAGGTTTTTATCCAATGGAAAACATTTAACATTCGCGGAATATTGTAAATGCTTGCATTTTACCCTGTTTCTGGTGTTAGAATGATACATGTATGCTTGAAAGATGTTTAGATAAAGGGAACAAACCTCTGACCAAAGACATATGCTGTATAAACGAATTGGTGTAAGATATGGAGGATAATTTATCAGCTGATCTGTGTCGGGTCAGTTCATCATCACCGACGTGGACAGTCAGTTCATAAACTTGAGAAAGTCATAGGCTGACATTGATTTGAACGTAAGTGAAGTGCTATCCAGCTTTGGTTTTTATTTACCTTTGAGTTCATAAACAGTAACACTTCTGCTAATTGACTAATATTCGTCTATGTTATGCAATTCGGACAGTCAGATTTCGTCTAGATAAGACTACATCCAGACAGTTGGCCCTAGATTCATGTACTCTGAGTAGGTGATGATTTTTTAGTAACATGCGATTGACACACTGCATTAAAACAAAGATATACTTATTCTAGATTTTTAAAGTTTTATTTATGATATCACTGTTGTAAAATAAAGTCAGGAAAAAGAATCTGTAGATTAGAGTAGTGCTACAGAGCGGTCGCTTTGCTTAGGCAATGGGTCCTGTTTTAGTAACCCTATGATGAAATGTCTTTTCCGGGTCACAGCAGGTTGAGGGCATAATATTCCAGCACTGAATATTCCATGAAAATTTTAAAGCAATATTGATTTTTATCCACATGTGGAGAAGTTGTGAGGTCCTTGTGGAAGGGTTAATGTTTTTGAGAACCAGCATTTTACCAGACTATTAAGAAAGAATAAGGTTGCTTAAGTCTGATTTGCTGACCTGTATTTGTAATCAGATGTCTTTTCTCAGTTGCGACAATTGATACCTTCAATCCGCAGTCTAATTACAAGGAGTCATTTTTAAAATAAATTCATTTTAATACACTTCATTATTTTATCTTTTTAGATTTCACTATGGATCAACATGATACCACAGCCTATGCTAATAAAATACAGTCTTTCTTGATTCTGTTCATGGTGTCATGACTAGGTGACAAAGGGCCATATCAACAGCTAGCAATGCATCAATCTCCAAGATATCAAGGTACTTTATTGCACACAATCATAAATGCACATTTTACTAAGATGGCAAGACTTGGCTATTCTGAGTTATAAACCGTCAATCCATACTGACAGGCCTATTCAACATATATTTATTTTTATTAAACACAGTATGTTGAATCATCAGCTTCTTTTGAAATTATCATCACTCAAACGTTTTAAAAAGTACTTCATCTACAGAGCAGCCCTTTGTCAGAAAGTAACCTCTGTATAGCAACACTTAAAAATTGTCCTTTTAGAGTTGTAATTTATTTGTAAATTTAATATATTGTACAGCAACAACCTATAATCAATGACCAATATAAAGGCCAGCTACAATTGCTGTTATTCTACAGAGCTTGTACTGCACATGTTGCATAATCAGTCATTCAGTGTATTTATATTTTCAGATTCTACAAATACAGCTGATTAAGAAACCAAAGTACACATAGTGTTTAGTGAAGGTGCAATCAAACAGTGGACTCATAATGTGCAGTGTTGACTGCAAGATTCAACATAATCTGAACACAAATATAATTTTTTTCTAAGAACTCTTCTGTGCTTTTAATTGAAATTATAATTGTTTTAGCATTGAAACTATAGACTTTCTTGCCTTAAAATATGAATCTAATTATAAATATATCATATGTATCAGTCAATAGTGTTTAAAATAAATAGTTTCTGATCATAGTTAACATTGTGTTAATTAAAATTATAATATATAATATTTTATTATCCAGTGTGATCAATTAATATTAAACTGTTTTAACAATGAGCCAATAAATAAATGCATACACTAGTTATTTTAAATTATTTATCTGAAATTCCAAAATGTATGCGTACAGTATTCACAAATATTTGAATGTATTGTCTCTATAATAAATGATTGTGTATGAATCTTTATATTTGGTATAAATTATGCCATTTCATGTCTAGCCTAAAATGCATAATGCCATATTTCAGTCTGACTGGCTGTGATGTATCTGGTAATTTTGGATAATTTGCAGTTAAAATGTTAGGTCATCACTAGTCATTTTACATGACAGTCACATGCAAGATGGTAACTACCGGTAGTTTGTAAATTTATGTAAAAATACTTGAATTGCTTATTTTTGTAATAAGTAGGTAGTTATAACTTTGTTAGTATAGTCATTGAAAAAGCCACTGAGCTTGTATGTAGATATAAAAATGAGCTATGTCAAATTAAAGTTATCAAAACCTCAATCAATTTATTTATTATTATCATTGTTAGCAAAACACAGTTTTTGCATGCAAACCAATATGCATGGAATGGCAAATTATTTCATAATCTATATTTCTGTTGTGCTAAGATCTACCAAACTAGAGAAAAGTCATTTGAAATGTGTGTAAATGTATAAATGGCAAATTATTTCATAATCTATATTTCTGTTGTGCTATGATTTACCAAACTAGAGAAAAGTCATTTGAAATGTGTGTAAATGTATAAATAGTTTAAACGACTCAATTTTGAAAAAAAAATGTTTGTGTAAGTTATTGTTATAAATGTATCTAAGTTCAAGGGACCATTTCATTAAGTCTATTTAATGCAAGTCTTAACTCTTTTGGCATTAACATAGAGTTTGATGATATTTGTCAATCGTTAAAACTTCATGTATGTTTGTTGATCATGCACAATCAAAATTCAGGCATATAATACATTCAAAACCCCGAGGCCCTTTTCTGCATGAAAATGTGCAGACATCCTACTTCTCACATGAAAAATCTCATTATCTGGATTTCACCAGAGCCAAAATCATATTGTCCATGGAATAATTGTCTTGTCTGTTTATCCGGGTTAAATGCCATTTCACAACCATTTTCAGTTATACAGTATATAGTAGCTGATAAACCGTACCAGTTTTCCTGAACTGTATTCTAACCAGTAATGCTATACCAACCCTTCCAACAGGAAGCAGCAAATCCACAGGTGGATAAACATCATCTTGTCCAATTTTCATGTACAGACTTTTATGACCCGCATCGATTGGGAAACAAACACGGAATGTCCTGTTACAAATCAAGTGCAGTCGCCCACTGAACCATATGGCCATGACACATCCCATCTGAAATCTACTGTATTCCTAAACTTCCCCCAACCCTGGAATGGGTATTACTATGAACATGTTCCTCACAGAATTACACATTTTTATGTAGAGGGCTGTATAAGATACACATGTATCATGTTGATACCAGATAGCAGCAAAAGTATGAACTTTCTGTACTTTCTTTCAAATTAACTGGGAAGTTTGAGTTTTGTTGCCATGACAACAAATGAAGATATGAGTGTATGTTGTATAATTGATGATCAAAACTATTTAATAGTGTGTTGTTTAGGTAGTCTGACATATATTATCCCTCATGTACCGCATAATATTTAAGAAAAATGTGTATACTGAAATCCCTGTTAACAAAGTGGGTGGGGTACTAATTAAATACCCACAAAATCCAAAAATATTGATTTCTGGACTTACTTCAGACAATTTAAATGTTGTTTTGACAATATGTATTGTGAATAACTCCAGCTTTTACCTACCAAGACTTATTTTGAATGCAATTAAACTGAAAATAGCGAAAATAGGAAAATTAAAAAAATACATAAGTCGCCATTTTCGACATTTTTAAACAAAATTTTCAAAAACATTTCCCATAGCCCCACCGAGATTTTTCTAAATTGACTTGTACCAGTCCGTCGTCTTTGCTTGCATGGCAACAAGCATGTAGTATGTGCCCGGCTTTTTTAGCAAATTTAATTTGAAAAACACATGAAAAATATAAATTTGATAAAATATCAATATATGAAAAGCATGGTCATCTAATATGCATGCCATATACTTAGCATTTGTATATTTCCGTGGCTTTTAACGTTTATATAACCACCTATCCATGAACTTATCTAATTCAAAACTCAAAATCATGTAACTGGCTTAGTAAAGATTACTGGAGATGGTTAAATAACGCATTATGGCTGTAAAATGAATGAGGAAAAGTGGCAAAATATGCCCAAATCACAAAAACCCGGTTTCCATGGCAACGGTACCCGATATCATTGATATGAACCCTGGTTTGTTGTTAGTGGGTGGTTTGTTTAAAAGGGTGCAAGTTTCAGCAAAATCGGTGACTATGCCTGCCGGACCCCTTCTTTAATTTTTTGGTTTTTACAGAGAATTGCTCTTAAGCTATTTGAAGCATGAAATATATAGAATATTAGTATTTTACCATGTATGATCGGCTGATAATTCATCTCATGAGCAGCTGATGTAATATTTTCACGAGTGGCGGTGAATTATCAGCCGATAATACACGGAACAATACAAATATTCTCTATTTATATTTTGCTTTTTTACTGATTATACTCAACCGATGTAGGAAATTACCTTGGCCAGTTTAATAATCTACTGTTTTGACGTAAAAACAGCCATACCAATTTATAACAAGGGAACCATGAGGGAAGGTTTGCTTTCATTTTTGGAAACAATGGTGACTTTTTGGGGGAAATGGAGGTTGTTTTAGAAGGGAAAAGTGCCTTTAAGTTGTTGTAAAACTAGTCATTGGCAAGAAAAATCACTTCTGTTTTTTTTTGGCTGGTTTAGTAGAGTGCTGCTATCCCTGTCCGATTTTCTTAAAAATTTTTAAAATATATATGTTGTTTTTCTTTGTCTGACGCATGTGTGGGTGGATAGGCAATGTCACCACAACATTAACTGTGTGACATTGGATTTCATGTGCTCTACACTATTCATTTATTCACAATATGCTGAGGTCGGTTCTTATTTTGTCTTGTAGTTACTGAATGATGAATAGTTTGGTTGGGCTCATCCTGCTCCTGGTGTGTGTATTCCATGGACACCACGTGGACGCTTGTTCTTGTGGTGGTAAACCATCAGTATGTGACAACGATTATCTGGTATACATAGAAGTTGTTGATGTAGAAGAAATAACCTTTTACGAATGGGCGTACGAAATCAGCATCCTGTACAATTACATGTAGGTTATGTTTATTTAGTTTTAACTTTGGGATGTCAATTTTACTATTTATTCTAAATTCCGAATTTGCCATTCCTGAAAGAGCAAGGACCACTGACCAAAATAAAAATTATTTGATAAAAAATATGTAAAAAATGATAAAGTAATGGTACCATGAATGTGCTAAGATGATTCAATTTGTTTCTTTAATAAACACTGAGCTATATATGGACAAAATGTCATTTAGAGCATCTTGTTTGGAAAAAATGTTCGACCGCATACAATTTTCCTTATTTTTTACTTGGCCGTGTTGACACCCCTGAAATGTATTTAATTTTCTGTCTTTAGTACAGATCATTGTACATTTAATTCATAAAATAACATGTTGAACATTCGACCTCGCAATATGTTAACGTAGACATGGCTAATCCAATATACAGTGCCCACCAAAAATATAGATACAGAGAGTCTTCCCCCATTTACTTGCCTGTATAACACTACTTGCAGAACAGAGAAGCAGCAATGTTTGTAAAGACCAGGAATTTTTTTTTTATTTAGTGTAAAGACAATACAATGATTGGTACCGTAGATGGAAAATATTAAGTTTCTTTGCCAGCTTTGAACGACAACATGATCATATAATATGGCAAATTCAGCCCCTTGAACCCCATAGTTTATTTTTAAATCAGAAAATGTTCATCTTTCTATCTGTCGTATTTTTTACTTCTTCATTAACTGTTTTTTTTCAGAAATTGCTAACATTGTTACCGTCTGACCAAAAGATATGGACTAATTAAACCAATTATAATTCTGCATCTGTCAAAATGTGTATCCATATTTTTGGTGGGCACTGTATATCAGGCACTTATAGTTATTTCCAATGAGGTTATGTTGTTATTTTTGCAGACAAGTAGAAGAGAAGGACACCGGATGCGACACTTTCATTTTATGACCCAATTTCAGTATACTAAAACAAGTTATTAAGGGCTTTTAATTATTTCGTTGGGCTATAATTTTAGATATGGGGATATAGCACCGTGTAATTGTGTTATGTTATGTCAATACTGTTTTAAGTGCTTGGTTGGTCAAGTTGAGAGCTGCCTTCCCTGTCCGATTTTCCTCATATGCTTGTAACTACTGTTGGACTGGGAAATTCGATCATCCTGTTTGGTATTGAGGCTGTCACGTGCCTGCTATTGCCAGTAGTTATCAGATTTCAATGTTATGTTTCAGGGGTAATCCTGTTGAAGGAACGCGAGTTATCTATAGCTCCGGTCCATGTGCTTTAGACGTTGATGTGGGTAGCAAGCTCGTCCTTACTGGGATGTTTCCCATGTCGCGTTATATAGGTAGGGTAGTGTATAAAAACTTTTGTATTCAATGTCACTTTTATTTTTTAAATTAAAGTTTACTTATTTCAAACAGAAAAATGAGTATCACAATGTTCATATTATTTATGAAGTAAAATAAATGAATAATCTAGTTGCACTTTATTGCGAAATAAAATATATGCCGTTTGGATGCGCAGCAATTTAATCACTCGTGCTAAGAGCGAGTGTTTATATTTTATACCGCAAAACAGCACAACTACCAATTTACTATTTCGAGTCTAACATCGCCAAAGCTACATGCAATTTAGAACACAGCAAGATAGTATTGACATCGAACTACATTCTTTCATAGCAACAAAGTTACGTTATTTGTAACACAATATGACGTCACACGTGATGTCATCGATCAGCTGTGTCACACAATATGACGTCACACGTGATGTCATCGATCAGCTGTGTTTTATCGCCTAATACAATATGGTTAGTTCAACATACGCAAATATAGCCAATTGCACGTGCTATGTTAGAATAATTGTTTATTTCAATCCCGTTTCTCAACCCAGGGGCCTTTTTCACCAAAATTCACACTTAGACTTAAAATGAATAATATTCATAATCACTGCCATTTTTTAACAATAAGATGTAACCGTATGTTGTATCTGATTATTTTCTGCTACCGACTGAACATGTATGTAGGGTTAACGCATGCTTTTTTGTGCTATTACATCTGCAGAGTCCCGAGGGACGGTTGTAATAGATGCAGATGTAATAGCACGAAAAAGCATGCGTAAACGCTATTATAGCATAAAAACAACACTTTATTAGTTTGTTTTCCAAAGTATGATATTTTGGCGGGACTTTTTGGGCAACGTCGGGAAAACAAACGAGACGTCGCTTAGCAAACGTTACGTCACATACACATTTTTGTTATGAGCGTTTACTTCCGGTATCTGCAAATACCAGGATAACAGTGAAATTGGGGGTTGTTTACGTTTATTATTTTACTTTTATAGAAAATTGATTAGTAGTTAAAATTAGAATGTGAATGACAGTTCATATAACGCTGTAAGTCATTTATTTTCGTCGGCTGGGTCCTGAAATGAGCATACTTAAAACTGAACACCAACAGCGCGTGCGCGCGAGAATCTTTACAATAACGTACTTTTTTCCCCCGTTTAAGTATGAGCAAAATCACCGTTTTTATGCTATAGTACCCTTTTATATTAAAATCGGTACAATTATAACAGCATGAGAGCGAATAGAACATTCGGCAATATAAAGTCTAAGTCTGAATTATATACTTATAACGTTGGTGAATAATGCCCCTGGTGCCTCATTCACCAACTTTGTAAGTCAAAAACATAGACTTAGACTTTACATGGTTAAATGTTCTCTTCTTCTCTCGCATGCTGTTGTAAATGTACCGATTGTAATATAAATTAGAATACATGTTTAGTGGGTAACAAAAAATAGTCAGATACAATTGTACATTTCAAAGAAATGCCAGTGATTATGAATATTGTCGATTTTAAGTCTAAGTCTGAGTTTTAGACTTACAACGTTTGTGAATAAGGCCCCAGGGCACTGTTTTATCAAAGCATTAACGCTAGCGTAAACCTAAGTTTCCCTAAAATATTGCGTACGTCGATAATATTGGCGTAAATGCGCTTCACAAATACATTTTAGTTCACTTTCTGTCGTACGTTTTGGCTTATTTCTACGCCAAGGCTGGGCAACCCTAAATGGCAAATATGAGCGTAAGTGAAGAGTTTTTAACACGCACTGTTGATTTTTGACCATCGCATGTTATTGTAGACCGTCGTTTGTTGTTTTAGACAGTCACTTGTTGTTTTAGACCTTGATTAATCATCAAATCTTAACGACCTTTTATGTATATTTATTCATTCTGGTACCCGTAATATTGGTTATATGGTGTGTCCCGACTTACGTTCGATCTTCAATATTTTTGCATAAAAAGCTCACTTACGCATTTGCGTAGGGTAGATATATATGCCAAAATTTACTCGACATTTACGCATTGTTAGTAAAACAGTGCCCAGGTCTCCGTGGCGTAAGCAAAGCTATACAGAGCGCCTTCATTCAGCTACGTCCCGTTCAGTTATATAAAGAAGACATGGATTACCTCCCATGGAAAGCGATAGTTCAAATATTTATTTAGTAAAATTATGCTTCATGTTGTAGAGATTACGTGGTGCGAAAATGTCGTAGGTATTGTTGGTAACCTAGCTGCTGCTGATACTTTGGTGGAGTCTCAGGAATCACTTTGTTCCGATAAAAAGGTTTGTAACTAATTATAAACGAATAAGAGTTAATAATAAAGAAGGTGTGTTAATATTGACCAATGTGAACGCATCCTTTTCTAATAGGTGTCAATATTAACCAATTCAAAAGGTGTTTCACAATTGACCATGGATGTTCATTCTGTCAGAAGATGTATCAGAATTGATCAATTCGAAAGAACCATTTTATAAAATACAAAAATGAGTGTCAAAGTTGACCAACGATAATTCACTGTGCTAAATAATATGTAGCTAATTACCAGTAAACACTCAAAATGACAGGCGTTTCGTTTTGAATATAAGTTGGGTTTTGTTCACGATAAACCGATAAAATAACTACAATATATATTCGCTGTTTGTTTTACAGAAGAAGAGCGTCGATGAGGCAAAGCGTACTCTAGATGTGTTGTTTGGTTTAGACACGCGCCAGGCTGTCGACGGTGCAACACGACATGGACCCCCTGGTTCGGACACCCACCAGGCTGTCGTCGGAGAAGCACGACGTGGACTTCTTGGTTTGGACAAGAAGAATGATGCTGTCATTCCTGACATACAGCGTAACAGTAACAGACAGATCAAGGAAAGACGTAACAGCGGTTGGATCCTGCTGGGAAAAAAATAAATTGAACATGTGTATAAATACTAGCAAACAAACATTATTGTACTCACCTCGTTTCAAGCCTAGTTTCAAAAAAGAAACTCGGGGTTATATGTATTTATCTAGACTCAACATATGTTATAAGTACTCAATGCATTTATTCAAGTGGTGCAAAAACTTAATTAGGAGTCATTCCATCATGCTTTTGTTAATTTTAAATTTGGTCCCAAACCTGTAACTTTATAGTAAAAATGAAATGATTTAAAATGTTTTGTTTGGGTAACCGTAACTGATACACGGAAAATGCCAAAACCGATGTGTGTACTTATAATGGTTGTTGAGTGTACATTTCTTTGCTTGATTGATCATGCTTTGATATAAACACTTATCCGCAAAAATGTTTCAAATAAAATTATGCTCCAATTTAATGCCTGTCATGTATGTTTTACCCTTTAACGGTAATTTAACAAGTCTTTCCTAAAAAACGCATTTACACATTTACTGAAGATGTGGCAATGTTGTGGTACTAACATGCTGTGTTCTCATTGGTCTCTGAACAAAGCTTCTGACATTGTCATTTAGTGGTTTGTAACCTTTGAAATTGACAACAGAGGTTATGTCGATGTTGTTTTAAATGTGGCCAGCTATAGATATACCAAGGTTGGTACATTAGACGTTACAAGATTGCTAACAGTGCATCAAATACTGAACAGTTTCTAGCTAAAACAATAAGACATACATGTATATATAGTCAAGTAAGGGTATTCTGACAGTGACGTCATTGTTAATGTATACCCAAAAGATTAAAACCATTGCTAAAACACGTAGAGTTTGGTTTGGTATAAAACTGTTTGTATAAGCTTTTAGGCTTGTTTTTACACCATACTAATGGATTGCGCCACTGCGTCACTGTAATTTTATCCTAGCTGGACTGTACATGCATAAGATTTGTAAAAGTGAGAAATAAACACCACAAAGCAATTACTAGTATTGAGTTTAGTTCGCTTATTTATTAGGGGATTTAATTGCCTGCGCGTAGCGCAGGCTATTGAAACTACCCAGACCGGTAATACGGGTGACATGCATATCTTCGTTGAGTCTCAGCAGGTACTAATGCTTTCAAAAAAAGTTATTCCCGGTCAAAAATTTCAGGCAGTTTTCCGAGTTGAATGGTCCTTGGAATATAAAAAAATAGTAAGCTGTAAACGGTTGAGCCTATCGTTCTCTTTCAAGTAATTATTATTTTTAAAAAAATGTGTAATAAATAAAACAAACTATTTTTAAAAAACAAAGGGAAGTAAGAAATACCTCTTCTCCCCATGACCGTGGACCGTGTCACTATAGCCAATTCATTGCAAGCGTTTGCGAGATTTCCATGCGCCCGTTGGACATGGAAGATGTTTTAAGAATCATCAAAAATAAAGGTGAAATTTTCATTTAAATAGCCGATTTATCACGACAGTACTCGATCTCCGAGGAAATTGGTCTTTAATAGACATTTTTACGTAGTTTTACAATGATATCAACACTCAGATCATACCAGATGCTTGAACGTAAGTAGGCTACAATTCGTTCCATGTCAACAACTGAACAATGCAAATCAACAATTCTATGTCTCAATGTATAGCTTGTCAAAGCAATGTCTATGAGATTTTTTGTTACTGTCAGTGTGTATAAGACTTATGTACCAGTTAGTTTCATCCACAGCACCCCAGCCCCGGGGGAAGGGCGCTCTGGAATTTTGAGTTGTCAAAACATCAGCCCTTCTACGGCCAGCGGGGGAAGCCGATGGTAAAATCTCCCGCATTTCCCCTGACATCTACCGGTAAATATTGTCTTTAGGCTATTGGTTTTCGCAGAATAAATCCTAAATTTCCCCTGCCTTGCGGGGGAAGCTGGATGGTAAAAACATGGCTGTCTCCCTGGCTATCCGCCATGAATCCCTGTGGTCGGGGGAACTCGGGATGCAACTGACTGGTGCATTAATTATTTGTGGTGGACAAACTTGTGTACTGGGAGGGTCCATACGTTGTTGCTTATATGTAATAACATCTTCGATTTTCCAAGCGGATAAGGACGAAAGACAAACCTCGGAGGCTGTAAATTATCTATATTCGGAATATAAATAAACCGTCTTAAAGTAGGCCTTCAATACTACAATACAGTACAACAAGGTACGTCTTTAATTTTCTTGAATTGGATTATGACAATTTAATTGATTAACTTGTGTGCTGTATAAAGATTACAATTCACAATGATTGCATGCATTTGTTATCTCCCTTGGATAATCATTATTAATGCATAGCAACTGGAGCCCGTGTCTATATCTACAAATAAAGACTAGCGGTTATTTAATATTTATTAAATACCCATATAGGCAATGCCTTAGTTCATATTAGGGTCAGCCTTACATAATATTGAGTTCAACATCAAAGCAAGTATGAAAGCTTTGTAGCAAGCCATAGTCACGTGAGAAGAACAAGTAAATATGGATTAACAAAAGTACCAATGAGTGGCCCTTCAATTAAACTAAACATGAAGACATCTTGATAGCATCACAATAATGACATACACGTGTTATTCCAGCGTGTCAGTCTGTGTCAGGGTATGGTCGGATAATTAGTTGAATGATGGTATAATTATATTCACAGACTATGCTTTATAGCGAGTATGGTAATGTATCAATATGACAGAGCATGGATAACTTGTCAGTATGGTTTATATCCATCAATGGTGACATGAACATCACCAATATAATATAATCTGCCAATTTCATGTATTGGCAATTCTTAGTAAATTGTAAACAAAAAATTCCGGGAATATTGTCTGTGGTATAGTGACATATTACATTGTATATTAAAACTGTAGTGCCCAGGCAATACAAAGCCACACCGGAACATAAAGGACACCAACCCAAAGTCAAAAAAGCAAGAATCAGAATTAACCGTACATAAAAAATGTATTACCAATTGATATTTGAAGCAAAAAGGATATACTTACTCCGCAATGAAGTCTTCTTCGAAAAGCGCAAAATGACGTGATGTGTGTGTGTGTGCGTCCGTAAAGACACACAGCTGCAGTACATTGTTTAGCAGTTCTCTAGTATCCACATGTATCCTAGAAATGTTCTTACGCAACTATCGAATTGTGTATCTGAATCATGGTACTGTAGGCAAATATCCATATATTTATTATAATGTATCATCAGATGATATACATGTATTTACAATTATGAATCGATGCCCATTTAACCTCCTTTCAAATCACCATGGATAATTAGAGAAGGAGTCTAAACGATGTTACATCGGCATCAGGACAATAAAATTCTATATAAAGATACAGAGTAATCATTAATATATGGTTACATAAATAACGTTAATAACTTCGTCAGATTTAATGATAGAGTAGTGGTTTTACCCTTATTTTAAAGCTAATGGCTCCATGTGTTTTTTCAGATATGGATAATCAATGTATGCTATGTGAATATGATATCAAAACATCATCGATGATGACGTATATTTTCAGTGATTCCAAGATTTTTGCGATCTGGAATAATTTCGCTGAAGATCACATTTAATAATGACCCCTGCATCACCAGACTTATACCCCTTGGCTTTCTGATCATGGCAATGGCCGAAGGAATGATTGTATATTACAAAACCAGTATATTTAAATGATCTGAAAACTACAATACAAGGTCAAATTGGAAGTATCAATGGGTAAAATGCAAGTAATTAAATGGTAACTTATGACGTCATTTGCTGCTGATTTTGGACGCTTTACAAAATTAAGGAAAATGTTTAAAACATCTGCTGAGAAAATAATATGTAACATTTGAAAATGATTTATGTCCTCCATAAAACTTACATGCATAAGTTAAGTTATGACATTTAACAACAAATATAATCTGATAAACTGACAAAGTTATTAAAGTTATTTATGTTACCATATATTAATGATCACCCTGTACATTGATTACTCTGCAATAAAATGTACATCATAAGATGATATACATAATTATATTTACAACCAAATGGCAGTTTCGAAACAATCATGAGTTTGAATCAATGCAAATTTATTCATGTTACGTCAATACACTATGAATCATTTCAGATCGAGTATTAACAATGTAACAACGATATCAGGACAATACTATTCACCAAACACCAAGTCCAATAGGTTGAATCTATTTACTACATCTTGTCTGAGTTAAAATGTAACTTAATTTAAGTGCATCCATTTTAATAAATGTCTGAAACATTGATCCCAGATGCATCTTACAGAATTACAATTCCTGGTAGGAAAGCTTTGAACAACAGACATCAACTATTTCTGTCAGAATTACATTGACAACGGCGCCTCTCTGTGGTCTGCTTGTTTGTGTTTTTGTATTGTTATGTAGTTTTTAACCAACATCTGTCAAGCATGTTTGAGAAAGTTACTGGTGGCTTCTTATAACGGATGGGTTGTGCCACAATGACATCGTACAGGAATGCATTATGTTGAGCTGTTGATATTTTTTGTTTTTCCTTGTTACAATTACGTAGAGATGGGTCGAGTATCTCCGACATAATCACCATGCATCTGTATCGAGTAAGTATAAAGGAAAGGAAAATGTTCATGCCACTTTGGAGGGGCATAGCAATGCACAATATATACAAAACGACTTGTATCATGTATTATAATTAAACAGTTATGTATGTACTGGTCTTAATATTTTGCCTCTCCGGACTGCCTTCTCTAAAACTAAAAATTAACAAAGATGGCTCAATGTATTATAATTAACAGTTTTGTCTGTACTAGTGTAAATATTTCAACGCTCTACATAAACAAAGGTAGCTAACCACACGCATTATATTCCCCCACAAGCTTTGATGATGGGGTATATTGCTCTGCCCATGTCGGTAGGTCTACCTGTCGGTAAACCAAAATGGTTTCCGTTTAATAACTCAATTACACTTTGTCCTGCCTTCACCCTTTCCATTGAGGATGACCAGCAACAGTAGATGACACCTAAAGGTCAAGGTCAATGTCAAATTTATCATTTCTGATAATTAAGCTGTCATGAGGGTATACATACTTACATACAAATATGTCTAGTTATTTCAGCATCTTTATTCCGTCTTTGGTTGCAAACGATCTGGGTCTAAATAAGGGTATCAAAATCGTGTTTAATTATTTGTTCTTAATCATTTCTCTGAGTAACAATGCTGATGACAAAACGGACAGCATGTTTTGTTTTAAACATGTAATAGAATTCACGTTCATTACAAAAACAACATTGGATTGTTAGCAATCAAGTTTAACGAGTGAAATATTTGGATCACGCGAGATTATACGTGTGTTACATTGTTGTTTGTTATTTCCATAACTTAATTATTGCGTTTCTGTTGCATGGAGTTTGGTTTGAATTCATTAGCCATGTGTATAATATCAATTATGATGTAACCGCGCGGAGTCAACGAATGTCTCTTATTTGATTAGTAGTTGATTCTGTACGTTATCATTAAGTTCTTTAGCTGTAAAAGTCTATGAAAGGACGAACAACAGTTGTTTTCATTCGTAATCGTTGGCATTCCTTTTGATTATGGAAGTTCGCATTGGTCAATATTGATATACCTTCTGTTATAGAGGCAAAGACACCCATTGGATGGCTTGATAGAACGATGTCGCGCTCAAATAATACTGAACACGTTGATCAATACTGACACATCTTCCAGGTTGCTGAGCTTACATTGGCAAACACTGGCACTTCGACCATCAGTCTATGCAAATATGTTACAATTTACCATACCTATGCAATATAATGAGGTGGACGTCATCCCAATGGTGCAAACGGATTTTCTTTCATTATTGACTTCACTCGTCAATAATGTAAGTTCATGAATAATTATAGTAATCCTGGTTTAGTAAATTGTACTTGGAATTAAACATCAAATCACAAATTTCCTTTCATTCCGTATTCATCTTATTATAATTGCATGATTCAATCTGCCGACATCTTGTTTCCGGTATGTCCGCCCAATTTAACTAATTTCCAAGTGGCGCCCTTCTCCACCAATTGTCGGGGAAGTCAATGATTAATTCTGTCTGCTACATTTGATTCCTAGAATGAATCGACTATATGCCTGTTTCAAAATGACTGTCATTACATCATAGCCGTGATCGCTCCGCCGTGTTGGTTGTCAAAGAGATTTGTCTAAGTTTGTCAAGTTAATCTACTTGGATCATGCGTTCTTACTGCAGTTGAAATCAATTGGTTGACAACTAGCTTAATATACAAATGACATTGGACGCCGAGAGTGATTAAAATAGCTTGTAATACATTTACTTGAATCGGAATATATCTTATATAAAGTACATGTTTATAACTTACTAATGTAAAGGTTAATCAGAGAAGAACAAATAACTGTATACTAAGAAATAACAAAAATGCAAATATTTAAACTGGCCAAATTATCGCAATTCACGATTTGCATACTTAGTGACCCGTGGAAATACCAACTTATACAGAAATCTGACAAACAAAGAAACAAGACAAATAAAGACATAACCTCATTCATGACCTCATAAATCAATCTTCAGAATCATGTAAAAATCTTTCCCTGAATTTATTTGGAAATAAATCTTGTCAAAAACAAATCCAATCTGCTAAATCTATTTAAGCCGATGTCGTAAGTTCAAACGTAACACAATTATTCGGATAGCATCAATTTTCATGAAGATACGTTTTCTGAGTCAATTTCCGCCTTCTTAGATTTTTATCTAGAGAGGAAATTCCCGCATATAAAGATTCACATTATAGATGCCTGATTTCTTGGTTATTGTTTTAGAACCCACTGGTAATGAACCGATTAATATGTAGCCCTTTCTAAGACGGAATGACCTAGTGGAAATTGACGTGCCCTAACCTCTCTGACTTCTCAAGGACAATAAACAAACACAGACTGCTCAACACAGACATTTCTATTTTAGCAATGTTATTCCGTATTTGGTTTGAAACGACCGGTGACTGCACTCGGGAACACCGCATCCAACTCGAACGCTCTATTACTAGGCTATCCAGGTGGTGGTGAAAATCGTGTTTCGGTGTTTGCTCCGTGTCGTTTCTTTGAGTAAGAATGTGTAAGACAAAACGGTCAACATTTTTGTTTAAAATATGTGATAGAACAATAAAACATTGGATTGTCAGAAGTCAAGGCTCGTAAAATATTTGGATCACGCGAGATTGTACGTGTGTTGCATTGCTGTTTGTTATTTCCTTAACTCATTTAGTTCGTTTCTGTAACTTGGAGTTTGGTTTGCATTCATTAGCCATGTGTAGAATATTTATTTTGAAGTTACCGAGTGGAGTCAACGAATGTCTCGTATTCCATTACTAGTAGTTGTTGCATCCATACGTGGTTAGAACAATAACAATGCATTGGTAATCGCTTGCACACCTATTGATTAAGGAAGTTCTCATTGGTCAATATTGACACACCTTCTGCTTTAGATGAAATGACTCCCATTGGTCTATTAGATAGTACGACATCGTGCTCAAATAACACTGAACTCATTGGTCAATACTGACCCACCTTCCAAATTGCTGAGTTTGCATTGGCAAACACTGGCTCACCGGATGTAAGACAGAGTATATGCACAATCGTTACAATTTACCATACCCTCTCGTATGAAATATGATGTGACGGACATCATCCATATTTTGGAAACGGGATTTCTTTCTTTATTTAAGAATAGTTCTATTAATATCGGTTCAGAAAATTGTACTTGGAATTAAACATCAAATTACAAATTGCCTTTCATTCCGTATTCATCTTATTATAATGGTGTAATTCAATCTTGTATAATAAGTACAATGAGACCGACATCTTGTTTCCGGTATGTCCACCAAATTTAACTAATTTCCTATTGGCGCCTCTCTCCACCAATTGTCGGGGAAGTCTATGATTAATTATGTCTGCTACATTGGATTCCTATAACCCAACGACCGTAGTTCGTGGCTGTTTTTTCTATTACGTCAGCGTATATATTGCCCCACCGTATTGATTGGCGGAGAGTGTGTCTAAGATTGTAATACATTGTGTACTTTATGCAGTAGCTTGTTTATTCAATTTGTACTGAAAAAAAAACATTGTGTACTTTATTCGGAATATACCTTATATAAAGTACAAGTTTATAAACTTACTACAGTAAAAGTTAACGATGTCCGGGTGTTTATATTTAGGACTGCATTTTAAACGGTTTTATTCTATTGTATACCCTTTAAGACAACTGCATGTGAATAATTTTAAAACACTTTTATTGTCATTTAAGAGAGTAATTTCTATTTTTATTTCCCTACACCTAGCGTAAGAACATACTGCAAAAACATATGGAGTCATCTGCATGATAAATATAATAAGTTTCTAACAGATGACACAATATAAACAAGAGTGTGTTTAAATCTAATGATTATTTCTTCAAACAAAGTGTAAAAATGATGTCTGGTCTAATTATGAAGTAGATAAAAATAAGAATGTAACCCTACCCTCCTTGAAAGTAAGGTATTTTTTCGCATATTGCCAGTAAGTACTCTATAGATAAATGGCAATAAAATATGATCTAAACAATTAGCACCATTGAATTTTTTCAAAAACAAGTTCAATGTGTGTGTAATGTTTTTACAAAATTTTGAAAGGTTTTACCGAGTGGTTTTGAAAAATACACAATTCAGAAATCCATAGTAACCCGGTTTGGTTTTCGTCTATACACCACACATTTTACTCCTACAAAATTAATGGGAAAAAGAAAAAAAATATTTTTCTCCAAAACACACTTAAACGTGATATGAAAAAGCCAAAACAGTGTCTCATAACTAAAAAAAAACAATTTTGGCTCTAGTGGGGATTGAACCCACGGCCTATAGGAAATCAGTCAAATTGTCATAAAATTACTGAACTTGAGTACTCTTCACGAGTAGATTATTTATTACACCCGAATATCCTTAATAAGAAAAAAAGAACAAATAACTCTATGCTAAGAAATAAACATCAATTGCAAATGCTACCAAATGATTTAAAATCACAAATCGCAAACTTAGTGACCCGTGGAAATACCAACTTATACAGTAACGGAATTCCGCGTTTCTAACAAACAAAGAAACAAGACAAATAAAGACATAACCTCATTTATGACCTCAAAAATCAATCTTCAGAGTCATGTAAAAAATCTTTCCTCGAATCTATTCGGGGATAAATCTTGTCAGAAACAGGTCCAATTTGCTAAATCTATTTAAGTCGATGTCGTAAGTTCAAATGTAACACAATTATTTGGATAACATCAATTTTCATGACGTGAAGTTTTCTGATTCTCTTTCCGCCTTCTTAGATTTTAATCTAGAGAGGAAATTCCCGCATATAAAGATCCTCATTATAGATTCCTGATTTCTTTGTTATTGTTTTAGAGCCCTCGGATAATGTGTCTATTAATATGTTGCCCTCCCGGAGACGAAATGACCTCTAGTGGTAATTGACATTTTATCGTTTAACGACTACATATCAAACCTAGTTACAACAATTATAGTGCTTAACTCGACACACAATAGTTGTGAAAATAATTTTGTTGAACTCTACACCAAAGAGCCTTATTAAACAACAATTTGTTCCGTCTTTGTTATGAGTCGGCCTTGGATTGGATTGAACTCGTTAAAGAACAAAAACTTGTCTAAAAATTACTCTTCACTTAAATCAGCTTTTTCAATGCAGATTTGAAATATGTATGAGTCTTTAAAGGTCGCAGGTAATACTTACCTTCTCATTCTAAACCAGTGATTAACAGTCGGAATCTACTCTTGACTTAATTGCGGAAGACGAGTACGATTAGGCTACCACTGTTTGTTGTGAGTCAACTAGACATGAGGACATCTTGACAACATCACAATACATCGCTGAATTAGAATGAGAATGTCTTAAGTACTACTTTCGACCATTAATAAGACTCATACATATTAGATATCTGCATCACAAGGCGCTTCTAATGAGTCTATGTTCATACAAATCGGAAAATGCACGCGTTATTCCAACCGACATGCCTGTCTGTATTAGGATATGGTCGGATGATAAGTTGAATGATAGTATAATTATATTGACAGACTATGCTATATAGTGCGTATGGTAATTTATCATTATGACAGGGCATAGAAAAATTGTCAGTATGGTTTATATTCCACAATGGTGACAGGGGCATTACCAATGTAGTATAATTTGCCAATTTCTTGAGAATTCCTCGTGTATTTACTGAAACTGTATTCTTTCTTTTTGGACACCATGTCGTAAGCTAGAGTGACATTTTAGAATTGTAGCCCATAGGCAATACAAAGCACAAAGAAACCGAAAGGACACAATCCCCATGCCACACGAGCAAGGGTCAGACATAGAACGAATCATACATATTCTAAAAATGACATTTTTAAGCAAACCTATATACTCACTCCTCAACGAAGTCTTGTTTGAATGGCACAAAATGACTTGATGTGTGAGTCCGTAAAGAGACACAGCTGCAGTACATCGGTTAGCTGATCTCTAGTACCCACATGTATCCTTGAAATGTTCTTACGGAACTATCGAATTGTGTATCTGAATCATGGTACTGTAGGCAAATATCCATACATTTATTATAATGTATCATAAGATGATATACATGTATTTACAATTATGAATCGATGCCAATTTAACCTCCTTTAAAATCACCATGGATAATTGAAGAAGGATTCTAAACGATGTTACATCGGCATCAGGACAATAAAATTCTACATAAAGATACAGGGTAATCATTAATATATGGTAACATAAATAACGTTAATAACTTTGTCAGATTTAATGATAGAGTAGTGGTTTTACCCTTATTTTAAAGCTAATGGCTCCATGTGTTTTTTCAGAGATGGATAATCAATGTACATGTATGCTATGTGAATATGATATCAAAACATCATCGATGATGACGTATATTTTCAGTGATTCCAAGATTTTTGCGATCTGGAATAATTTCGCTGAAGATCACATTTAATAATGATCTCTGCACTCACCAGACCTAAACCCCTTGGCTTTATGATCATGGGAATGGTCGAAGGAAGGATTGTATATTACAAAACCAGTATATTTAAATGATCTGAAAACTACAATACATTGTCAAATTGGAAGTATCAATGGGTAAAATGCAAGTAATTAAATGGTAACTTACGACGTCATTTGCTGCTGAGTTTGGACATTTTACAAAATTAAGGAAAATGTTTAAATCATCTGCTGAGAAAATAATATGTAGCATTTGAAAATGATTTATGTCCTGTATAAAACTTACATGCATAAGTTAAGTTATGACACATAACAACAAATGTAATCTGATAAACTGACAAAGTTATTAAAGTTATTTATGTTACCATATATTTATGATCACCTTGTACATTGATTACTCTGCAATGAAATGTACATCATAAGATGATATACATAATTATATTTACAACCAAATGACAGTTTCGAAACAAACATGAGTTTGAATCAATGCAAACTTATTCATGTTACGTCAATACACTATGAATCATTTCAGATCGAGTATTAACAATGTAACAACGATATCAGGACAATACTATTCACCAAACACCAAGCCCAATAGGTTGAATCTATTTACTACATTTTGTCTGAGTTAAAATGTAACTTAATTTAAGATAGTGCATCCATTTTAATAAATGTCTGAAACATTGATCCCAGATGCATCTTACAGAATTACAATTCCTGGTAGGAAAGCTTTGAACAACAGACATCAACTATTTCTGTCAGAATTACATTGACAACGGCGCCTCTCTGTGGTCTGCTTGTTTGTGTTTTTGTATTGTTATGTAGTTTTAAACCAACATCTGTCAAGCATGTTTGAGAAAGTTACTGGCGGCTTCTTATAACGAATGGGTTGTGCCACAATGACGTCGTACAGGAATGCATTATGTTGAGCTGTTGAAATTTTTGTTTTTGTTTTTCCTTGTAACAATTATGTAGATTTGGGTCGAGGATACACTTATAACCACCTTACATCTGTTGATTTCAAGTACAAATGAAAGGAAAATACACAGGCCACTTTAGAAGGGCATATCAATACACAATATTATCAATACAATCATGTATTATAAATCAAAACAAAACAGTTGTCTGTACTAGTATAAATATTTTTATAAAGTTATTTAACAGCGGGTATGTAAGTAATCATACAATAATGCTTAACAAATACAAAATATTGTCATAACTTACACCATGGGGCTATAAAACTAGCAAAAACTTGAAAATCTTTCCTGCAAAGCATGTGAGAACGTCGAATGAAGAGAACTTGAAAAATGAAACAAAAGTTAAATAAAAGGCGGAAAGATGAACATTGACTGCGCAAAAGTAAAATAAAAGGCGGAAACATATTCTTATACAGAAATACTGACATACTTTAAAACCAACACATGCGTTCTTACTGCATTTAAAATCAATTGGTTGACCACTAGCTTAATATACAAATGACATTGGACGCCTTCAGGAATGATGTTTCGTGAGTGATTAAAATAGCTTGTAATACAATTACTTGAATCGGAATATACCTTACATAAAGAACATGTTTATAAACTTACTAATGTAAAGGTTAATAAGAGAAGAACAAATAACTGTATACTAAGAAATAACAAAAATGCAAATATTTAAACTGGCCAAATTATCGCAATTCACGATTTGCATACTAAGTGACCCGTGGAAATAACAACTTATACAGAAATCTGACAAACAAAGAAACAAGACAAATAAAGACATAACCTCATTCATGACCTCATAAATCAATCTTCAGAATCATGTAAAAATCTTTCCCTGAATTTATTTGGAAATAAATCTTGTCAAAAACAAGTCCAATCTGCTAAATCTATTTAAGCCGATGTCGTAAGTTCAAACGTAACACAATTATTTGGATAACATCAATTTTCATGAGGATACGTTTTCTGATTATCTTTCCGCCTTCTTAGATTTTTATCTAGAGATGAACTTCCCGCATATAAAGATCCACATTATAGATGCCTGATTCCCTGATTATTATTTTAGAACCCTCGAGTAATGAGCCTATTAATATGTTGCCCTCCCTGAGACGAAATGACCTAGTGGAATTGGACATTTTTTTATTGTTTTACGTCAACATTTCAAAACTAGTTACAACAATATTGCTTAATTTGAATCACAATAGTAGTGACAATTATTTTGTTGAACTCTTATTGAAGAACGATTTTTTCGTCTTTCTTACGATGGCCTTCGATTAAACTTCTAAAAGAAAAAATACTGTGCATATTACTCTTAAGCCAGTGGTTTTTTATTCGGAATCGACTCCAGATCTAATTACGGAAGATGATGTCAATTTGACTAACACTGTTTGTTGTGAGTCAATTAGACATGAGGGCATCTTAAAAACATCATAATACATTGCTGACTTAGAATGAGAAGGTCGTCAGTACTTCTTTCAATCTTATTTAAACTCGTACATATTAGAAATCTGCATCACGAGGCGCTTCTATGAGTCTTTTTTCATGACAATCGAAAATGCACGTGTTATTCTAACCGACGTGCCTGGCTGTATTAGCGAATGGTCGGATGTATAGTTGAATGATGGTATAATTATAATGACATACTATGCTGTATAGCGAGTATGGTAATGTATCAATATGACCGAGCTTGGACAACTTGTCAGTATGATTTATATCCCTCGATGGTGACACGAAAATTACCAATATAATTTCCAAATTGCTTGAGAATTAATTGTGTCAAAACAGAAAGTACATGTGACTGTATACAGGTTTTGTGTTTATATATCAAATCGTTACGTTCTGCTATTACAAAGAAAACTTGCACGTAAAGATTTGATACCATAGTCACTGACATTGTATTCTTTCTTTTAGAACACCATGTACGTGTGCTAGAGTGACATTTGACTTTTGTAGCGAATAGGCAATACAAAGCCACAAACAAACCATACAATACATCAAATACACCATCCCTTAGCGAGTATTGTTATGTTAAATAATCATAGAAGCCGATACACGCATGTGCCATTTAAAAAAACAGGTAATTGATAGACGTTTTGTTATTGAGGAACTACATTTTGTAAAGAGGCACTGCCAAAGTACATCGGTTAGCAGTTCTGTAATATCCACAAGGGTCATTGCAATTATCTTACATGACTATGACGTTGTGTATCTTAATCTAAGAGTATGGGTAAAGATCCATACTTTTAAACTACTGGTTATTCAGCATTTAATTACAATTTCATAGGAAGATATTCATTTTGTACATGTATATGCCATTTAATTGTAGTTTTAAAGCAAACAAGATTTCGAATCAATGCCAATTGATCCATGTTACGTCAAGACACTATTAATCATTTCATATCGAGTCTAAACGATGTTACAACGGCAGCAGGTCAATAACATTCACCAAACACAAAGCCTGATTGCTTGAATCTATTTACTACATCTTGTCTCAGTTAAAATGTAAACTGATTTAAGATAGTGAATCCATTTTAATAAATGTCTGTAACATTGATACCAGATGCATCTTACCGAATTACTATTCCTGGGAGGAAAGCTTTGAACAACAGACATCAACTATTTCTGTCAGAATAACATTGACAACGGCGCCTCTCTGTGGCCTGCTTGTTTGTGTTTTTGTATTTTACGTATTTTATTTTAACCAACTTATGTCAAGCATGCTTGAGAAATTTACTGACGGCGGCTTATAACGGATTGGTTGTGTCACAATGACGTCTTATAGGAATCCATTATGTTGATCTTTTAATGTTTTTGCTTGTCACAATTATGCGCATGTAGGTGGGTCGAGGATGCACCAATAACCATGCATCTATGGGTTTCAAGTGAAATGGAAAGTAAAATCTAAATGCCACCTGCATTACTTTGGAGGGGCATAGCAAACACTTTGTACAGAAGTAACTAGACCCGACTTAACTTCTGAATTAGCACCTTATGACAGTTAACAGCCAACATCATAGACGTGATTAAAAGCTATTCGGGGGTGGCTAAAATTTTGTTTTGGTTTTTGAACAATGTTGATAAAAGACGGTCACCTTTTGAAACATTTTATAGGATCAACGTTCCTCACAAAAAAGAGAAATCATTTGCTTGTCAGCAGTCAAGCCTCAAGAGTGAAATATTTGGATCACGCAAAAGTTTACGTGTGTTGCATTGCTGTTTCTTATTTCCATTACTCACTTAGTTCATTTTTTTGCGTGGAGTTAAGTTTGCATTCATTAGCCATGTGTAGAATATTGATTACGGTATTGCTGCTCGTCAACGAATGTCTTGTATTCGATTTGTAGTTGATTTTGTACGTTATTATTGAGTTCTTTAACAGTAAAGTAAGGTCTCATAGGTCAAATTTGTTACACCTTCTGCTATAGAGACAAATACTCCCATTGGTCTGTTGATTACTACGCGATGTTGTGAAATACCAATGAACTCTCATTGGTCAATACTGACATACTTTCCAGATTGCAGACATTGGTAAACACTGGCTCACCGGAGGTCACTTTGCCAGACCTCTAATATGTTACAAACGTCATCCCTATTTTGCAAACGGATTTCTATCATTATATTAACTTCACACGTCAGTAATGAAGGTTCAAGAATTATTATATTAATCTCAATTTAGAAGATTGTTCTTGGAATTAAACATCAAATCACAAATTTCCTTTCATTCCGTATTCATCTGATTATAATGGCGTGATTCAATCTGGCATCATTAGTACAATGAGGCCGACATCTTGTTTCCGCAATGTCCGCCGAATTAAACTAATTTCCAAATGGCGCCCTTCTCTACCAATTGTCGGGGAAATCAATGATTAATTCTGTCTGCTACATTTGATTCCTAGAATACGTCGATTGTATGCCTGTTTCACAATGACTGACATTACATCATAGCCGTGATCGCTCCGCCGTGTTGGTTGTCGGTGATTTGTCTAAGTTTGTCAAGTTAATCTACTGGATCATGCGTTCTTACTGAAGTATAAATCAATTGGTTGACAATAGCTTAATTTACAAACGATGTTGAACGCATTCAGGAATGATGTCTCGTGAGTGATTAAAATAGCTTGTAATACATATACTTGATTCGGAATATACCTTACATAAAGTACATATTTATACAGCTACTAAAGGAAAGGTTAATAAGATTTGAACAAACAACTGTGTTCTAAGAAGTAAAAATAAATTGCAAATACTTTAAGCCACCAAATTATCAAAATTCACCATTTCTCGTTTCCAGCAAACAACGGAACAAGACAAATAAATACATGACCTCATTTGTGACCTTATAAATCACTCTTCACAATCATGTAAAAATCTTTCCCGGAATTTATTCGGAAATAAATCTTGACAAAAACAAGTCTAATTTGCTAAATCTGTTTAAGTCGATGTCGTAAGTTCAACTGTAACACAATTATTTGGAAAACATCAATTTTCATGAAGCGACGTTTTCTGATTCTCTTTCCGCCTTCTTAGATTTTTATCTAGAGAGGAAATTCCCGCATACATATAAAGATTCACATTATAGATGCCTGATTACTTGGTTATTATTTTAGAACCCACTGGTAATGAGCTTATTAATATGTTGCCCTCCCCGAGACGAAATGACCTAGTGGAATTGGACATTTTTTTATTGTTTTACGTCAACATTTCAAACCTAGTTACAACAATATTGCTTAAGTTGAATCACAATAGTAGTGACAATTATTTTGTTGAACTCATATTGAAGAACGATTTTTTCGTCTTTCTTATGATGGCTTTCGATTAAACTCCTAAAAGAAAAAACACTGTGTCTGGTGGTTATTAGTCGGAATCGACTCCAGATTTAATTACGGAAGATGATGTCAATTTGACTAACACTGTTTGTTGTGAGTCAACTAGACATGAAGGCATCTTGAAACCATCATAATACATCGCTGACTTAGAATAAGCAGGTCATAAGTACTTCTTTAAATCTTATTTAAGACTCGTACATATATTAGAAATCTGCATCACTAGGCACTTCTTATGAGTCTATTTTCATGAAAATCGGACATGCACGTGTAATTCCAACCAACGGGCCTGGCTGTATTAGCAAATGGTCGGATGATTAGTTGAATGATGGTATAATTATAATGGCATACTATGCTATATAGCGAGTATGGTAATGTATCAATATGACTGAGCTTGGACAACTTGTCAGTATGGTTTATATCCCTCAATGGTGACACGAAAATTACCGATCTAATTTCCAAATTGCTTGAGAATTAATTGTGTCCAAACAGAAAGTACATGTGACTGTATACAGGTTTTGTGTTTATTTATCAAATCGTTACGTTCTGCTATTACAAAGAAAACTTGCACGTAACGATTTGATACCAAAGTTACTGACACTGTATTATTTCTTTTAGAACACCATGTACCTGTGCTACAGTGACATTTGACTTTTGTAGCGCATAGGCAATACAAAGCCACAAACAAACCATAAAATACATCAAATACACCATCCCTAAGCGAGTATTGTTATGTTAAATAATCCTAGAAGCCGATACAAGCATGTGTCATTAACAAAACCGGTAATTTATACACGTTTTGTTATTCAGGAATTACATTTTGTAAAGTTGCATTGCCAATGTACATCGGTTAGCAGTTCTGTAATACCCACATGGGTCATTGCAATTATCTTACATGACTATGACGTTGTGTATCTTAATCTAACAGTATGGGTAAAGATCCATTCTTTTTAACTACTGGTTATTCAGCATTACTATTTCATAGGAAGATATTCATTTTGTACATGTATATGCCATTTAATTGTAGTTTTAAAGCAAACATGATTTCGAATCCATGCCAATGATCCATGTTACGTCAAGACACTATGAGTCATTTCATATCGAGTCTAAACGATGTAACAACGATATCAGGACAATAACATTTACCAAACACAAAGCCCGATATGTTAAATCTATTTACTACATCTTGTCTGAGTTAAAATGTAACCTAATTTAAGACAGTGCATCTATTTTAATAAATGTATGTACCATTGATCCCAGATGCATCTTACCGAATTACTATTCCTTGGAGGAAAGCTTTGAACAACAGACATCAACTATTTCTGTCAGAATAACATTGACAACGGCGCTTCTCTGTGGTCTGCTTGTTTGTGTTTTTTGTATTTTACGTTGTTTATTTTAACCAACTTCTGTCAAGCATGCTTCAGAAATTTACTGACGGCGGCTTATAACGGATTGGTTGTGTCACAATGACGTCTTAAAGGAATCCATTATGTAGATCTTTTATTGTTTTTGCTTGGAACAAGTATGTACATGTAGGTGGGTCGAGGATGCACCAATACCCATGCATCTATGGGTTTCAAGTGTAATGGAAAGTAAAATCTAAATGCCACCTGCATTATTTTGGAGGGGCATAGCAAAAACTTTCTACAGAAGTAACTAGACACGACTTAACTTCTGAATTAGCACCTAATGACAGTTAACAGCCAACATCATAGACGTGATTAAAAGCTATTCGAGGGTGGCTAAAATTTTGTTTTGGTTTTTGTTCTGAATCGCTTCTGAGAGAAACAATGTTGATAAAAGACGGTCACCTTCTGAAACATTGTATAGGATCCACGTTCCTCACAAAAAAGAGAAATCATTTGATTGTCAGCAGTCAAGTATCAAGAGTGAAATATTTGGATCACGCAAAAATGTACGTGTGTTTCCATAACTCACTTAGTTCATTTCTGTTGCGTGTAGTTAAGTTTGCATTCATTAGCCATGTTTAGAATATTGATTACGGTATTGTTGCTCGTCAACGAATGTCTTGTATGCGATTTGTAGTTGATTTTGTACGTTATCATTTAGTTCTTTAACTGTAAAGTAAGGTCTCTTTGATCAATGTTGGTACACCTTCTACTATAGAGGCAACAGCACCCATTGTTCTGTTGACTAGTACGCGATGTTGTGAAATACTACTGAACTCTCATTAGTCACTTTCCATATTGCAGACATTGGTAAACACTGGCTCATCGGAGGTCAAACAGTGTATATGAACATTTGTTTCACTTTGCCAAACCTCAATTATGTGACGGACGTCATCCCTATTTTGCAAACGGATTTCTATCATTTTATTAACTTCACTCGTCAGTAATGAAGGTAATTATATTAATATCGATTTAGAATATTGTACTTGGAATTAAACATCAAATCACAAATTGCCTTTCATTCCGTATTCATCTTATTATAATGGCGTGATTTAATCTGCCGACATCTTGTTTCCGGTATGTCCGTCCAATTTAACAAATTTCCAAATGGCGCCCTTCTCAATCAATTGTCGGGGAAGTCAATGATTTATTCTGTCTGCTACATTTGACTCCTAGAATGTATGCCTGTTTCAAAATGAATATCATTACATCATAGCCGTGATCGCTTCGCCGTGTTGGTTGTCGAAGAGATTTGCCTAAGGTTGTCAAGTTAATCTACTTGGATCATGCGTTCTTACTGCAGTTAAAATCAATTGGATGACCACTAGCTTAATTTACAAATGATGTTGAACGCCTTCAGGAATGAGGTCTCGAGAGTGATTGAAATAGGTTGTAATGCATTAACTTGATTCGGGATGTACCTTACATGAAGTACATGTTTATAAACTTACAATAGTAAAGGTAAATATACAAGGAACAAATAACTCTGTAATAAGAAATAAAAACTAAATTGCAAATATTTAAACCGGCCAAATGATCGAAATATAAAATTCACGTTTCGCAGAATTAGTGATCTGTGATGATACCAACCTATACAGTAATCGGAACTCCGCGTTTCTAACAAACAAAGAAACAAGACAAATAAAGACATAACCTCATTTATGACCTTATAAATCAATCTTCAGAATCATGTAAAAATCTTTCCCGGAATTTATTCGGAAATAAATCTTGGCAAAAACAAGTCTAATTTGCTAAATCTATTTAAGTCGATGTCGTAAGCTCAACTGTAACACAATTATTTGGATAGCATCAATTTTCATGAAGCGACGTTTTCTGATTCTCTTTCCGTCTTCTTAGATTTTTATCTAGACAGGAAATTCCCGCATATAAAGATCCACATTTTAGATTCCCAATTCCCTGGTTATTGTTTTAGAGACCTCGGATAATGAGCCTATTAAATATGTTGACCTTCCTTGATAAGAAATGACCTCTACTGGAAATTAACATTTTATTGTTTTATCCTAGTTGCAACAATGATGCTTATATAACTTGACCCCCATTGAAGTGACAACATTTTTAAGGGATCAACATTTCAAGGTCATTATTCCGGAGTTCTGAATTCTTAGAACGGTCAGCCGACAACCACAAGCCGAAGTCTTGAGAAAAAGCGTGCACTTCGGGGTCAAGATAACCGGGTTCAAACCCTCGTCTGGACCATTGGTTAATTTAGTTGAGCATGAACTACCTACATGCTCCACTCGACCAAGGTGTAACTTGATACCTGAAGTACAGTTCGATTTAATCGATATTCCTAGGCGCCATAGGTCGATGTTGGCTGACACGTCCACCACAGAGGAATAGTATTCACAGGGAGACTCGAGTGCATGTTTCCATGGGAAGGTCATTGATCAGTTAAAATGTCAAAAGGCGGTTGAACAGCTAAACTGATGAGAACAGCCTACAAATATTGGTATTATATATCGTGGAATAAGGCAGACAACTCTGTCTATGTATTTCATTTACCCATTTTGAGTTAATGAACTTGAACGTATTTTGATCCTATTTTGGCTTAATTTCTTTATAGGGTAGAGTATACAATAATTATTATATCACATGACTTTCCTTGTATCCGGTTTAGTATAGCGTGTACGTTTAATCTTATATCACACATGTGTAGTTTAAAGTTATACTACATGGATATGCTTTTCAAATAAAACGATGTGCGTTATTGTTCCATATGATATCAGTCGTTGTTAATTGATATATGTATTTGAAACTCGTTCAGGAAATAGTATTATGATCACCAGAGGCTCGCTTGATAAAATTTCCAAATTCGTCAAATATCAATTGACAACACGTGATAGGTCCTCTTTATACATAGCATTTTGTATGATAGAATGTTTGTTTCCTATCAAGCGGCCCATTTTATTTAAGGCTGGGTATAAATACATTTAAATTTATTAACATTTAGTTGATATATTTTACAGAAGTAATTATTGAACGAACTATTAAAGTTTCATCACAACATTTGTTCTTTTTGTGTCCAATCAAACTTTAATTAGAAACGATTTGGACAGGGAAAAAACTAATACACATATATTACTTTGTTCTAGACATTATGCAATTAGTTCATTTCACCGGTGAATCAGTTTACAGTTTGTTTCTAAAAGAAAAGAAAAAACTTGGTGAAAAAAAGTACAAGACTAATAGCACGAGATAAATCAACAAATTGAACAAAATGACCAAAAACTACGAACTAATGAAAATTTATGATTGAGTTTCGAACATATTAATGATGCTAAATTGATAACTGATCAACTTAACTACCAGATAAGTAAAGATAAGTACAAACACTGTGAATTGACGGTATCTTGGATTGAATGTTGTTAAATATTCGATATCAAGCTGTGAAGACTTCACATTTCTCTCGAATTCTCGAGTTTTCTCATTATTTCTCGCGGAACGTGTGATTTGTGTCGCTCGTTATGTAAGTGACGATCTGACAATGACGTCAGATAATGTTGATGTACTACACGTGTTCGCGTTCTAATCATGTTTTGTTATATAACTTCATGCTGAAGATATTATCTAATTCAGAAAGTAAAATTAACGTTGAAATGAAGCTCATCAGTCAGTATTGTTTTTACAAACTTATGTCTTTTTTACCGGCACCATGAGAAGTCTTGTTATACATGTACAAGAACGCTTGATATTGTGTTCCGCTGCATATAATCCTATTACAGAATTGTTAAGGGTTCTTCAAAAAGCTGTAGAAAGAAAATATATATTTCGTGGAAAGCACATAACACCCTTAGACTTGCGTGTGCTTCATAAAATTATTTTGCTTTATCTAACACGTGTGTCTTTTTTTAAAAGCTGTTCGATTTCGTTGATTTCTTCCAAATGTCTGTAAATGTCAATGTTAGCATGTTATATGTACTTACACTCTGCATAGTATGTTCATTTTGTAATCTTCGTGCTCTGTCTTTTATGTTGTGTACAAACGCTTTTGTAGCATTTGTTGTTATCATTAATTAACCAGGCTCATGCAGCCGTGTTGGTTTCCAACTTATTGAAACTAACAAACAGGTGAAATAAATATTCAGAAAGATTGACAACGTTTATTGTATTCGCACACTGCTTTTGTGTATTTTGACAGGTAAACTGTTTGTTATGGCAGAAAAGTTTCGTACTAAAAATGCCATGATCAACTGATAGGAATTGTAAATTTACGAAACATAAAAAATTCGCTTATCTAAAAGTGATATTTTTATTTGATTTTTTTCGTACAAAAAAAAAACAGAAAAATGTTACATTTTCAAAATCTATACAACATTTAGGCTTTAAATAGAGAATAAAACATGAAGTTATGGTAATTTAGATTAAATACGATATGCAGGGCCATGTGTGGAGTGGTGGCCTACATATAGAGCGCGCGCTTCAGGATCGAGATGTCCCAGGTTCAATCCCCTCTGGACCACTGGTTAATTTCCCTGAACAAACTAACATGCTCCACTCTACCCCATCATAGTATAAAATGATACCTGTGAGGGAAGTGTCTATTTCTGGGCGCCGCAGATCGATGTTGGCTGTCACACCCACAGCAGAAAAAAGTCTACAATCGCGAGCGTAGGTTTCATAGATGGCCCAATGACCAGGGGAAATTAAAATACCAAAGGGTGCTTGAGCGGCCTGACAGTTGAAAAGAACCCGAGAAAGGATGATTTAAAACTATTCTTGCATTTGAAACTTTCCAAATAAATCAACTGCATGTATAATAATCGTCAATCATCTTTTCTTTTAGAATCAAAACCATGTGAAGTGTCAGCGCAACTGAAACCACGAGAACCACGAGCCACACGATCATTGAATTCAATGTTTGTTTTTCTTCAACTCTGTAATCTTAATTTTGAGCGATACAGGCAAATTGCATTAATAGTTAATTTTACAAAGTTTGTTTACATCATAACTTCTGAAGATGCTCTCAATGTGTGGGGTGCATAGCGTATCATGGTGCAAAGAAATTGATATGATTATATTATGTTTATATCATACACCGCTAGATCGAGCGCGCGATAATTGAAGATGTATTTGTACGAAGCCAAGTTAATGCCATCACTGCCTAACCAATAAAATTTTCGTTAGGAAGATAATACAAATTCTATAGCAAGATTAATAATAGGACGATAATAAAAATTCTATAGCAAGATTCAGTAAAAGGAAGATAATAAAAATTCAATAGTAAGATTTAGTAATAACGACATTCACTAGCGTAGCTTCGTAGCTTTGTGATTTCACTATCGTACTATTGTTGTTTCGTAGTATCGACTTTTGACAATCGTACTGCATCTATCGCTGTTTCGTACTGTTCAACTTTTGACCATCGTGCTTTCGTTGTTTCGTACTTTTCGACATTTGAGCATCGCGCTTTCGTTGTTTCGTACATTTCGACATTTGACCATCGCGCTTTCGATGTTTCGTACTTTTTGACATTTGACCATCGCGCTTTGGTTGTTTCGTACTTTTCGACATTTGACCATCGCGCTTTGGTTGTTTCGTACTTTTCGACATTTGACCATCGCGCTTTCGTTGTTTCGTACTTTTCGACATTTGACCATCGCGCTTTCGTTGTTTCGTACTTTTTGACATTTGACCATCGCGCTTTCGTTGTTTCGTACTTTTCGACATTTGACCATCGCGCTTTCGTTGTTTCGTACTTTTTGACTTTTCACTATCGTGATTTCGTTGTTTTATTATCGTTTTTTATATAGCTCGTTTACTATCGTGGTGTCGAAGTTTTATCATCGTACTGGTAAGCATTGTTTCGTACTATCGTCTTATGACTATCGCACTATCGCGTTTTCACTAATGTGTTATCGTTGTTTCGTAGTATCGACTTGCATTATCAAACTTATATTTCGTTTTCACTATAATGGTTTCGACTTTAAAACACTTCACAAAAATCGCACTGTCGTTGTTTCTAGTTTCGAATTACTTCTATGTAGCGATGGTCCTTACGGGACACCGTACCTCAGCGATGATGAATTATGCAAATAACATTAAAGTAAGAAATTGATACTCTCATCTCGCACATTCACACAAAACTGAGACCAGTTTGTGAATAAAATATATGAAAATATATGTATGTGAGCACATTAACATCTTCTTGTAATACGAGGCTGGGTAGAAAATGTATTTGAAAAGACACTCAGATAATTCACACAGGTATATAATATAGTCTCAACATCGTTAGAACATCCTCACATCAAGTACAGTGAGTGTCTGGTCTGCTTACATAACGGAATTACTCTAAATAGAGGTTAGTTGTTTTAATTAAAAAGCAATATGTTTATATTTAGTTTAAGTTTAAAAGGATAATTATTATATGTCGGATAATTTGACAATATATTATTAACAAACAACGGCATTATGATAATAATTATGTCTAGGTAACAGAGATTTTCTAAATATAGGTTTTTGTTTTAAAGCAATATTGTCAGATTTTAGTTGTTTTAGTATATTTATTTCTGATAAATTGACAATACTTGCACATATTTTAGAAACAATACTACTGCATAAATACTGAGATTTGATTGAAAGCAATAAGCAGATCGATCTCAGCTCTGGGAAAAAGAGTGTTACAGTTATTTAAAAAGGTTTTAAATACTATAAATCATTCGTTTATCAATTGGCCCAATTATGCTTGATTCATGAATTATATTAAATATTTTATTTTATGACATGCGTATGTTGTTAAAGGAAATTGTATGCATGCATTTGTCTACATTATCTTCTAAATCATAACTGATCGTCAGAGCGAATCTCTTGAATATTAATTTAACATTTTTTATATATCTTATTGTGTTTTGTTAATGTTCGTTATTATGTATGTTGCCTGGCCTATGAGTGCAACATTACAGTATACAATATCATTTGAAATAAATTAAATAAAGATTAATTGGAGTTTGTGAATTGTGAATATTTTGACGTTTAATATGAAAAGAAAGCTGTAGATTGTCGTATAATAATATGTTGTTATGTCTATACTATTATATTGTTGTAATTATTTCTTGAATATCATTTTGGTTGTTTCAATGTAACTAAACAAAATAATAACTAAGTTTGAGAATAAATTAAACTTGCCTTCCCATGTAAATAAACTTCTACAAATTCTACGAATATCTTATGTTAATGTTCACCTTTTAAATATTGCCTGGTTTACGGAACCGTGATGAAACCGTTTTATTTTCAGTAGATGTCAACTCCATTCTGTAGGCAAATGAAAGGGGCTGTCTTTTCAAGTGTCCCCGCTACTGTATATCCAAAAGTTTTGTCAGATGTGTGTTACTCGGTGTATGTGAGACGAGGCACACTCTTTGGATTATAGCATTTAATGTTACAACATAATCTATCCATCTTGCGTTGAGACGAGATAAAACCATGGTGCACGTGAAATCTGTACTTTCCGTGCAGCACGTGCCAATCGAGATAATGCAATAATTACAACATTTTCAACGAAATGTTCTCCTTGTCTGATTGAATTGGGTGTGTTCATATCTTTAATTACAACTAAACGGCATAATAGCGTATGGAGAATTGACCCTGATCCTGCCCATTTTGCATACATGTACGTATATTACAAGGTTATTGCGTCGAAGATATACGAAAAATAAATTTCCTGGGGAAAAATCGTGCACCTTTGGTCCTATAGTGTTCGCTAGACATGTTCGACCAATCAACAGGTTTCATTTGAGGATTTGGTGGAAATTTAAAAGGGGTCATTGTGTGTCTATTCAAGGGTCGAACGAATTACCTGGTTATACATTAAATTCTACTAAGGGAAATAATTTATTCATGAAGTATACATGGTATATACGCTACTTGTCCTACACCTAATACGTTACATACTTTACATACTAAGAATTGTTCAACTTTTAAATGATGAATGTAGGAAAAAGTGTAGAAAAGCTAAGAACAAAATCGACTTGCATCACGATAAAAAACGAAACATAAAACACGATAAGTAACTTTAGGCAACATGAAATGTATTACCTGAATGCTCAAATCATTTCTAAATCTTTGAGATGTATTTTTGATGTTTGAGATACTAAGCCTTGCCAGGTGGTGGTGTTTTTGTTTCGCATAATGTGTTGGGGTTGTATGTTATATCATGCACAGGTAACTGTATCGTTGACAACAAAAAAATATATTTTTTGAAAATTTATGTTTTTCGGTGTTTTTTTTTCGTTTTCAAATCACTGATACAGTTACCTGTGATAGCATGTAATTTTTTCAGTTGCTACATTTTTGTCTAGATCGGTGCCGTTTTTTATGCAATTGAAACCAAAGTATTATTAGCAACATTGTGCATTGTGAGACTTGGTCGTCCTGCTGCGGGGACTAGGGGGAACTCGGTCTGGTATTGGCTGCGTTTCATTCGGTCTCTCGGGACTTTGGGAATCTCGGTCTGGTATTGGCTGCGTTTCATTCGGTCTCTCGGGACTTTGGGAAACTCGGTCTGGTATTGGCTGCGTTTCATTCGGTCTCTCGGGACTTTGGGGAACTCGGTCTGGTATTGGCTGCGTTTCATTCGGTCTCTCGGATGACCGTTATTTTGTAATTTCTTTGTAAAATTGGGTCTTGGACTTTAAATCATTTGCTGGCTTAATAAGTAGACATGACTCCGAGTAGTTGTGTTACTTTTGTGATTTCTGTGTTCGGTTGGTTAAGTTGAGTGCTGCCTTCAATGTCCGATTTCCTCATTCATTTTTTCGTTCAACTGCTACGTATATGGTCATTCGGTTTGCCGATATTATTTGGCTTCCATTGAAGAAACGGAAACATTTTGTAACACAAGGGATCTGTGTGGACTTCCCTAACGCTCATAAAAGGTAACAAGAGATGTTATATGCCGAAATGTTTAGTTTAAAAAAGGGCGGGGGCTTTTGATGGGACTATAATTATAGCGTTTTTACGTAATCCACGATGGCGTCCAAGATAGCCGCCATAATTTATGAATACACCTTAAAGTAGATTTTATATTATCTAATTGACTGATAATCTATATGGGCATCACTGAACCAAATTTTCTGTGTCTCGGTTAGTATTCGCACGCACTAATCATTCGGCAACCACCACCATCCCGATGACGTCATTGTATTAATAGATGTTGCATATACGTAATATATAATTACGTCATTGAATTTACAGATGTTGCATATACGCAATATATAATGACTTCATTGAATTAACAGATGTTGCATATACGCAAAATACAATGATGTCATTGAATTTACGGATGTTAGATTTACACAATTTATGATGACGTCATTAACTTTACGAATGTTGCATGTACGCAATACATGATGACGTCATTGAATTAACGGACATATTGCATATACGCAATATATAATGACGTCAATGAATTAACGAATGTTGCATATACACACTTTATGATGACGTCAATGAATTTACGGATATCGCATAGATCTATACACAAAATATATGATGACGTCACGATCACCACCTGGTGAAAATTCTAAAATCCAGTCCATTTACTGCCACGAAATTTCATTATAACATATTTAGCGTTGGAAAAAAGCAGATTTTTACACTAACGTTATCTCTCAAGTGATGGCACGTGAAATGTAAATTTGAAAACCATTATAAAAGCAATAAATGTTGATAATGGACAATTAACTTGAGAGATATTTGGCATTGTATAGCAATCTTTATATTGTTACAATTAAAAAGAAATCTAACAAACACTTGATGCACTGCAAGGTGAAAACTTTATGAGACGCGAAAGAAAATGTATTAAAATTTGATTTTGTGTTAGAATCTACCCATAAAACTAAATAACGACGACGTGTTATAGAGGTTAGCACACATCAATGCATCTACATTGAACAAAATTTATACTGTACATTATACCAATACCAAATAACCTTATTTTACGTTTATATAGTGTGCATTAATTTTGTCCCTGAGTGTACTAATACTAAATTGATGGTATTTGATTGGAATCTTTTGAGTCAAGTTTCACGATTTGCACGAGAATTCCTAGCCAACATGTGCAGCGTCATGAAGAATCCGTCCAGCTCGTGCTTAATTAATTTCACGGCAATGAAAAGGCTGTTTACATAAAAAAATTCGTGTACGGTGTTTTTTTCTCAAAAACATCATAAATTATATGCACCCGATTTTGTAAATAGACCAATACCATAATTAAAAGTAGAATACTTATTGCCAAGAAATTGCATTTTATAAACTGACGGTATAAAAGTTTTATACATTTAGTAGGTTCAGTCGTTTTATATGTTAGGTTTTATAAGGTGGAACCGTTGTCATGAAATAGATCGGAATATTTAAGTATGGAAGCATCATGTAACTTTGCCCAAAATGCTATTATACCCAACAAAAACACAGGGACAAAAGCCGAGAAATCCGCATAATAGGACCAAGGTAGTGTAAGAGAGTTATAAGGGGAGATGACTCACTGTGATTATTTATAACACACATTCCGTGTTCTCTTGTACTAGTTTCGTCAAAAGAGTCCGACGTCTAAGCAAACCGCTTTAATATTTGATCATATCTTGTATAAAACACAATTAAGTATTCTATACGTTGCTTAGTAACCCAACATTTGCATCACATTTAGTAAACAGTTCATGTAGTATAATCATGCAATTATAAGATTGGGATCGCAGCCCCGAGATAAGAACATACATGTGTCGTCGGTGACATATTTGAACCTGGACTCATTGCTGTAGTATTTGCGCTTGTTCCAGAGAAGCAAAATAGAAGCATAGTTATTCTTTGCACATAGACACTGTATTAAATAATAAGACCATGTAAAATGAGTGCTATACTTATCTATGTACATTTGAATCATCCATTTGAAGCTCATTTATAATTATCAAAACAAAGTGGAATTTTAAGGCTTATTTATTTTATATTTCTCATTTTTAACATAGAATTTCACACTTTCTGTCTAACTCCATCATCCATGCCATTGTCAATTGTTTAATCGTTGAAATACTTGGTCATGTCATTGACATGTATGTGTTCGTTCGACTGGACTTTGAATTTCCAAGTGTTAGTAAGCAACATTATCAACATGACCTAATCAGTCGACTGGCTGTTCTGAAAATACAAAAACAGTCTTAGAATAACAATGAACATTGTGAATATATTATTCGATGCCGCCAGGAGGCGGCATCGAGTATGAAAGGGTGCAAGCAGATGTCCCAGGAGGATACAAGATTTGATTGGTTATAACGCTGTTGGACTCGCCCGTCAGGGGTAAAATAGGATGATAAATGTTCGGTAGGTACTAAAGTCCAAGTCCCAGGAGGATACAAGATTTGATTGGTTATAACGCTGTTGGACTCGCCCGTCAGGGGTAAAATAGGATGATAAATGTTCGGTAGGTACTAAAGTCCAAATCAGTTCGGAACGGGTGTTTATATAACGGCTACATATGTTGCAATTTGCGGGTCTTAGCAGGGGCTATTAAAAAGTAAAAAAAAACTATTTGCGCGGAGCGGCGATTTTCCTTTCGAACTTTTATGGAACATGTTAAATACTTTCATGTCTGTCAGATATTTTTTAGTTATGATTTTCGATTTTTTCCAGTTCTTAGGTTTTGTCTTAATCTAAATTTGATAAAGGCAAGTGTTTTTTTAATCTCTATGTTTCTTTATTTATGTATGTCAGAATAGTTTGTTTTGCCAAAATTTAAACGGGTAAATATAGCTTGCCAACATTGAACTGACACTTCTTATTTACAAAATATTCATATGCGCTCCTATACTCCTGCCAAATGGAACTAGTTCTATGCATATTTTAAACTATGTTGAACGTATTAATTCGCAATAAATTTACTTATCAAGCTCACAAACCACGAAATAACAATGTCCTTTAGTGTCAGTTTCACGTTGTCAGGCTATACCACGTTATTGGAATACACTTTGTTATTTTATGAAACATGCTAAATGCCATCTGTGAAGCATTAATCAATATTATAATGGTGCTCATATTTCTAAAACATGTTATGTTCATTTGAATAAATATTTCAATAGAAAATAGAATGTTTTCATGTTTTCTATTCTTTCCTGGTGTTTCACTGCCTTCAAGTTTTTAACCAGGTTTTCCAAAGGAAAACTCTGGTTATTAGATTGCTGAATGTCGGCGGGCCTTAACAATTTCTTCTGTGCACAACTCCTCCTACATTTCTTCATAGATTTCAACCAAACTTTCAGAGAATGATTGTCATCATGTGACCTGGTGCATATTATCAGGGTTTTATGATTCAACCAATTTTGACGGAGTTATGGCCCTTGAAACAGAAAAAATTGGCCGCTTTCCTTATGTCGCACGGTACTCAAAGTACACGACATAGAGTCATGAAACCTTCACAGAAATGGTCAGGATGTTTTCTCTACACCTGGGGTTTCACTCCCCTTTCAGTTTAGTACATCCAGAGTTATTAGCCATTGAAATGGTGTAAAATAGCCATTTTTGACTTGTTTCACATGCTACTCAAAAAGTATTTGACCTAGGATCATGAAACCTTTATAGAAATGTTTGACAGCATGTACTCTAGTGCACCTGGGGTTTCACTCCCCTTTCAATTTAGTACAACCAGAGTTATTGCCCTTGAATTAGTGAAAAATACCCATTTTCAGCAATCTTAAGTTTTTGCAGCGTACACTCAACACATGAGAATAACTTCCCTTGTGCATCACACATCACGCCGGAATTTTAGTTTGTTTACAAGTTTCTACCAATACCTTTTACTAAATAAAAAGATTTACTTAAAAAGAACTAGCGGCATCTTTGATGCCCAGCATCAACATTTCACTTGTCTTATATTTAACACAAGAGTAGAGTATGTGCATGGGTAGTATATTTGTATGTGTATAACTTGAAAACCTATACATGTAACGTAACCTGATTTTGCATATAAACTTATTTTATATTCGCGTTTATATGTACGTTTTACATCATTTGCGCGTAATATTCAGTTAACGATCAAGTCAATTGTTGTATTTATCATACCACATGTTTTACTTGCCAGGGGTGTTCGCCACAAACGGGCACTACTAAAGGGTATCATAGCGGATATTTCGTGTGTTTTGCATCAATATATGAAGGCATCAAAATTCCTTTTTCAAATAAATAATGAAACTAGGCCCAGAAACAATCAATAAACCATGAAACTCAGGAGAAATATGAAATATTAAAGATAAAAATATTCAATAGTCAAGGTACCTGTAACCAAAACCGCACTTTGCGCGAGTGTCCAATAAGTTTAGGTACTTGGAGGGAAAACGACCACGGGTCGCAACCTACTAACCAGACCGGGTACTTTGGTCCGCTGGTTTTTATTTCAAACGCCTTACTAAGCAATGAAAAGTCAAGATTTACTAACCGAATCGACGAAAAACGGCCATCAAATTAGTCAGGGTATCCACTTCCGTCTCCATACAGAATTGGTTTTGTACTTACGACATACTCATTCTAATTAAGCCATCGATATATTTAGGCCCATTCAAATGTATATTCAGTTTTAACAACAGTTTAGTGTGCTAATGATACTACTATAAATCGATCACTTAATTATGAATGTCATATTATGTTTTTGCACACTTTCTTTTTGGAAATGCACGTGGGATACAACACAATATTTACAAGTCAAGTGTGAAAATGTCATTATGATAATTGACTTCTTCTTGTTGGAAGCTTACTTCAAAACAATGTAAGTGAGTTATTCAATTCGTTCAGTGATGGATGTTGGTATCTGACAGTTAAACGTTAAGTTAATTTACGTTCTGCCACGCTGCTAATAAAAAAGAATTGCGTTCTTTCTGCGTAAAGTTCACACATATGTAAAGATTCAATACGTGTTCACGCTGTGCTGGATAATGAATGAACTAATAGTCAGTCTATTTATGCAGGTGTAACGAAAATGATGTGCAAATATGTCATAACTTCATATTACAAATATTAGGTTATAGATATTTTTGGTTGTATATTTTTATATCTTACGAAAATATAAGATATAAATCTAATATAAAGATGCGGCTTATTCGTTAGGTGCAAAATGATGTATCTTTTATCAAAAGTAAAGCAACGGAAATTCTTATTTATAATCTAAGCTGAATACAAATCTGTTCAGGTGCATAACCACACTCATGGATTAGCTATAAAAGAAATGTTGAGTTTTTCTAGATGTTTTTTCGACGAATTGATTGCTTTAATTTTGTACGAAGTCATTTCTATGAAGAACTTGCTTATTGAAAGTGAAACCCGTATTCTTGATGTTATTTGAAGTCAAATGATAATGGAGTGGTTTTGGGCATGATATTGGGATCAGTCACTGGATCAAGTCATAGTAATACCTAGTCCGGTCAATTGAGGTCAACGTTTTTGTATAGCTTTTTGACAACTGAGATTGAACATTTCATTTTCTCCCTCGATCTTTGTGCTGTGTGTTTGTGTTAAATGATGATTATCATTTTGTCTGTGCTCGCTTGGTTAAGTTGAGTGCTACCTTTCCTGTCTGAGTTTCTTATACATGTATATTTTGTTAACATAATACCCCAACGGCTGAGTCAGATATACTTGACTTTCTCTGTGAATACATACTCACCATCACCACTGTATATTCCGTTCTCATAGGTTGCTTATCAAATATTCATCAATAAAAGAATAAACAAATTCGATCTACGTTTATATAATTCTGTACGATAATGTATCAGATATATCTTGCCTTTCTCTGTGAATACATACTCACCATCACCACTGTAGGTTTCTTTCTCATAGGTTGCTTATCAAATATTCATCAATAAAAGAATAAACAAATTCGATCTACGTGAGTGTACTTTTTGTAGCATAATTTATTCAAAGCCCAAAATTGAGTTGCATTTTAAAATTCCTCCATTCTTGTTTCTGTTTGATCATAATCATGGCAAATTCTTTGAAAAGGCAATTCTCTCGTCAGTTTTTGTCGATCTTTCAGACCATTCAGTTGCTTAGCAACCCTATAATTACAAATTAGAAGCATTACCGTGAATTCACATAAACTCGCGTTTTCACATTTTATTCATTTGCTAAATGTGTTTCTATTCAACTAATAGACTATAATGTTTTTGCTTTTTGCAATATACATTTTTTAATTAAATTATATTAAAGTGTAAACACCTTAAGTTAAGGAATTATTAGCTGAAATTGTGTTTAACCATTTCATACACGAAGAAGATGCTTTTCGTATTCAAGGTGTGAATCCATTTAATTACTTCCCAACTAAAATTGGCATAACTATTTAAACCGTTGAGGTTGCCTTTTTTTATTTAACTTAGTATTTCGTTTGAAACACGGGACACATAACGAAAATAAACTAGATTTGCTAAAAACAATGTTTGCTAGACAGCTAAAAAAACTGGTCAAACTTTGATGACAGAGATTATTTTTTATGGAAACGGCCACAGCAAATCACCCGGAATGTCAGTGAAACGGAGGGAGAGATGCACATTTGGGTCATTTTGCATTAATTTGAATGGCAGAAAATTCACATGTTAAGTCATGGCGTTTTTATCGTAAAAATCAACCGAAACGACGCCATTGGACGTAACATTTACGCAACGCGGCAGGGTTAGTGCGTAACGAATGATCAAAGTGCCGTCTTGGTATCAATTTAATTCTGACCCACATTCATGATTCATAACAGAAATCAAAATATTTGTCTTCAGGAGTAGATCACTTTGTTGATTAAACAAACAAAACTATACTACAAATGAAAGCACTCAGACACGTACAACCTACACTGTAAGATACAAGACAAGTTTCACGTTTTTTACGTGCATTATTTTGCCGCAACCATCTGATATCAAACGTTCTTGGAAGGTGGGGTTGTGCAGACACAAACGATCAGAGGTTTTTTATTTACCTATGCAACAAACATCCATTTTGTATCACGTGACAATGACGCAAATGTAACAAACAATATGATTGGACGACGTATTTTTATCAACCAATCAAATGGCGTGTTACATTATACACATATACTAGTATTCATACGCGCGTTTGCCAAAAGATAATGAAGATAATTTCAGGAAATAATATGTTTAGAAGATTCATGCAGCTGATTGAATATAATTATTCCATGCATTCGTCTTCGTGTATTTAATCTTTCAATCGATGATGTAAAAAACTGACAACATTGTCACCCAGCTGATAGGTTATACTAATTTATCCTAGGTCGATTAATTGTGAAACAAACTTTTTACCCAAATTAATTTCTCTCGACACCTCAATCTTGATGTTATCCATATTAAACCACGAGTTTTGCTAGAAGAGAAACCAGCTTCACTTCCATGCTGAGATTCTAGCAAGGGAATTACTGATATTTAATATTCAGTAAGTTATGTTACCAACTTTCGAGGGCTGTTTTCAGATGTTCAGACGCTCAACCACCCTTTGACGTTTTAACCACATGTAGTACTAGTAGTTGGTGGCTAGTCAACAGGCCATACCAGAAACAGTTCCCTGCCCGGAGGTTCCACCATTTAACTTCCTACTCCGAAGATAAAAGCCGTAACGACCCATCCATGGATGTGATGGATCTTGAATACAATACAATTTCATTAATAAATCTCCATCTATGGACTATTCAGTATTGCTTGCATGCACTCTGATTTCTGGTTTCGTAATCTTGTCCACCCTTATGGACTTACTGAGCCCACAGGTAGATCCGGTCTTACACGTCGATTTCGCGATTGTTACCGCACTTAATCAGTTTTGTATAAACTCGAAGTCGGAGCATAAATTTGAATATGTTGCTATATATGTTGGGGACACTATGACTAACTACTTGTATACTTGGATATTTAAAAAGAGTTTTAGAATGCACTCTGAAACCCGCTTAACTCTGTCGGTTGATCACGATACTTTTTAACTCGGGGTTGTGGGTTCGAGTCCCAAGGCTTACCAACTGGGTGTACTAATAGTCTTTCGTATGTGACTTTAAACATAGGTAGCGTGTATGCGCGTTATACACCTGGTTTGTAAAAGAACCAGTTGTGTAACTGGATGCTGCACTATCCCCCGAAACCTAAAATGACATTGGCCATATGGATTATATCCAGTGCTGATGATAAATAAAAGCAAACAAACAGCTCTTGTGTGACCATGGCAAATATAATTAAATAATTTATGTTTTATTTACTTGATATGTCTTGCTGATGACGTCTTGGTTGCATTGAATATGTCCCCATTCAATTCATTACATCTGCAGAATCAAATTCATGTTCAGCAAATTGTAAGACATTTGCGATTTATCAAGCGTTACATAACAAAATATGGTGCATAAATCATACTAAAAAGTATACATATACGTTAACATATAGATTATACAAAGGACAAGCATATTTCATATTCGAAAATTGTGCATTTTGTTTCCTATACGGTTGTGTTTTGGCTTATGTGTAAGTGTATATTCACCTATTTCCAGAAACTTATTCGTTACAAAAGTGGCGGCGCGCTGAACAGTGGCCTAGAGGAAGGGCAACCAATTCAGGATCGAGAGGGCCCGGGATAAACCCTCGTCTGGGCCACTGGTTAATTTCTATGAGCAAGAATAGCCCACATGCTCCACCAAGGTGTAAATTGGTACCCGTGTGGGTAGTGTCTATTCCTGGCAACGCAGATCGATGTTGGCTGCCACACCCATAGGAGAGAAATGGTCTCCCCAGGGAGACTCGAAGTAGATTTTATTAGGTACCAGGTGAAATGACTAAGGGTGGTTGAGCAGCTGAACAGCTGAAAACAGCCTTCAAAAATTGGTAACTTAACTTTGTTTAACATAGACCACCAAATAAGAGTTTCATTCATGTTTCGTTCTATCGTATTGTGTAACGCTACTTGTCATACAAACGTCTCCGGGAGATACCTGTGAGTACCGCCAAAAGGAGATTCGTAAAAATGAAAACACATTTGCATACGCAAAATTTAAACAGCGCGAATATAACCCCGATTTAGATATAGATAATGCGCTGTTCTCGTGTTTAGAGCAATTTGTAACAGTTTCTCGTCACAAAATCTCTCCAAAAACTTTGAAATGAAACCTGAAGTCCATTTTGTCTAGATATTACGTGGAATAGTATATACATTTTTTGTTAATCACATTTTGGTACATTTATTCAGTATATTGGGGTCATCACATTTATTATTCGGCTTTAATCACAAAGGTGTGTTATTCAATATTTGAATAATTGGGTAGGGTGTTAGATTGTGAAATATGTGTTCAGCATCCGACGCTGTATTAGTAAATAGCCAGGGGATACTTAAAGGTAACGTGCGAATAAATTAACTCGGTCCCAGAACCTTCTATTAGTATTTGCTTACTTGAACCGTTGATTGCTTGTCTATGTTTGAAGTTCAGTCTTCTTTTTTTATTAAGGTTTATTAAGAATATGTATGAGTGTAAGTGCACTAATTAAAAAATATACACGCTAATTAAAACTACAAACATTTTGCATTTTGTGTGGTTTCTTGTGAAAGTGATATATGCATGAAAGCATTATACCGATTCGATAGCAGGAGTGAAAAGGTTGAATACTAGTAAAGGGGTTGCGGTGATTGGGTGGCGGAGCTTGAATCCCTTGAACTTTTTGAATCACCTACAGGACAAGATTTTCTCTCAGAAATTGATATAATTGTTCCTCGCATAAAGTGTTCTATGTACATTGTATGAAGGTTGTGGATCGTATGAAATTATTCACACTGTATACTTCAATGCAATATCAAATCTCTCTATAACTATATATTTATAAGATTAAGCTGAAGTAATCGTATACTAACTTTTTTGTTAATTTGAATACACTTACAAATCATAATTGATGGCATCCATCGCCACAAGGTATGTGAGATGAAATGTCAGCCTCCACTTATTATACTGAGTGTCAAGATGAAAAAAAAACTGGTAATTTGTCCTTGATATATGGCCAGATATAGCCCATCAAACGATACGATAAAAAAACAAAATTTACTATTAGGGGGAGGGGGTAATATTCTTGCAATAGGTAGTTTTACTTGTATTTGTGTATAAGAGTTGGTTACTTTAAAATTACAATAAAGCATACTATGTATAACTATCATTATACAACTGATTACCAATTGGTATCTTTATTTTCGATTACATAGTTTCACCGAGTTTATTCATTCATAAGTTCACTGATATGTGTAAAAGGTACCGAGATCATCGAATAATTACATAAACAGTTTCGAGGAAAACTATCTGCCCATTCGCTTCTAGTTTCATAAAAGTGACACCTATACCCCACCCATTCACTAAAAATATGGCAGAAGTTCAATTCAAATTATATGAACTTATACACGTACTAAACCTTTTTAAAAAAATCAAAATTCACAAATCGTCATATGTTTCTCATTCAAACTTCATTTAAAAGCAATTCATGGTAAGTAAGTAAAATGGGTGTATCTTCCTGATTAAAAACATCATAACAGACGCATGCAAACAAACTTCTAAGATTTTAACCGATCCGTTTCAAGGTCAAACTCGGAACTCGGTTTTCAAAGAAACCTGAAAGTCGTCCAATATAATGGCAACACATTGGGAGCGGTAGGCTGGGGTTAGGGCGTGTGTTGGGTATAGGAAAGTCCCGTGTATGATCACCGTCTACCCCACTGAGCAAGAATTTCCCATACTGTTCCACTTTACCCAAGGTGTATGAATGCATTACTGAGAGGTCCAAACACAATTATGTTGCGGCTGAGAGTGGCTCACCTGTTGACAGTAGAGCTTTTTATCCCTAAAATCAGTTTAGCTATGACGCTAATAATAGTATTCTTTAAAGCTACGTTCATTTTGCATGAACTATTGCATTTTGAGTGAAATATAAAGTAATTATTACCTAATATTATATATAGTTTAATAGAATATAAAAGTTTTCTGAAAACGATCCAAGCAAATCTCCTTTTAAAAGACTGGTAAATCAATATCAAGCGGGTTTGTGGACATGTGATCCGCAGCAATTACACAAACTGTCTATTCCTGACAATGCACGGGTCAATCATAAAGAATGCATTGGTAACATGCGAGTAAATTACTTTTCAATTTGTAAACACTATCCGCCGAGTTTACCCAGCATAATTAATCATAATGTGATACGTTTTATAATGTACTCATAACATCGCATACCATTCAGTAGTTTGGATTTTGGCTGATATTTGATTTCGGCATAAAATTGTGATTTTATGCGTGAGAATTAATACGATTCAAGAACTTAAAACCCTGAGCAATAATTGGTAAACTAGTGTCAGTTGACAAGGAATGATTTATAACATAAATGTTCGATTTGACAGAAATGCAGTTTTCACAGCGTGTCAGAATTTAAGCAACTTTGTAGTGATACACCGTATCACCATTAATTACCGTATTCTATATTTCAATAGATTAAAAAAACATTTCCAGAAAAAAACGTATAACCTCATTTTAATTCCGAGCTTTGAGTAACTATAACAAGACTCCAGTGCCACGTGTAAATGTGATGTAAAGAAAATGATATTGACGTCGAGTGTACCAATTTGAAATAAAAACAATCTTACGTTTCTTTGCTTTCGTCGGAAGTTAATAATATAAAACCATTGAGATGATCTTACTTTGGCAAGTTGTTCAAATAAACAAAACAATGCAAATTTTTTGGTAACTCACTTTTTTTGGGAATGTACTTTTAAAACGTTACCCAAACAAGGTCAGACTAACAATAAAGGAGTTATAAGTTCATTATTTCTCCCTATTAGCGAAAATAATACCAAGATCGTTATTTTAAAGACCTAAATTACAAGTCAGTCTAGATGTTGAGACATATAAACATAAAACTGGCTGCGGTAAATCCATTCACAGTGCTACTTATTATTTTAAATACATTTATGAGGGTGAATAATTTGATATATGTTCATAATTAGTTATGAAATGCTACTTCACAAACTGCATGCTGATGCTAATTATCTGGTCGCATGCCATACCGCGAGGTAATGATTAGTTAAACAAGTGTCGTGCAGTCAATACTAGTCATTAAAATAATGATAAAATTAGATAGTAAAGTTATGTGTTTTTATAACCTCTGTAGTACTGCATGTATCCCCATTTATAAAAGCACTTGGCGAACTAGAATGTTGCTGAATCATTTATTGGCCTTTTTGGCGCATCCTGGTGGTGTTTCAATATTCAATAAACGTCGTCAGTTATTTGCGTTACATTCTTCCTGCATGAGAAAATGTTGTTGAAATACTAAATGATCGTTAATTAAGTGCAATGTCAAGTATGACTCCAATAGCATACTTTGTTCAAAGGGAACTCTAGCCTCTGGCTCATGATACAATGTGCACACGATTACACAATTAAGATAATATAAAACATTTATGAAATTAGTTAGTATTATAAGGAGTACTACATCTAGATGTTATATGCATGGTACTCGGTGCGTTCGTATTTTACTGAATAAAGGTCACACATCTTCTCCTAAACACTAAGCGAAATATGTAGAAGAACGCCCCCTCCCCTTTAACATTTGCGGATATTGTTTTAAAAATTGTTTTAGAATCAATGCTTTAAAACTATGATTCATTTTGGGTTGACGCTTAATTTTACAATATTTGTACGTTTTAAATTTTGTGATGTGTTTTCTTGTGGTTGTAGCAAGCTCGGCAATACAGTGAGTCCGCCAAAATTTCAGACAGCTGTTCTTGTTTTCTCAAAATATCGATTTTTTCAATATTTCAGATGTTAGTCACGTGGTACAGTGTGTACGTGTTGGTCACGTGTTGCACTCTGATTGGAGTACTTGTTGACGGCAATGCTACAGTCACTGACATCAATGAACTTGTCAAGGAGAAGATGTTTGAATACAACAGACACACATTACCGTCTGGTAACCTTGATGAACAGTTTGTGGTCGATGTGAAAGCTTATCCTATAGCTCTAGGTGATATTGACGAGGTGGAAGAAAAGTTGTCCACTGTGATGGGCTTTATAATGAGTGTAAGTATCTCATTGGTTAATACTGACACACCTTACGGTAAAATGAACTCTCATTGGTCAATGTTGAACTAAATTATGACATATTTTAAAAGATCTCATTGGACGAAATGTTGTCGACTACATGTAATGGGGTTAATAATGAGTGTAAGTAGAATAAGTTTTACTCATTGGTTAATATTAAGTTTTTAACACATCATCATGTACGGCGGTCTTTCATTGGCTCATATAGGCACTCCTTTTGGCAAAATAAGGTCTTATTGGTCAAAACACATCCTTGTATTTTAAAAATAGCGAGTATGGGCGTGAAGCATTTCCAGCGTCTTCTTCTTCTGTTTCAAAAGCATATGCTTCTCTTTTGGACATTGAAGCTATGTTAGTCACAACGGATAACTGGTGACTCGGGGTTCTTGAAAATACAACGTTCAAACAGGATCGAGTCTTTAAAATTGTAAATAATAACTCATCCCAAAAGATAACGATTTATTAGTTATTGAGTCTTAAGTAAAATATGGATCTTAAAATTTATATACATTGTATTATTTTTAGTGGACAGATGCCAGTATAACATGGGAACCGGCGTTCTATAATGAGATTGTAAACATCACTCTGGGTCTGGCAGATGTCTGGAAACCTAACATAATGTTGCTGAATCCACATCAGAATGTAATAAAGGGACACGGTGATATGTCCTCGGTGAGTATAATGTTGCCCTCTGATTGGTTAATACTTACACACCTTTTGTTATAGTGAGATATAATTGGTCAATGTTGACACACCTTTTGTTACATTTAATTCTGATTGGTCAATGTTGACACGCATTCTGTTATATTGAATTATGATTGTTCAATGTTGACACGCATTTTGTTATATTGAATTCTGATTGTTCAATGTTGACACGCATTTTGTTATAGTGAGATATGATTGGTCAATGTTGACACGCATTTTGTTATAGTGAGATATGATTGGTCAATGTTGACACGCATTTTGTTATAGTGAGATATGATTGGTCAATGTTGACACACCGTCGGTTATGAAAGATATGATTGGTTAATGTTGACACACCGTCGGTTATAAAAGATATGATTGGTTAATGTTGACACACCGTCGGTTATAAAAGATATGATTGGTTAATGTTGACACACCGTCGGTTATAAAAGATATGATTGGTTAATGTTGACACACCGTCGGTTATAAAAGATATGATTGGTTAATGTTGACACACCGTCGGTTATAAAAGATATGATTGGTTAATATTACCACACCTTCTGTTATTGTATGACGTGATTGGTTAATATTACCACACCTTCTGTTATTGTATGACATGATTGATTAATATTACCAAACCTTCTGTTATTGTATGACATGATTGATTAATATTACCAAACATTCTGTTATTGTATGACATGATTGGTCAATATTACCACACCTTCTGTTCTTTTATGACATGATTGGTCAATATTACCACACCTTCTGTTATTGTATGACATGATTGGTCAATATAACCACACCTTCTGTTATTGTATGACATGATTGGACAATATTACCACACCTTCTGTTATTGCATGACATGATTGGTCAATATTACCACACCTTCTGTTATTGTATGACATGATTGGTCAACATTACCACACCTTCTGTTATTGTATGACATGATTGGTCAACATTACCACACCTTCTGTTATTGTATGACATGATTGGCACACCTTCTATTATTTTTAATTCCGATTGGCCAATGTTAGTACACCTTCAGGTATAGTGATCTATGATTGGTCAATGCAAAGAAGCCTTTTGGTATATCGCAAATCAATATTGATGACCCATGCAGCATTATAGTGACTTTGACATAATATGATAGACACATTGTCTTACAGATCAAAACCCATGTTCGAATGCAAACAAAGAGAACAATAAACACTTGCTCTGTGAATAGCCAAATGGGATACACAACACCATTTCTAGATATCTGACAACACACATTAATGCTTTTAAATTAACGATTTTACTAGTATACGCCCATTGCAAATAGTTTTAACATCTTTGTATTTATAAGTGCTGACTGGTTCTCGGTATGCTGTACCCACTAAAGAAAATTATTCTAAATTTTGTTCTTTCGCAACAAAGTATACATATTCATTCTGTATTTTGTTTTGTAGGCCACTGTGAGTTATTTCTACAATGGTACTACACATTGGACTAGATTGCTGACCTTACAGACCACCTGTGACCTTGACACGACATTCTTCCCGTTCGATATCCAGGAATGTCCAATCAAATTGTACCTTTCCGGAAATGACGCACATAACCTTATCGTCAATGCAAACTGGGATGGACAAAGCTCATTTGAAAAAGAAAATGGCGCCTGGAAGTTGGTTTGGCAAACAATTGAAGGGAGTCGTAACTCTTTAATGAACATATCGTTTAGATTTGAACGCAAACCTTTGTTTATGTTGGTTAATATCTTGTTACCAATTATCGTCCTTGCATTGTTAGCACCGCTTGTGTTTCTGATGCCGAAGAACTCTGGTGAGCGGGTAGGGTATTCCATCACCATGCTTCTAGCATTGTCTGTATATATGACAATCATTAGCGACAACCTACCGAAGAATTCCAACCCTATGCCGCTTATATCCATTATGATTTTCGTCTGGTATATTCTTAATTCTAGCATTGTTTTTATTGTTATAATAAACACTAAAATCAATCATATTAAAGATGACCGTCCGATCCCGGGATGCCTGCGCGGTTTCGTCCTATTTACACGATTTATTGGACGGAAAGACAAGTTACACGGAGCTGGTACGACAGATGAGACTGAATGTTGCCTTGGGGACAAAGGCGAAGAAAATGCAAACGAAAAGAATGGAACGCCGGAACCAACCGGAAAGTCACGTGTTCAGAAAGTCACGTGGCAGGAAGTGAGCGTCGCCATTGACAAATGGTGCCTCGTTCTCGTATACCTCATCAAAATACTCATTCCCATTGTTTTCTTCTCCGTCATGAAATCTGGAAATTTACGACAGAAATCAGCTTAGACTAGATTTCTATATTTATTCATAAAACATTGTATAAAATTAAAATATGGATATAATAAGAAAATGAAACTGACGGTGTTAAGTTAAAAACGATAGGTGACGTCATAACGTCAAGCATTCGATAAGTGATATTATATATATTATTTGGTGAAATAAGCTTAAAAAATGAAATGCCCTTCATTTGTCAAGATGCATGTATTTAAAATTTAGTATATCTAGCTGAGTGTATACTTAGACAAGTTACTAATAGTAGGCCTACCATAAACTGTGATACATTTTCTCCACTACTTTTCAATGTATACACTTTCATTACTTTATATAAAGTTCTACTAGTTAAGTCTTACAAAATGATAATGAGAACAATATTTAACGAGAAAATATAGCTCGCCGGTGATAACTCGAGCCTTCTATGGGCATTGCTCAGGGTAGTTGTGTCATGGTGTTTCTGATTTCTGTGCTCGGCTGGTTGGGTTGAGTGCTACCTTCCCTGTCGGATTTTCTCATACCTTTTTGGATACAAACAACCTCGGCACGGAGGGCTTCATGATCGCTGGGTTTTAGTGTAAATTGAAAAAGTACTGTACAAGGTATATACATTCAAAGTAATTATGCAGAAGATTAAGTAGGAAAAATGGACTTCGGAAATGCATTTTATTTCCATTTGTAAAATAAAGGATAGAGTTATCACCGGCGGAATATATTCTTGTACAATTACTTGCCAATACCAGTAGTAGCGAGTCTAAACGACATCATATTGCAGACAGTTCAGTGCCTCCTCTCCCCTACACTCGCAAAATGAGTCTGGTCACTATGTGAAGACTTCAAGAGTCTATAGCAGATTTCGAATAGAGACCTTAGACATGATGTCAGTTAGAATCACCTTACGCATTGACACTCGCTCCGTACAATTGAATATGCCAAACCATTTTAGCAGTTTCTCTTAAATTACTATACATAACTGTGTTATACATGTTTATTTTTTACACGGTTTATACTTTTCGCCTTCTTCGACTTTTTTTCCTCTGACATTTCAACAATCCAATTACATGTATATCCTCTTTACTCTGTCCTCTGTTGCTCCAAAAGTGTTGTTACTTTACCGTCCGATTTCGTAATTACCTTTACTGTACAAGTATAAATATACTATACGTGTTTATTATTCAACTTAAGTAATGTTATCCTATGTATATACGATAATTAAAGAGAAATGTTACACTGACAGATTTTCCTTTCATGTTTGTACCATGTACCACATATACATACACCAACCAACAGTGTGCGGAGAGTTTAAAATACCCTTATCAACCCATAATTGTTCACTTTATTCGACTTTCTCGTTGTTTCTAATCACCTCGGCGTTTTAGCATTGCAAAACCAGAGACATGCGGAAATGGCCGAGCTTTCACGATTGTTTATTCTGGTGTGTGGAGTGCAGGTAACTTAGGTGGCCAGGCAGCTCAAGATGCGGGTTTCAACTCATGTTTACAATGGATAGTCCGTATATCAACCGGCGACCATTAAATCACGAAGGTATATGTGTCTAATATACGTTTGTATAAATCATAACAAGAAGAAACAGCCAACCTGATGACATTTAGTGTTCATATAATACCAGTAACGTGATGTATATCTCTACAGTGTAATAAGACACCAAAAGCTTGGTATATGGAACTCATTAAACTTGATCATATTTCAAAGTGTATTTTGGTCCACTATGTATGTAGGGATGGATAGTACACCATGTATGTATAGATAAGTATGGTTGGTGTACAGTGCTAAGCCCACCCAGGTATTCAGTAGGGCTTTTTGCAGTAGCTTGCAAAATGGTCTTCTAAAAAAAATTGACTTACTTTTCTTTACATGTAATACACGTATATAATGTAGGAAGTCCTGGGGCCTTATTGCCCAACATTGTAAGTCTAAAACATAGACTTTATATTGTCAATTAAGTGTTCTATTCGCTCGTATGTTGTTATAAATGTACCGATTTTGATATAATTTGGTAAACATGTTCAGTGGGTAACAACCAATAGTCCAATAAAATTTCACATGGTTAAACATAGTTTCAAAGAAATAGCAGTGATTATGAATAATGACAAATTTAAGTCTAAGTCTGAGTTAAAGATATATAACGTTGGTGAATAAGGCCCCTTGTTTAAGACACAAAGTTGCGAACTACAGCTAGATTTACATGTGTATGGCAAACAGATTAAATGATAACTCTTTGACCTACAGTAACCAGTCGAAAGTTCGACCTACATTTGACCAGTCGCAAATTAGACCTACATTTGACACATACATTCAGCGTGACAGATATGGAGTATGGACATCAGTGAATAATGAGTTTTTTATATAGGCCAATATGGTAAAGGCCTAAGAAATTAAATCACAAACTACAGTTTTTAATTCCCAAATTTTTCATTATCCATTCAATCTATATGGTACCAGAGGCCCTCGATGTTCTTTTATCTAATGGATGAGTGAAAATTTTGGATGGTAAACCCTGTTTTTTTAGATATAATTTCTTAAGCCTATGGTAAAGGCAACACGGCCAGGTTTGTCAAATTAATGCAAAGGGTGATCAAAAAGTGTAACAAAGCAGGGAATTTCTCAAATACATAACAGACACAACTTTCACTGTTGGTACATTTAATATTTTATAATTTCATTACCAAAAAACCCGTACACATTTCAATCGCACATATTCATCCAAACTACATAATATTATATATACATGTACAATGTAAAGGTTCCTTATATAAAACTGCTTATTCTTTTCATAAGTACAAACCATTTGTCTGTGACAAATCAATCGTCTACATTTCTACATTAGTATTTATATATTATGACAAACAAAAGCACCAAACACGGAATAACTGAAATGTATTCATTTACAATAGAATTTATATAGACATATCGATGGCTTACAATGAGAAGGTTGTAAGTTGTAACTACTACTTACGACCTTATAAGACTCATACATATTTAAATCTGCTTCACAAGGCACTTCTTATGACTCTTATTTTCATGAAAATCGGAAATTGTCATGTTGATCAAATAAAGTTTAAAAAACTTGTTTTCCCATAGGTAAAGAGTAAATTACAGACAGTTTTCTCTTGTTTTCTCAATATATCGATTTTGTAGTTATGACCTTCTCATTCTAAGCCATCGATATGAACAATATATATTCATAACTATTAATTTTGCACAACCACAGTTTGTTACATGATGTAACATCTGTAATATTTTGAATCAGACACAATCTTTGAAGACAATCTACAGTCTGGTCCATTACTTGTTATACAAAAATGTATATAATCAATGAATCAACAAAACATTACTTTATTATCTCTGATAATAATTTTATTATTTAAACAACTAATTTGTTGTCGCTGTTGAGTCTGTACCATGGGATTTGAGTTCCATACACTGGGTGGGGGTTCATACAGGTTACCGAATTGTTTTAACATATTTGTCTGTTACAAACACAGTGGTTATTTAAATACCTTATTCAGTAAGTCACAAGCACATTTTAACCAAGGACATTGTGCTGAAGATTCAAATGTTCTATAAATGCTGATACAAATCTGGTACTAAACAATCAGGTACACATGGAATTAACGAAGTTCATGTTTGGATTCAGTCCCTTAGTAAAATTCTGAAACAACTAAAGACTCTGAAACCCTTTTTATTAGGGGTCATTTTCTTGAATAGATGTATAGCACTTTACATGCTTGAAATCAGCTAGTCCCTTAGGAAACCCCTAAAACTGCTTCAAAGATTCTCAAACCTTTTTTATTAGGAACCATATTCTTGGATAGGTGTGTAGTACTTTTCTTATCAAACAACTTTTGACATGGATGTTTAATTGTTATTTAATTGACAGAAATTATGCTGACTGGGCAACTTTCTCAGGTTCAGTATCTTGTGTAGATTCTTTACGTTGTGGCTTGGTGATATACCGCTGTTGATGTTGAAAATACTTCTTTGTTTCGCCGCACACTTGATTCGTACACATTGGACAACGTAGACCGTTCTGATTAGAACACGACATACCAGAATCCAGATGGCTTTTCACCAAGTTAGCAAGACCCTAAAACATATAGGATCAATTTTAATTAAAACTTTCAAAGTTTTTGACACAAAAGTGTATGTCTCCCATAAACAGCCATAACAGTACCAAAAAAATCGTCAGACCTAAAATTCCTGAGTATTTAAAATGCACAAGTAGGCTTGGAACCCACCAAATACTAATGTGGATATTTTATTTTCATTTTATTAATAAAGTGAAAATAACATTTAAGACTTCCTGACAACCATCAAGAACAAACACAACAATACTACCCAACTGAACGTGGGATTCATCCGACAAACACACAGAGGGCCCTGGGTCGCTAACCTCCTTGTTTTGTCGTATCAAATGATTGGAATGGTAATTAATCATTGCCTAGATATCATAGCGACAACAATGACCACAATAAATGTATGAGATTGATCAGATGAAGAACAGTTTGACCTTAAAGTGAAATCATTTAAAGACATCAGTGTCCGTCTCACAAGAGTATTCACACAGTAACAAGACAAAATATACACACATTCATCAACAGACACATTCCTATTGTCATACATACTGTAAACTATAAAATCAATTAATATTGTTGAAACAAAATTTTGAGGATTTTGTGAGAAAGACAATTCCTTGGGAACTTAATATCAAGGAAACATTATCCACTAAGTCATATATTATAGAGTCATTTTTGTATTCATGGAGGATAAATCTTTGTGGTTGACTTTACCCATGAAATCCACAACATTAAATTCCCTATGAATATTAATGAATTTACAGTGGCTCATACTTACCTCAATGAAGATAGGGTTCCCATTAGGAGCTGCAGATCTTTTAATGTTAGCACCAATCTATAAGTGGACAAGAGATTTTTGTAAAACACATATACCCTCACGGTAGCCTAATTGTCGAAAATAGTAAATGTCACAGTGACATTTTCCTTTGACCTCAAAATCAACAGGATCATCTAATTTTGCTGGCCAACCTCCATGCAAAGTTTGGAGATCCTAGGGCAAAGCCTTCTTGAGTTATTTCAAACTGTCTATTAATTATACATATTATACTATATGTAAACATGTTTTGCCATAGAGGCTCACAGGGAAGACTAGGTTTACCCAGCTGTGTTGCCTCTTAAAATAAAATAATTATTATTATTGAACAGAAACCATTTGATCTACCGTCTAACAGATGGACCGACTGACATGTGCAAAGCAATATACCCTCTGATCAAAGATATGTGGCACAAAACTGATATGGATACTGTAAAATCATTTAATTTCTTTGGGATGAAATTTCGTGGTTTTGGTAAAAAAGACAATTTTGTTGGCACTTGAATTCGGGGACTTCGCATTTCTGGTAACAAAACAAGGGTCAAAATCAATGTTCTTTGGGATTAAAGTTCGTGGTTGAAGTGAACCACGAAATCCATGAAATTTAATCCCCAACGAAAATTAATGATTTTACAGTATGAGATAATTATGATTGTCCTATACACATGTACCAGAAAATCATTGATGGAATCATGTAAGAGTGTCTTTCGAGAATTTACAAAAGAACCAAACTGTTAAACAAATATGCACGTCAGGGGGTATAGTGAATAAATGTAAAACAATCCTTGGCATATTTCGTAATGAAAGGGCCATGATCCAAAAAGGCCATGACAAATTAAACCATTTGCAGTGAAAAAAAATGAAATAAACCTGGTGGGTCAATATTGACACACCTGACAGAATAGTAATCTTTCATTGGTCAATACCAACACACCTTCCGGGATATTAAACTCTCATTGGTCAATAATGACACACCTTCTAACTTACCTTTTCACCTAACTCCTTGGCGTATTCCAGATCTAATTCATGCAGTGTTTCTATATGATCACTTGTGAATGCTATAGGGACCAGCAACAAATTCTTCTTTCCTCGTTTAACCAAACCTTCAATGGCTGTGTCCGTCTTAGGTGTCAACCATGTCTTAGGTCCAACCTTACAAAAAAAATCATAATTGCAGTATTTATAAGGCTTATTCACCAATGTAAATCTGCAACTTGATCAGATTTAGACTTGATGATATTTTAAATTACAGTCTCATTTCTTTGCAACTAGATTGTATTTGCAATTGTGGTTATCCAATAAGATAATGGACATTCAGGCAGCTCTCAACTTAAATAGCCGAGAATATGGCCAATCCATGTTTGCCCATCAGAGGCCAGGAAATTGTATAAAGAAGTGTAAAGGGAGCATCCAACGTTTATTCATGAATCTGGGTTGATGATAGTGTGGTAAATACTCGCCTGGGAAGTAAATATTACCTTGATGTGTGAGGCACAGACACTAAGCAAATACTAAGGATCAGTCATTACTAAATGAGCGATTCTAGCAACCTTTTTCTAGCCAAGACAAGATGGAATAAGTAAGTAATACACATTACCTTAGATTGCCAGACAAGCCTGTATGAATGTGTATTTCCTAGTTCTTCCATGACAGCTAACACGGTGGCACTTACTTCTGTCATGTAAGGATCTCCACGTTCCTGATTCTGCAATAAGTATAAAACATACTGTTAACCAGGAAATTATTTCATGCTATGTTATTTTACAGAATTCGCGAATGGTAGAAATTTGTGAAATCAAATAACGTACCAGCAAATATGTTAAACACATTAATACTGACATTCTCAAAGACTTAAAAACCTGATAGTTTGTTGTCACGAGTTTACTGCCATCGTCGGATACCCACGGTACATTCTTGTAATGTGCCTAACAGCCAATCAGATCGCTCATACTAAAACTATGTTCGTTTCACGTAAACATGGCGACTACATCTGAAGTTAACTTTACCTCGGCGTGTGAATTGTTCAAAATTGAAGAAATGCGTGAATTTCAGAAGGATACTGTACATGCTTTGATCAGAGGAAAGGATGTGTTTTTATCGGTGTAGGCGCAGCCATTTTTATTTGCGTCTCCGGGCCGGAGAGTATCGAAAATGTAAGCGTCGTTTCTATTGGTTAATGTATATTCTGTTCTATTCTGTGAAAACGGCGAATCGGTAAAGAAAAATCCCACAGGAGATGTACGTAGCGGAGCGGAGGCAACGACCTTGGGTATCCGACGATGGTTTACTGCAAGCTCTAATGGTCAATACCGGCACGCCTTCAACGAATACTACGAAAACAATACTAATACGAACCTCTAAAGGTAAGGAATGTGCTGAAAACAAGATGACAACATCCTCCCTGACTTCCTCCGGAAACTTGGCTAATTCTTCACGTATAGATTGTGCATGGGTCTGAAAATAACAAGAGATGTTTGTAAAACATGTAAGTCCGGATTGCAGCCTAATACTAGGAAATGGTAAAGTCAGTGACCCAAACTTTTGACACACTGACATCAAACAGGGTTCCCACAAATATTCTTAGACTAATTTCCCTGACTTTTCCTTGATTTTTCTCTGACCAGACAGCAGTTTTCCCTGACTTTTTTTGGCAATCTGGCCTTTTTGTTAGAACAAAATAGCACAATAGAAACAGTGAAAAGAAGGTTATATTTGCTTTATATGGAACCAAACTGTTTCAGGTAGCACTTTTAGAGCTGTCGTTTGACACAAAGTAATAATAATTTAAGATTATTCCAAGCGAGCGAGTATTTTTTCTAAGTTTTAGGTATTTTCGTCATATGAAATGACACTATAAATGAGATCTTAAATGAAAAATTCCCTGACTTTTGCTCAATTTCCAAATTCCCCTGACTAATTTCAAAATTCCCTGACCTTGAAAAAATTATGTTTTCCCCTGACTTTTCCCTGACCGTGGGAACGAGATCATCTATTGTGGCTCACTAACCTCCATGGAAAGTTTGAAGATCCTAGGGAAAAGCATTCTTGAGTGATTGAACAGAAACCATTTTGTCTACCGACTGACAGACCTACATGTGCAAAGCAATAAACCACTCATCAAAGATGTTGGGGGGGGGGTGGTAAAAATGCACATTTATTCTGGTTTATCATTGATTTTCAACAACATTTCAGTTATATTCAGTGACAGATTCAAAATGTCGGCGGACAGGATGGTAATCTATAAATTAATTTTTTTTATTTTCATTTTTTTTAACATAACATAAGTTTATTCGGCATAATACACAATGTATACATGCATAGCCAGAACAGTACAATATTAGCAATAATGAGAAGAATGCAATTTACAAAGTTTTCAAAGTTTAAAGTTTCAAAAACATGATTGAATAAGCGTTTTACAAAATGTATGTGTATTTGAAGAATAATCACAATTAATTTCTATTTAGAGTAGCTTAGTAAATGTTTCTGGCAATTTATAAACGGTACGAGTTGAGGTTGTGGACATGAGACATGTGAATTTTCGTATGGTAGGCCAGCTTGAATAATACGTTTTGAAATATATGGTTCTAAGATTGCTATCATTTAACAGTTTTACCTTTATAAGTGCAGGATGTGTTGGCCATCTATCTATACTACTCCACGCTATTTGACTCACAACTTCACGATTACGATAATGTCTATATATAGCATTCATACTACTTCCTGTCGTAGAACAGCTGTATTGTGGGTACTGTGAGAATGCAATACCTCGCTTTACTCCATCACTGTAATACAATAGATATACATGTACAAAATTTCACACAAACATAAATGTGCCGTTTACTTTTTTCAATCTATCTCAGACTATTTTTACGAGTGAAACAAGGACATTAAGGGCAGAGATATTTATTGTGTGTTGGGCATTGTGTCAAGTTATTGTGGTATTCAATGTTTAGGTTTCTAGTGATTGGCTGTTTAAAGTTGAGTGATGCCTTCCCTGTACGATTTTCTAGAATCTTTTAACCTTAACTGAAAAAACTCTCGAAATGTTTTTTTATTTATATCTCACTCATGGAGATGCAAATGCAGTGCATTTTTTGTCAATCATTTATTATTTCATCCATCATTAAAAGGTGTATTCTTCATATAGTGTCAGTTACATTATACTAAGTCCGAACAGACACACCACTTGCTGTAGAGATATATTATGTACCTACCGTTCCATTTCTTCTAAGGCCGCCTCTGTGAGTGGATTGGCGTACCGGAAACCAACATAGAACTTATGCGGAGCTGTAATATGAATAGTAATGTTATAATTAATGTATGGATGTGTCAGCTGACTACTAACCAGAAGGTAGTTGGTTCGGTCCAACTCTCTACCACAAACAGAAATGCTATTCAGCGCTTCCCACCAAACATTAACTTCACTTACAGTCCTCCAGATGAGACTTTAAAAAACTTAGGTTCCTGAGTATGATGCTTAAGTTTGAGCAAATAAATCTCTGGCATTTTAATGAAATCTCCTTAATTTCACACAAACAGGTCTGCAAAACATGGCATACATGAATGAATATGGTACCTGTAAAATCCTCGAGGCAAAAGAAGAGGACAGCCAAATAATCCTTGGCAAAGAATCCTGTGCTGCATGTTTGGAGTGGAGCATAGAGGAATCTATAAGTAATCAGTCCTACCTGTCTCTGGACTGATCCTGTCTAGTATGTCCACCATGCCAGCACCTTGTGCTTCCGTCCATTTCTTGATAGGTGAACCACCGCCAATCTCATGGTATAGTTTGGTTACCTTAGGTGTACGTCGCTTAGCAATCAACGGAGCTGTTCGACTGCAGAAAGAAAATAAATATTACAATACAACACAAAAAGTTTATCTCGGCATTAAACAATAATTTGTTTCTAGCCACAATATATATACATACATGTTTTTATGAAAGGTGAGAGTTAATTAAAGTTAACAGAAGTTCGATAAAGTGGGTGAATACAACAAGCAATATATCATTCATTGAACAATTAACAAAATTTTGGAGTATATTAATTTTGATAAAACATCTACTAAGCACAGTAGAAAAGAATTCCATTCATGGAGATGGAGCTCGTTTTTCACGTAGAAGTGTAGCGATCGTTTTACTTTTATAATTACGTTATACTGATGAATGAAAATAAACATCTAATGTCAAGGTAGGATAGTTTATAGAATGAGTAAAGTTAACGATCATTGCTAGCTTGCTATTATTGAAACACAGCTCACAGAAAATTGACAAAATGAAGAGTGCATCGAAGGCTCAGTGCAAAACTAAGGTATGTACCTATATAAATTAATCTATTTACCATAGTTTTGCACTGAGCCCTCAGTATGAAAATTGATTAATCTATCTTTCTGTGGTTTCGTTATTTTGAAAAATTTATTTTGTTCTATGTTCAACTCAAAGGGAGGTAATCTCATGATTTTCAATTTCAAAACTGTACATGTTTATAACATGAAATTCTTTTAGCAATATCATATGTGATGTTTTTTTCTGTTTGTGCGATCATCATTTCTTTTATTTTCTAAAGTTTGTCATATTTCCATGCATTTGACACTAAAAACTTTTTTGTATACAATAGGCAATAACTTGGTTTACAGGATTTATATAAACGAGGCAAAAACTTGTATACTTCAGCTACAGAAAGCTGCGTATGGTGGTAATTACGCAATTAGTTTTCTTAAAAACTCAAAAGATTTTGAGAGGATTAAGTATGAAAAAGCGATGACAATCTAAAATACCCCAAAAAAGGGATGATATAGTGAAATACAGTACTTGTTACATAAAATATCATTTACCCTATGAGTTTAATAATAATAATAATAATTTTTTTTTGTCAAAACCAAATATAAAGTACCCAATGGACTAAAACCTTATAGTCTGTAGCTCTGAATCAGAGTCTGATACTAGAAGTTTGTACTAACCTCTGGAAGGGTAAAGGTATAATATCTCTATCACTGAACAGATTCAACAAGAAACCGTATACATCATCTAACGTCTCCGGACCACCCATGTTTAACATCAATATACCAGTCTTTGGTTTACTGCAAGCAGAAAGACATAAAAACAGTCTGTGAATTAAGGTTTGGAAACTTCTTGCAAAAATCAGCAAAGTTCGCATAATTAGTGAGCTCTAGAGTTGGAGGAGTGTGTACGTTGACTTAAATTAGTGAGCTCTAGAGTTGAAGGTGTGTGTACGTTGACTAATTAGCGAGCTCTTAGAGTTGAAGGTGTGTGTACCTTGACTAATTAGTGAGCTCTAGAGTTGAAGGTGTGTTCATGTTGACAAATAAGTGAGCTCTTGAGTTGGAGGTGTGTGTATGTCGTCTTATTAGTGAGCTCTAGAGTTGGAGGTGTGTGTATGTCGTCTAATTAGTGAGCTCTAGAGTTGAAGGTGTGTGTATGTCGTCTAATTAGTGAGCTCTAGAGTTGGAGGTGTGTGGTTATGTTGACTAATTAGTGAGCTCTATAGTTGAAGGTGTGTGTACGCTGACTAATTAGTGAGCTCTAGAGTTGAAGGTGTGTGTATGTTGACTAATTAGCGAGCTCTAGAGTTGGAGGTGTGTGTACGTTGACTAATTAGTGAGCTCTAGAGTTGAAGGTGTGTGTATGTCGTCTAATTAGTGAGCTCTAGAGTTGGAGGTGTGTGTATGTCGTAGAATTAGTGAGTTCTAGAGTTGGAGGTGTGTGTATGTTGACAAATTAGTGAGCTCTAGAGCTGTAGGTGTGTCTATATCAATGAATTAGTGAGCTCTAGAGCTGTAGGTGTGTCTATATCAATGAATTAGTGAGCTCTAGAGCTGTAGGTGTGTCTATATCAATGAATTAGTGAGCTCTAGAGCTGTAGGTGTGTCTATATCAATGAATTAGTGAGCTCTAGAGCTGTATGTGTGTCTATGTCAATGAATTAATGAGCTATAGAGCTGTATGTGTGTCTATGTCAACCCATTAGTGAACTCTAGAATTGTAGGTGTGTCTATGTCAATGAATTAGTGAGCTCTAGAGATGTATGTGTGTCTATGTCAATTAATTAGTGGGCTCTAGAGCTGTAGGTGTGTCTATATCAATGAATTAGTGAGCTCTAGAGCTGTATGTGTGTCTATGTCAACCCATTAGTGAACTCTAGAATTGTAGGTGTGTCTATGTCAATGAATTAGTGAGCTCTAGAGATGTATGTGTGTCTATGTCAATTAATTAGTGAGCTCTAGAATTGTAGGTGTGTCTATGTCAATGAATTAGTGAGCTCTAGAGCTGTATGTGTGTCTATGTCAACCCATTAGTGAACTCTAGAATTGTAGGTGTGTCTATGTCAATGAATTAGTGAGCTCTAGAGCTGTATGTGTGTCTATGTCAACCCATTAGTGAACTCTAGAATTGTAGGGTGTGTCTATGTCAATGAATTAATGAGCTATAGAGCTGTATGTGTGTCTATGTCAATTAATTAATGAGCTCTAGAATTGAAGGTGTGTCTATGTCAATGAATTAGTGAGCTCTAGAGATGTATGTGTGTCTATGTCAATCAATTAGTGAGCTATAGAGCTGAAGCTGTGTCTATGTAGATAAATTAGTGAGCTCTAGAGCAATATGTGTGTCTATGTCAGTCAATTAGTGAGCTCTAGAGCTGTATGTGTGTCCATGTCAGTCAATTAGTGAGCTCTAGAGCTGAAGGTGTGTCTATGTCAATCAATTAGTGAGCTCTAGTGATGTATGTGTGTCTATGTCAATCAAGTAGTGAGCTCTAGAGATATAGGTGTGTCTATGTCAATCAATTAGTGAGCTCTAGAGCTGTATGTGTGTCTACATTAATCAAATAATGAGCTCTAGAGCTGTATGTGTGTCTATATCAATCAAATAGTGAGCTCTAGAGCTGTAGGTGTGTGTATGTCAATTAATTAGTGAGCTCTAGAGCTGTAGGCGTGTCTATGTCAATCAAGTAATGAGCTCTAGAGATATAGGTGTGTCTTTGACAATCAGTTAGTGAGCTCTAGAGCTGTATGTGTGTCTATGCATATCAAATAGTGGGCTCTAGAGCTGTATGTGTGTCTATGCATATCAAATAGTGGGCTCTAGAGCTGTATGTGTGTCTATGCATATCAATTAGTGAGCTCTAGAGCTGTATGTGTGTCTATGCATATCAAATAGTGAGCTCTAGAGCTGTATTCGTGTCTATGTCAATCAAGTGGTGAGCTCTAGAGATATAGGTGTGTCTATGTCAATCCATTAGTGAGCTCAATAGCTGTATGTGTGTGTATGTCAATCAAGTAGTGAGCTCTAGTGCTGTATGTGTGTCTATGTTAGTAAATTAGTGAGCTCAAGTGCTGTATGTGTGTCTATGTTAATCATGTGAGCTCTAAAGATATAGGTGTGTCTATATCAATCAGTTAGTGAGCTCTAGAGCTGGAGGTGTGTCTATGTAGACCAATTAATGAGCTCTAGAGCTGGAGGTGTGTCTTACCTTGATGTACTGGACTTTCGTCTCCCATAGTAACTGAGGGTTGGTGAATAACATTCCAATAAGTTAGATCCACATCCACCAGGCTTCTGCAAAACTAATAGTAATTCAACTGTTGAATAATAGTTCTAAATTGGAGCAACTCAAGTTTCACTGATATAATGTTGGTTTTTTTTAGAGACAGAGGTGAGATACAAGGAACCCTGGTGCAGTACCCTAGCTCGTTTCGAATAGATTACATGGTTCTTTAACATGCCCAGTGTAAAGCACCAATACATGCGAGACTGCCTCTGGGTTTCCTACCAGGATCATCGCTTGTTCATAAATATATTAACATTGCAATTTATAATTATATATAGGTGTCCTAACTAATTAGGGTCCAGCTATAAATCAATGTTTGATAAATAAGCCCTAATACTCCTGCCATATGGTCAAAACTACAAACTTCAACCTATGGTGACCCATATATATATGATCACCACACTAACTGGCAGTGTGTCATAATTATTAAACTTTACAAAACTGGATAAACAAGATTTTATAACAGGAAAAACTAGAACAAACCCAATATTTTGGACAATTGGGCTATTTGAACAATTATACTTTTTAACTGCAACTGAATGCATAGGCCTATATCTGTCATCCAACTGCAAAATAAATGACTAATGACACATAAATTGCTAGAATTTTGTGCAAATGGACTTGACCTTTGCTGAGTAAATATTTGTTATGAAACCAAAAAACACCGATTCATCAAAATTACTCAATGACAACGTTTCTTAGACGGTAAAATGAACAAAGATTTTGTTAATAATGATAAACCTAAGCTGTTTAACAGTTTATTCAACATTGAATTGAAGAAATAAATGAATTACCTGAAAAAATCTGTCTGCAAAATTTCGCCATGTCGTTCGTGATTGAGGATGTGTGTAACAATCTATTTTTAGAACGGGAAATTCCAGTGCCGAGTTTCTCCGGAGATTGCCGAGTTGAAGAGTTTTCAAGATGTCTGCGCCCTAGCAGCTGTTTACGTGTCAACAAAAAAGTCTTATTTCTCAAATTTCTCGGTCTTGCTTCTTTTAAGCGTCCAATCAGGACTTGAGCGTTCAAAATGGGGTTTTGTACAACCAAGAAATGTAAGCACTTGAGGTTAAATTTGTTAAGTAATTAGTATTCACCATAAATGACAACAGAAAGTTTTTAAAAGCGGATTCGTACTCAAAACAAATCGACCCGAGTTTCTTGTAAACTTTATTTCATGTAATACAGTCTTGTAAACTGTTCAGTAAACATTTTTCTACTTTCCTAAAATCAATGAACCGTATCTTAGATGGTAATAAACTTGTCGTTTTACATTAACTATCCCCGAGTCAGTTTCACTTTGTGAAATTAGCACAAGTTTCTTTGGTTGTCAACTGTTCAACATGCAATTTACTAATTGCACTCAACATAAAAACTTCCGTAATTCTAGACAGTCCTAGCTAGGACTCGCTAGGATTACAGAATTTCCGTAATCCTAGCCTGTGGGTCGCATTATAATCAAGTGTGATTGCGTCGACGTACAATGTAGATGTATGATTACAGTACCGTAATCCTAGCCACTACCATTATAAAATACAAGTTAAAAGTATCACATAAATACAGTACAATCTCTGTAGAGCAACAAACTCATAAGTATAACAACATTTCAAAATTCTTCTAAGCTGTTATTTTCTGAAACTTTAACCTCTGAACAGCAACAACCTCTCTACAACGGCCAATATTTGTGGCTCCCATTGGCTATAAATTAAAATTTGTGTTTCTCAACAGAGGTTTAAATACTGCAAAATGTTATGATATATATTATTCTCTATTAATTCATTTTTCCTTTAATTATATTCTATTATTTCAGTGCTAGCTCTGTTAGCTGTTGTATGGTTGGGGATCATGTGCTACCTTTGGTTCCCTAACTTGTTCCCGGGACACAAAATATTTCAGGAGAAAGAAGCCCTGCGGGACACAGGTTTGTTGCTGTTGTTGTTTGACCCTTAACTTATATAACTCAATAGCTTTGTATTATATTCATAATATTGTGTGACTCAGAGGCTGAGTCTGTCTTTAACCAACCTTGGGCCCAATAAGGTCCTAGAACTTTTTGATAGTGGTAAAAATGTTGGTACAGTCAATACTTGATGCAATAACACCTGATAGGCTGACATCATTTTCATCAAATTCTATAAAAAAAATTATAGGACAAATGTTTTACAATTTTTTTATCAATGTACATGTACTGTCTTAACTCATATTCTTTACAATGACATGTTGCTCAGAACATTTCATAGATGACAAACCTGTGCATTGCATGAATGAAATAAATGCTAAGCTATGATGTTTGGCTTGAATTATGGCCCTTTGGAGCAGTCAGATGCTATAATTAGTCTTCCTATTTGTGGCAGTTCTTTAGTTAATCATATCTTACTATATTTCATTTGTTTCCAGGTATCTACCGAGCAGAGGCGTTTCAGCTGGCAAGATTCAACAAGAGTAAGCTTACTCAGGAGGATCTGATTCACGTTTGTATTACATCAGATGAGAACACAGTCGGTGGAATGATCGCCCTCATCAACAGTATAGATCAACACACCAAACATCCTGTCATGTTTCATCTCCTCGTCGATACACAAAGTATCGGACATCTCAGGTAACTAAAAGTAGTACAAAAAAAGAGAAAATATGTGGAGCACATGATTAGGATGGGTCAGATAACTGTAACCATGATTGATGGTGGGTGTGTCTGTATTGGCCAATGAGATTTCACTTTATCGGAAGGTGTGTCAATATTGACCAATAAGAGCTCACAATCCTGAAAGGTGTGTCAATATTGACCAATGAGTGCTCATTATGCTGAAGGGTGTGTCTGTATTGGCCAATGAGATCTAACTATCCTTGAAGGTGTGTCAATATTGACCATTGAGTGCTCATTATGCTGAAAGGTGTGTCTGTATTGGCCAATCAGATCTCACTATACTTTTGAAGAAGCTGCTGGTTCCTTTTGAAAGGTTAAATAAGTACTTTTAGAATTAGATAGAAGTCCAGTAATATCATTGAATATAAATTGTAAACTTTGAATTCAATACTTTGAAGTTTGAAATGAGAAAACCAAACTTCCATGTTTGAAATACGTATAATATATGTTGTGTATTGAGAATAATCTCAAAACCAAAATTTAAAGACATTTCGTTTGAAATACTTTCAGGTCATGGATTGAGAATACTCAACTACATGATATTATGTTTGAAATAAAAGCTTTTCCTGAAGAGCTTGTTGCTGGTAAGATCAAGGTCCGAGGTAGCAGACAAGAACTAGCTCGACCTGTAAGTCTCAATATTTGGTCCTAAAATTAATTCGGTGCATTTGAAGTAAGCCTCTCGTCAATTGTATAATGTAGTGTCTCCCACATCTAAGTGTTCTTCAGGCCTGTGTTATACGCGGCAAACAAAAGTGAAACTTGACATAGGTTTAATTGTCTATAATTGACATTACACCAGAGCAGAGATCCCTCCACTTGATTGGACCATGTGATTATAATTTACCATTAAAAGTGATTCAAAGGGTATTGATTGACAGCTGGCGTAATGTCCATTGATGACACAATAGTGACACTTTGGTTAACATTGAACAGTGTGACATTTCAATCTGTAATATATCTGTCAATATCAAACTGTAGCCACGAGAATCTGCCATGAAAGCTAAAATCACATAGACCAAATAATTGATAAAGAGTCAGTGGAATACACTTATTATAACTAGATTCATGTCTTATTTTCTTACATTTCAGTTGAACTACGCTCGCTACTATCTTCCCCAATTATTTCCTGACTTGACTGGTAGAATTATCTTCATCGATGATGATGCTATTGTACAAGGTATGTAGAGTATAGATGTTAATCTGAACCTCAACCTTCTATTGTTTAAATTTATTAACTCTTCTAGTCCTTTACTTTAATGTAAGAGCTTATACCTTGTCTATTTTTATAAGCCCAAATGTTTGTTCATAAGTGGGGAGTATTACAAAATTGCACAATTATCTGCACAGAAATTACATTTTGTATTATATTCATTGCAAGAACTTTGTGATCACCCTTCGTGTGTGTTTGTAGGTGACTTACATGATTTGTTCACAATGAAGATAAAATCCGACCATTGGGCATTGTTTGCTGAGGATTGTGTAGGTTCTGGGAAGAGAGTGACCATGTTACAGGTACGTTCAGTTTCCCTCAGTTTAGGTGAAAGTTACAAATTTATGGTACTTGGTATGCTGAAGGCACATTGCTAGCTCAGTGGTTACTGGTTAGTGCTCTTGACTTCCAGTCTGGCGACGTGGGTTCAAATCTTGGTAGAGGCACTCCTATGACATAAACTTTTCACTTATGAAAAATATGATAACTGACTGTTGAGCATCTTGGATTAATTTTACAGAGCAAACAACTACCCCATTTACTATGTAAAGTTTAACGCTATAGTTGTTTTTAAAATAGTAATTCCAGTGTACCTTTGTAGGTAGGTCAGTGGTTAGGGTGTTTGCCGTCTCATCTGGCAACCCAGGTTCAAACAGTGTAAAAAGGACTCAGACTTGCAGAAATAAAAGGCACACAAACTAAGGCTAAGAAGCTTAAGTTGGCATTTACCAAATGTTTTTTAAAAAATACTCTGTTATTCTTATAATGATTTATCAGGATTTAACAAAAATGCTTGTCTTTATGATTTCAGAATGTATATTCAGACTACATAGATTTTAAGAACAAGCATGTGCAAGATTTAGACATCAGTCCTACAGCGTGTGCGTTCAATACCGGGGTGTATGTAACAGATCTGGATGTCTGGAGGAAGAACAACATCACTCAACAACTAGAATACTGGCTCGTACTTAATACCAAGTAAGATTCGATACAAACTTATTTAAACATTTCCATCAAGAATTACTCATAAAATTTGCTGGAAGGGAAAGCAAGTAGAAGAGACGGTGGTATGATGCACACTTGTTTGTTCTTTTATGTTCCGCAGGGATTTCCCTGATGCAGGTTTTCTGCGGCCATGACGCAACTTTGTGGCTTGGGACCCTCATTTCTGCATTACAGTGCATCCTTGGGACCCCCAATAAAATCCCTCGAATAAACATTTTCATTTCAGCTAGAACATTTTCTTTCTGCTATTTATTGCACTAAGTCTTGTGGTGCATTGAGCAATCTGCATTTGCTGTTTTATTTATTTAAAAGTTGATACTCACTAATAATGAGCTTGAAATGCATTACTGTATAATGAAGGGACCCCCAAAATTTCTCAGAGACTCCCTAAATATAACTTTTAAAGGTCCTGCGACCCTCGTAAGAAAAATCCTAAGGAAAACTCTGGTTCCGGATGTAAAGCATTGATACACACGAGACTACCTCAGGGTTGAAAACAAGTTTACCTCTAGTAGGGTAGGAACAATGAGAAATTTATAATCAAACAACAGATTCTGTGGGGTTAAAGGCCTGAAAGAAGGGAAAAAATTAAAGGGATGATACGCATTCGTAACTGTGTTTCATGGTTAAAGAGAATTTAATCAAGTAATGTAAACAAGAAGGAAATTTCACCTGATATAGGTTTGAACCCATGACCCTCGGCATTTCTTATCAAACTGAGCTGAGCCGGGTACCTGTTGTGCAGAGGTCCTACCATTCAGGATTACAGATTAGCTGCTGTAGAAAGAATGATCGTTTCTGCACAAAATAAAAGTTATTTGCTGAAAATATTTAAAGAATTGGCAAAGTTATGGTCATTTGAAGTGCCATAAACTAAATTTTAACTATAAAGCAATGTTTGAAGCCTTGTTAAGCTGCTGCGATGAGGTCTTATAAATGGCAACCAAAACTGATTTTGAACTCATCTTATGGATTGGGAACCCTTACAACTGGTTGTGAGTCAGTTCTACAGTCCATAGTACTGTTTATACAAATTCTAAGAATCTACTTCTTTTAGAGAGCTTTATATAAAGGGGAGGTAACTCACTATGTTTCAGAGAGGAGGTGTATGGTAATGAGAGAGGAGGAGGAGGTTCACAGCCACCTATGATGCTGGTGTTCTATAATAAATATACACAGATGGATCCTAGATGGCATGTCAGATATCTCGGTAAGTTGATCACCAATGATGCTGGTGTTCTATAATAAATATACACAGATGGATCCTAGATGGCATGTCAGATATCTTGGTAAGTTGATCACCAATGATGCTGGTGTTCTATAATAAATATACACCGATGGATCCTAGATGGCATGTCAGATATCTTGGTAAGTTGATCACCAATGATGCTGGTGTTCTATAATAAATATACACAGATGGACCCTAGATGGCATGTCAGATATCTCGGTAAGTTGATCACCAATGATGCTGGTGTTCTATAATAAATATACACAGATGGATCCTAGATGGCATGTCAGATATCTGGGTAAGTTGATCACCAATGATGCTGGTGTTCTATAATAAATATACACAGATGGATCCTAGATGGCATGTCAGATATCTCGGTAAGTTGATCACCAATGATGCTGGTGTTCTATAATAAATATACACAGATGGACCCTAGATGGCATGTCAGATATCTGGGTAAGTTGATCACCAATGATGCTGGTGTTCTATAATAAATATACACAGATGGATCCTAGATGGCATGTCAGATATCTCGGTAAGTTGATCACCAATGATGCTGGTGTTCTATAATAAATATACACAGATGGATCCTAGATGGCATGTCAGATATCTTGGTAAGTTGATCACCAATGATGCTGGTGTTCTATAATAAAAACACACAGATGGACCCTAGATGGCATGTCAGATATCTGGGTAAGTTGATCACCAATGATGCTGGTGTTCTATAATAAATATACACAGATGGATCCTAGATGGCATGTCAGATATCTCGGTAAGTTGATCACCAATGATGCTGGTGTTCTATAATAAATATACACAGATGGATCCTAGATGGCATGTCAGATATCTGGGTAAGTTGATCACCAATGATGCTGGTGTTCTATAATAAATATACACAGATGGATCCTAGATGGCATGTCAGATATCTGGGTAAGTTGATCACCAATGATGCTGGTGTTCTATAATAAATACACACAGATGGATCCTAGATGGCATGTCAGATATCTTGGTAAGTTGATCACCTATGATGCTGGTGTTCTATAATAAATATACACAGATGGATCCTAGATGGCATGTCAGATATCTGGGTAAGTTGATCACCAATGATGCTGGTGTTCTAAAATAGATATACACAGATGGATCCTAGATGGCACGTCAGATATCTCGGTAAGTTGATCACCAATGATGCTGGTGTTCTAAAATAGATATACACAGATGGATCCTAGATGGCATGTCAGATATCTCGGTAAGTTGATCACCAATGATGCTGGTGTTCTATAATAGATATACACAGATGGATCCTAGATGGCACGTCAGATATCTCGGTAAGTTGATCACCAATGATGCTGGTGTTCTATAATAAATATACACAGATGGATCCTAGATGGCATGTCAGATATATCGGTAAGTTGATCACCAATGATGCTGGTGTTCTATAATAGATATACACAGATGGATCCTAGATGGCATGTCAGATATCTCGGTAAGTTGATCACCAATGTTGCTGGTGTTCTATAATAAATATACACAGATGGATCCTAGATGGCATGTCAGATATCTCGGTAAGTTGATCACCAATGATGCTGGTGTTCTATAATATACACAGATGGATCCTAGATGGCATGTCAGATATCTGGGTAAGTTGATCACCAATGATGCTGGTGTTCTATAATAAATACACACAGATGGACCCTAGATGGCATGTCAGATATCTCGGTAAGTTGATCACCAATGATGCTGGTGTTCTATAATAAATACACACAGATGGATCCTAGATGGCATGTCAGATATCTAGGTAAGTTGATCACCAATGATGCTGGTGTTCTATAATAAATATACACAGATGGATCCTAGATGGCATGTCAGATATCTTGGTAAGTTGATCACCAATGATGCTGGTGTTCTATAATAAATATACACAGATGGATCCTAGATGGCATGTCAGATATCTGGGTAAGTTGATCACCAATGATGCTGGTGTTCTATAATAAATATACACAGATGGATCCTAGATGGCACGTCAGATATCTGGGTAAGTTGATCACCAATGATGCTGGTGTTCTATAATAAATATACACAGATGGATCCTAGATGGCATGTCAGATATCTGGGTAAGTTGATCACCAATGATGCTGGTGTTCTATAATAAATATACACAGATGGACCCTAGATGGCATGTCAGATATCTTGGTAAGTTGATCACCAATGATGCTAGTGTTCTATAATAAATATACACAGATGGATCCTAGATGGCATGTCAGATATCTTGGTAAGTTGATCACCAATGATGCTGGTGTTCTATAATAAATACACAGATGGATCCTAGATGGCATGTCAGATATCTGGGTAAGTTGATCACCAATGATGCTGGTGTTCTATAATAAATATACACAGATGGATCCTAGATGGCATGTCAGATATCTTGGTAAGTTGATCAGCAATGATGCTGGTGTTCTATAATAAATATACACAGATGGATCCTAGATGGCATGTCAGATATCTTGGTAAGTTGATCACCAATGATGCTGGTGTTCTATAATAAATACACACAGATGGATCCTAGATGGCATGTCAGATATCTTGGTAAGTTGATCACCAATGATGCTGGTGTTCTATAATAAATATACACAGATGGACCCTAGATGGCATGTCAGATATCTGGGTAAGTTGATCACCAATGATGCTGGTGTTCTATAATAAATATACACAGATGGATCCTAGATGGCATGTCAGATATCTGGGTAAGTTGATCACCAATGATGCTGGTGTTTTATAATAAATATACACAGATGGATCCTAGATGGCATGTCAGATATCTGGGTAAGTTGATCACCAATGATGCTGGTGTTCTATAATAAATATACACAGATGGATCCTAGATGGCATGTCAGATATCTTGGTAAGTTGATCACCAATGATGCTGGTGTTCTATAATGAATATACACAGATGGATCCTAGATGGCATGTCAGATATCTGGGTAAGTTGATCACCAATGATGCTGGTGTTCTATAATAGATACACAGATGGATCCTAGATGGCATGTCAGATATCTCGGTAAGTTGATCACCAATGATGCTGGTGTTCTATAATAAATATACACAGATGGATCCTAGATGGCATGTCAGATATCTCGGTAAGTTGATCACCAATGATGCTTGTGTTCTATAATAAATATACACAGATGGATCCTAGATGGCATGTCAGATATCTCGGTAAGTTGATCACCAATGATGCTGGTGTTCTATAATAAATATACACAGATGGATCCTAGATGGCATGTCAGATATCTTGGTAAGTTGATCACCAATGATGCTGGTGTTCTATAATAAATATACACAGATGGATCCTAGATGGCATGTCAGATATCTCGGTAAGTTGATCACCTATGATGCTGGTGTTCTATAATAAATATACACAGATGGATCCTAGATGGCATGTCAGATATCTCGGTAAGTTGATCACCAATGATGCTGGTGTTCTATAATAAATATACACAGATGGATCCTAGATGGCATGTCAGATATCTGGGTAAGTTGATCACCAATGATGCTGGTGTTCTATAATAAATACACACAGATGGATCCTAGATGGCATGTCAGATATCTGGGTAAGTTGATCACCAATGATGCTGGTGTTCTATAATAAATACACACAGATGGATCCTAGATGGCATGTCAGATATCTTGGTAAGTTGATCACCAATGTTGCTGGTGTTCTATAATAAATATACACAGATGGATCCTAGATGGCATGTCAGATATCTTGGTAAGTTGATCACCAATGTTGCTGGTGTTCTATAATAAATATACACAGATGGACCCTAGATGGCATGTCAGATATCTGGGTAAGTTGATCACCAATGATGCTGGTGTTCTATAATAAATATACACAGATGGATCCTAGATGGCATGTCAGATATCTCGGTAAGTTGATCACCAATGATGCTGGTGTTCTATAATAAATACACACAGATGGATCCTAGATGGCATGTCAGATTTCTCGGTAAGTTGATCACAAATGATGCTGGTGTTCTATAATAAATACACACAGATGGACCCTAGATGGCATGTCAGATATCTGGGTAAGTTGATCACCAATGATGCTGGTGTTCTATAATAAATATACACAGATGGATCCTAGATGGCATGTCAGATATCTCGGTAAGTTGATCACCAATGATGCTGGTGTTCTATAATAAATATACACAGATGGACCCTAGATGGCATGTCAGATATCTCGGTAAGTTGATCACCAATGATGCTGGTGTTCTATAATAAATACACACAGATGGATCCTAGATGGCATGTCAGATATCTGGGTAAGTTGATCACCAATGATGCTGGTGTTCTATAATAAATATACACAGATGGATCCTAGATGGCACGTCAGATATCTCGGTAAGTTGAGTTAAACCATACATGCAATATCTCCGGACAGGAAACATACTGGTTTTCCCTGTGAATGTCAGACGTCATCTTGGTGACCACCACTTCTGTGTTCATAGCCCCCTGGCTTGACACTCCGCATATGTTCAACTGTAGCTTCAGAACATACAGGTTGGCATAGGGTCGGCGTTATATGACTATCACTAACTGAAATAATATTGACCAGTGAAACCTAAACAATGTTATAGGAAATGAAAATACAAATACTTTTTGAGTAGTTGTTCATATTGTAAGGAATATCAGATATGATGATTTTCTCGTAGTTCTGACTCTTTGTGGAGAAATATGATATTGCGCTAAATCCTTTTTTTTTCATTTTATACCTTTCTTGAAATCATTATTTCAGGTTGGACACGAGGTACCAGTTATACGTCATCGTTCTTGAAGCAAGCCAAGTTATTACACTGGAATGGTTTGTATAAACCTTGGTCCCGACGTTCACAACATGCAGAGATTTGGGATAGATACTTCATCACCGATCCAATGAATAAATTCATACCCGTTAGAAAGAACTGATATCTGATTAACTTAAACTCAGATATTGTGTGTGACTTAATTTACTTTAAAAATCAAATATCATTTGATTTAATTTACTGTAAAATTATTGATTTTCATGGGGGATTAAATTTTGTGGATTTCTTGGTTCCACGAAATCAAATTCCATCCCATTTATTACCTGGCATGCTAAATCCACAAATTAAGGTCCCATCGAAATTAAATGATTTTACAGTAAAAAAACATAAACTTTACTAGAATCTCAGACTCAAGTATTGTATTGTACGTATTGTTTTATTGTACTGCCAATTAGGTTCAATATAGTCATGTTCTGCTTATAAGAGAATTGTTTTGGACAATTTTGTTTTGTATTGAAGACTTTAATGGCTTCTTCAAAAATTCACAATATCCAAATTTCCGCTATATGGTGACTCTTTTAGTACATACATTTTGTATCGGTAATAATCTAATAGGAAGGTTCAGTTGATATATTTTAATGTTAATTTTACACATCACATTCAAAAAGCCAATTCAGATAAAATATCAAAGAGTCACCTTACTGATAACCTTTTATTCAAGGCGGATTCATTTAGCAGTTATAAGTAGAAAAACGCTTAAATATTGGTCCAATAAGTAACGAGATATTACTTTGATAATCCCTTTTCTTGTGCCCTCAATTTAAAAATTCATAACAACAATGTATGCACTTGAATTTGTCTTACAAGCAGAACTTTCATGTATTTGTATGTTTGTAAAGTTGGATATTATATGCTTACATGTTTGTGTACTTGCATTGTTAAATGTATATACAATAACTTTGTGATTTGATGCAAATTGTCTCCTTTGTGCCAAAACTGTATATTTCATGTTTAATCCTGCCATATATTTGTACCTGGTGTATGTTAGATTACCAGTAGTGATATTAGCTTGGAACTTGCTTGGCTCTCACTATTCAAGAAGGTGTGTCATTGTTGACCAATGAGAACTCACTATTTCAGAGGTGAGTCAATATTGACCAATGATAACTCAAATCTTCCTCAGGTGTGTTAGAAAGTATCACAATCTTTGAAATACTAACTTCTCCTTGGTCAGTTTTGAGGGGCTAACCTAATTATAAAGACTTCCTTGGAAAAGGGATCATTGTTGACAGGTAATCTCTCAAAACAAGGCCATTAACTGAACAGATGGGAGATTGATCGGTAGTCTTTATAGATCTGTGTTTGAAATGCTGGTAATTTTTCCAGGTGGTGTTCGTATTGACTGTTCATATAATATATTCACCATTTTATGTTCTGTTCACATTTTATGTCAGCTTTTGCTACATTCATATACTCATACATATTATATTGTGTTGTGTCAAAGTATTCATCAATGGTTAGAGTTGGGACAGGTGTGTGCTTGGAGGTGTGTCAGTAGTGACCAATGATATTGCACTTTGTAAGAAGGTGTGTCAGTATTGGCCAATGAGAGTTCACTAAGTCAAAAGGTGTGTCAGTATTGACCAATGAGAGCTCACTATGTTAGAATGTCGTGTTTTAATCCACTCACCGTCCCACTTCTATTATCCATTGTGATATATCACTGGAACAATGTTTGTCTTTCTTTTCTGATATTATGTATACATTGTAGGGCTGTAACGGTATACCTTGGTATACGAAATACCGCAGACTTCAGTCCCACACGATTCACGATACAAGACTTCTAAATTTCGGTACGGTTCGGTGTAAGCTTTTTATGCCCCCGGAACCGATGGTTCGGGGGCATATTAAAATCGCACCGTCAGTCCGTCCGTCAGTCCGTCCGTCAGTCCGTCCGTCAGTCCGTCCGTCAGTCCGTCCGTCCGGATTCGTTTCCGCTCAATAATTCAAGCAGTGTTTATCCGATCTTCACCAAACTTCATGAAAATGTGTAAGGCCATGAGATCTAGGTCAAGTTCGATAAACAGTCAAATTGACCTAGCCGCTTCAGAGTTACGGCCCTTGACACATAGAAAAATGGCGTTTTTTTTGGTTTCCGCTCAATAACTCAAGCATTTGTCATTGGATCTTCACCAAACCTCATGAAAATGTGAAAGGCTACGAGATCTAGGTCAGGTTTGATAACCAGTCAAATTGACGTAGCCACTTTAGAGTTACGGCCCTTGACACATAGAAAAATGGCGTTTTTTTTGGTTTCCGCTCAATAACTCAAGCATTTGTCATCGGATCTTCACCAAACCTCATGAAAATGTGTAAGGCTACGAGATCTAGGTCAAGTTCGATAACCAGTCAAATTGACCTAGCCGTTTTAGAGTTACGGCCCTTGACACATAGAAAAATGGCGTTTTTTTTTGGTTTCCGCTCAATAACTTAAGCATTTGTCATTGGATCTTCACCAAACCTCATGAAAATGTGAAAGGCTTTGAGATCTAGGTCAGGTTTGATAACCAGTCAAATTGACGTAGCCACTTTAGAGTTACGGCCCTTGACACGTAGGAAAATGGCGTTTTTTTTTGGTTTCCGCTCAATAACTCAAGCATTTATCATCTGATCTTCACCAAACCTCATGAAAAAGTGTACAGCTATAAGGTCTAGATCAAGATCGGTCAGGTTTGGTAACCGTTCAAATTTACCAAGACACTTCAGAGTTGCGGGCCTTCACACATAGAAAAATGGTGTTTCTTCCCGTTTCCGCTCAATAACTCAAGCATTTGTCATCGGATCTTCGTCAAACCTTTTGAAACATGAAAAGGTGTACGGCCATAAGATCTAGGTCATGTTAGATAACAAGATTTCAAATTGACCTACACGCTTAAGAGTTATGGCCCTTTACACAAAGAAAAATATGTCAATATCACATTTGCCCAATATATTATGACACATCTGTGACGGTGCTGATATCTTAACGTTACGTTACTATCAAAGCATGCACAGGGGGCATGTGTCGTCCTATGGAGACAGCTCTTGTTTATGAGCAAAATCATATTCAGACGACGAAAACACCTGACAGCCTTCTGATTATGTATAATAACCATATATCACTCGTTTTAATTGTATTGAGATATGCTTCATATTGTCTAAATTCACTTAAAATAGTTGATAGGCACATAATATTTGCTGTTATAGAAGCAACAAATTAATTATTACTTAAAAATTGAAGTATTTAAGCAAAAATTGAAGTATTTAAGCAGTTGTTAGAGAATAATGTATCATACCGAAATATACCGAATCGTTAGAAAAATTGACGGTACGTATCATATCGTGAGGTGAGCCCTAATACATTGTGTATAATAGTTATATATTATGTATGTTGGTGCTATTGTACTGTGAATTTACTTGCATAATACAGATTTATAGAAAGTATTAGAAAATATTTGAAACATGAATAGATGAAAAATGTACTACATCAAACTTGAAAAAGATGTATTTATGGCTCACGTCCTATATAACCTTTTTTTTCGGCCAGGTTCTAAGTTTTGTGATGACTTCTAAATTTAATGTTATATAATTATGCTGAAAACAAATTTTAGACTTTTTTTCTAAAGTCCTGTCTTGCCAATATAAAGCACAAAACGTTTGAAGCACTTATTGACCATTTTGATATGTAATTGTTGTCAAAATTTTTATCTCATACATTGAGTTAAAGGAGAAGTTTTTAAACTGTGTTGAAACAGATAAAAATGTTTTCAGATTGACCAATCAAAGCTTTAACTATCCTGTAAAATGAACTATTTGTATAATATTACTTTAAATTTGTATTTTTGTAATTTGCTTCTTTTTCATTTTTTGTTTGCTGTGTAAACTATGTGCTGCTTTTGTAATACTTGTTATAAAAATTCATGTATGCATGGCAGAACTGATCAAAATATTGCAGAAGTGATCAGCATATAGCAGAAGTGATCAAAATATTGCCAAAGTGATCAAAATATTTCAAAAGTAATCAAAATATTGCCGAAGTTATTATAATATTGCCAAAGTGATCTAAATATTTCAAAAGTAATCAAAATATTGCCAAAGTGATCAAAATATTGCAGAAGTGATCGAAATATTGCAGAAATGATCGAAGTATTGTTTTATAATATGTTTATAATAAGAGCATAAGCAAATTATGGCGTTGGGTGTCACCAATACTGCAGCTTTCTATTTGCTGATAAACTCTGACCTGAAGGATGTATCTGCAGATTATTCTGGGCTAGATATTTCAGTTTTAATTTTTCCATGACATTGGCTGCTGTCATAACTCCGAATAAGGAGATTTTTGTAAGTAGGAGTCAATAATGACAAAATAAATCTCACTATGCTGGAAGGTGAGGCATTATTGACCATTGAGCGCTCATTTTGTCAGAAAGTTTATCATCATTGACCAGTATTATATCAGTCTATACTGGAAGGTGTGTCTGTATTGACCAATGAGAGTTCACTTTGCTGAAAGTTGTGTCAGTATTGACCAATGAGACTTCACTTTGCTGGCAGGTGTGTCTGTATTGACCAATGAGAGTTCACTTTGCTGTAAGGTGTGTCTGTATTGACCAATGAGAGTTCACTTTGCTGGAAGGTGTGTCTGTATTGACCAATGAGAGTTCACTTTGCTGGAAGGTGTGTCTGTATTGACCAATGAGAGTTTACTATGTCAGAAGTTGTGTCAGTATTGACCAATGAGAGTTTACTATGTCAGAAGGTGTGTCAGTATTGACCAATGAGAGCTTACTATGCTGAAAGTTGTGTCAGTATTGACCAATGAGAGCTTTTTATGCTGGAAGGTGTGTCTGTATTGTCCAATGAGAGCTCACTTTGCTGCAAGGTGTGTCAGTATTGACCAATGAGAGTTTATAATTTGCTTTACTAGATTTAGTATTATTCTTGTCCTAGTCATTATTTTGTACTGTAGTGCTGTTTCCTGCCATTTATATGTCTATGTGTACATATACATCTGCAATAAAGTTTACATCATATGAGTTATTTTGTTATCTTTTAAGTATTGTCCTGTTTGGCCTTCTAGGGCTGAAAACTACATTATTCTTATAGTGTCCATAACACCATAATGTTCCTCATCTTTGTTTTCAATTGGTTGTCATGCTTGAAGTTAGGTCTCATAATGTCACTGAAGTGTAACAATGCCATTGCGTAAAATGATAATACAGTAAAACTTTGTTAAGACGAGCATCGATATCATGAGCATTTGGCTTATGTCGAACATATTTCGAAGTCCCAGTCAATTTGCTCTATACTGTATATACGGGTACATAACGAGCATCGTTATTTCGAGCACCCGGTTTATGTCGAGCATTTTACCTCTCCCGATGACTCCTGGAGATAACTAATGTTTTACTGTATATTAGAAGTGTAACGAAGCTTTTAACGTTACATTGTTTAAAGCATAGACGACGTTCTTGGTGTTTATAATACTTCACTTGTAGTACTTGTGATGTTTCTTTTGAAAAGCAATTTTATGTGATAAATAATTATGATATTCAATTGTGACGTTTCACAATGCATTTATTGAACTCATTCACGCGACGCGGTAATCATATGGTGTTTTAACTAGCTCTCAGTTCACCGTGATTCCATGCATAGGTCGAAACATGTGCCTACTATTTGACTAGCATCCTAAACCCATTGCTCATTAATCTTATATAAGACATCGCTATGTAGGGAAGTGTGACAGCATTAACCAACGATAGTTCATTATGTCTGAAGGTGTGTCAATAGTGACCAATGACAACTAGCATTAATGTAGCACAGTGTTTCCCCATTATCTGTCCCAAAAATCAAGCCCCAGATAATTAGAGTTATAAACCAAATATTAAGTAACTCTCCTTGTTCGCAACTGAGTTAGCCGACAGTTTAATTAATTAACAAACAACTGTAGTAGCTTGATTATCGTGTACTAGGTTAATTTGGTTACGACAAAAGTTAATATGTGTGGTATTTATAAACTTACTGTTGGATTTACTGTATTGTTTACTACACGTATACTGATCTACAGTAGAATGTAAACCATATGAGTCGAACTAGTAAAGAAAATATCGTATTTAGCAAATTGAATGGTTAACAAAATACTCATTTTGCATGAGTTGCTCCCCTTAGTATTTAAATCATGCATTTGTTGTTTACAAACTTTGTCAACAAACCATCTGGTTGTTTTATTACAATTTCTTCCATTTTAGGTGTTTTCCACATTTGGGAATCAACTAAATTAAGTGCTCAAATTGCATCATTCCGCAGACTTAGTTTGACTTTAAGATCCAACAAGTATAAGGGTCGCTTCATGTAGAATTTTTGTCATTTGAATCATGAAAGGAGTTACTTTAAAGAATACAAAATGAAAATGCTGCATTTAAGCTATATGAGTCTTTGAAACAGTTAATAGTATTGGGACATGTACCGATGGCACCAGGAACATAATTGTGTCCGTTCTTTGTATCAACGTTAGGGATAATACCCCCAGTAGGACTTAACTGGTCCCGCTTGTATCCTTTCCCACTCAATCTACAATCATTTGGAGCAGGACACGTGGTACCAGTCTAAGTAGGACGCTGGTTAAAGAGGCATTCCCTGTAACTAGCATATTTTTTCACTTTCACATTAAATGAGCTAAATGGACAAAACACAATAAACTATCATAATTTGTCAGAAGAAAGTATGTGCAAGTATGTCTCTTTAATGTCAAAAATATATTTTAGTCACCAATACTATTTTTCGCTTCAAGCGATTTATTATTCTGTGGTCAAAGGGAAACCACTAGTGAATATTTTTGCTCGCTACGGAAATATGTTTTCATTCTATTCTCGGTAATAAATGGGAGCTTTTTGTTGACAATTAGAGGAGTTTAAGTAATAATGATCCCATTCAATGTATAATATTCCTGATTCGATTTAAACGATCAAAGTTATGGGGAATATAAAGTATAAAGCCACGTTAATTGTGTGTGTCAGTATAGTTGCACTCGCTTCAACTGAAAGTGTACGACAAAAGTGTTGTTTTATAAATTATAAAATTTTATACAAAGTTGGACGTGAAAAACTGAAAATATTGCGCTCTGATTCTGGATGTTGTTGGTTGAATACAATGAGTTCATCGTCGTTCAATGTTGGGGAAAGGTACGTGAATATTATTGTAAACAATAATTATAGTTATTTCTTCTGTTATATTTTATCATTTGTGAAACGCCAAAAACTGTTGCCGCAGAGCATATGCGAGTATGTGTCGTGTGTCGACAAAGTACATACACTTTCAATAACTTTGATTAATCTACAAGACTGTATTCAACCAGGTGATGTGTTTGGTATTTATTTTTCTTCACCCAACATTTCGTTATATTTCACAACCATTTGATTAAAACTCCGGGTTGTCTTAGAAACATGAATCAATCTGTACCTACGAAAATGTAAACCGGTCTCGCCAAAATGATGACTTGCTAGGAAACAGTAATGACAGATACCACGAACTGTTTATCCAGTCTGATAGAAGTTCGAGGCATCGACGAACTCAAAGCAAAGGCCTGCACAAGTCTGTTCGTTGTGATAGATTTCCTGTTTTCTTATAGAAGTAGACGTTTTTAGATTCCACTTCAATACAATCTTTCCATCTGACATTGCTGTGTAGGACAAATGACTATATGTATTGACATTGTCACCTAAGTACGGAATACCGTTAGGGCCATCGTGGTTACACATTAAAATCCAGAGGGCGACAATGCGATAGTGCGATAGTACGATGGCGACAACGCGATAGTACGATGGCGACAATGCAACAACGCGATAGTACGATGGCGACAATGCGATAGTCATATCGTACTATCGCCATCGTACTGTCGCATTGTCGCCATCGTACTATCGCGTTGTCGCATTGTCGCCATCGTACTATCGCATTGTCGCCATCGTACTATCGCGTTGTCGCATTGTCGCCATCGTACTGTCGCATTGTCGCCATCGTATTATCGCATTGTCGCCATCGTACTATCGCATTGTCGCCCTCTGGATTTTAATGTGTAACCACGATGGCCCTAACGGTATTCCGTACCTAAGACCTTCCCACAACCTTGCCCTTCTGCCCAGGAGACAATGTATGGATATTGAGCGGAAGCTCATGCTTTTTTAATTGGACTACTTGTTGCCATTTCAACACTTTTATTTCATGTGACACATGCATGCTGTTTGCTGTTTCATTGAGGTTTTTTTATCTTCTCTTTTGTTTTTTTATGATACTTACTCTAACAAAACTAAGACAAAACAAGAACGCCAAAAATGAGGAGACTATTAAACGGCAATTAAGATAAACCGTGTTCATAATGATGACCGAAGACTACTGTATAAGAGGTTAAGGTAGCGATGTGGAAACATTTGCTCCTCCCGAAATAATCAAATTCGTTTACATTTCCTTGGTCATAAATGTTGGCTTACATAAAACTTTACTAAGCAATGGAAAATAACGCAGACATTACCACACGCCAAATGTCTAAATTAAAAAAGGCTAAAGTTTCGACACGTAGAAACATCCCCTTGCTCAGTATAATTAAAGATTCAGTAAATGGACACTTGCGTACACGTCGTTAATCAAGCACTGAACATGTCATTAATAACGGTGTGTTCTCCTTTTTGTGACTCTTATAGTCCCTGGCTGTGCTTACTACGTTGTTCATTTTTCTAAGCCAAATAGCTCACTGTTAATAGCTCACAAACTAAATATTGGATCAAGTACCTATATTCATCAGCACAAATAAAATGTATACATATTTTGTAATTTATTTAATATATAGATATTAGCAGCCGCGACATCAACTTTAAATTACATGACTTTGTATAATATCATAGTTGATGTTACGTTTTGCCGCCAGCATATTTTAACTTAAAACGTTCATATGCATATCTTAAATAATTAAGTATCAGCGTACATACGTGCATGTGAATGAAGTGATATAGTACTAAAAGTACATTTTTGCCTAGTTTATTACATCTACCATACGTTTATTTTACATACTGTGCATGATATGAAATGTAGTGTAATTAATTAAACATCATACATCGTTCTTCAATTAATAATTAATCAATCATTAACCTTGATAACGTAACGCTCAAACCCATGTAACACACTTTACAATTACAAAATTAATCTTAACGATGGTTTTGCATTTTTAGCTGGACTTTACGAATATAAAAGTTAAGCCATTGCGTCCGTAGCTCAGTGGTTAGTGCGCTTGCCGTCTAATCTGGCGACCCGGGTTCAAATCCGTGGATGGAGGTACATATACATGCCTGTCATGTTTCAGTAGAAATAAAGCAAATAAAGGCTATGCTAGGCATAATTATTTTTTTAAAAAAGGACAAAAAAGTTGAGCTATTGTCGTGGCCGGATCGTGTGTGTTTGTATTGGTTATGTTTATTGTCAGTGTCATTTTCTCAACGGCAACCAATATGTATCCTCTTGAAACTTCGCATAGTTATTCACAGTCACAAGACTGGTGACCAAGTGACCTGTTTGTAATGATGTATACCTGCTCTTGTTACTATACAAAACCAGAAAATCGAGGGCCTGGGGTACTCGTAGACGGTGCTCTAATTTCGTTTTAATTCGCCCAACCAGCCACCATCTATTTACATTTGTACTTATTTTCTTTTTTGTGTTGCTCCTGGATTTTGCCATAATAACTTTAATCAAAATGTATTCTTAAATGTTTTAGGATTTTTTGACATCTCAAACTAGGTACCCCAGGTTTTATACTAACGTTATTTGAAACGATGACTAGGTCTTTCCGTTTGTTTTGAAGCTGGAACTTTCTATTTCAGCGGTTTAGTTTAATTTTCTAATCCACGTTTGTGTTGCAATTTGTGCCTCGTGAGGTCTGTGTATTTTTTTGCGAGATCGGCTTTTAACTAGTTAGCTGCCTTCCCTGTCCGATTTTGTATTAATAAAGTAGTTTTATCGTAATGGACATGATGTTTTTCACTGTCTTCATATCCTATTAAGATATTCAAGGCATTGAAAGTACAGTAAAACTTCGCTATTGCGAGAACCGATATCACGAGCACCCGATCTATCTCAAACAAGTTTTAAACCAATATCCGTTCGTATCGCCAATACATGTCATTGGGATATTATGAGCACCCGGTTCATCTCGAGCATTTAACCTGTCCCAAACACCCGTCGAGATAAAGAAGTTTTACTATAGTATGCTATAATATCACATTGTTGGTATACACGTTGCAAATCAAACTTAACAAGTTTAGCATTTTATGTAATATTATATGTACTTCATGTAATTGTGATGATATTGAGTGCAATAAGCAAGATGGTTTACTGAAGATAACAAAACCACAAAGATAACGGATGTAGGTATCTACCGCCAGCTTAGAACGAGAGGGTCGTCCGTACTACTAAAGACCTTATACAGTAAGAATCATACATAAATGTAAACTGCACTAAAATGCGTATCATGAAAATCGGAACTTGTCATGTTTACTAAATTGAGAATCAAAAGTTGATTTTTCAATTAGTAAAGAGTAGTATTCGGACAGTTCATTCTTTTTTTTCACAACATCGATTCTGTACTTACATGTTTGACCTTTCCAGAATAAAATGATTTGATTACATATACACTGCAGTAGGGACTATAATGTGTTTTTATATGATAGTGTTATATAATTAGCTGAGGGCGGCTTATTCAAAATTTGAACCCATCTTTTAAACTTGCACCATAGTTGTTCATATGACCGAACATTAAGAAAATCCATTTATTTCAAATTTCTCTTTCACAACCGCTCTGCATCCAAGATGGTGTCCAATATTGTCGCCGTTTTTCTGAGAAAATGATTCTGTGCACTTATACAGACCCGTATTGTATAGTTTTTCAGAAACACTTGTAATACTAAGTCTTAGTGTGATAAGAGCTCATTTCTATGTTCCATTCTACACTAAGTCATGGTCCTAACACGACACACATGTTGTTTGTTTATTATTTCCAAGTATTTATACAAACTACTTTAAGAAGAAAAAAACTCCCGTTTCGAATTAATGGTAAGTATTTTTCCGGAATTACGAATGAATGTTAGGATTGCTATCAAGTACATGTATTTAGTTGATGTGTTTATGCTTTTATCGAAATTGTTTGATTGCTAGATGAGGATATTTCAAACAATGAAGAACATCACTGTAAATTGAAAAGATGAAACAAGATGTTTTGAAACGTCGCAAGAAAAAAACAAAAATACGTTATTTTCCTGTTATGTTTTCATAATTGAAAAGTCACAAATACATTGTACCACGAACATCATCTCGAAGGTGTGACCAGGCCCGCAGCATAAACTTTCCTAGAATAAACAGAAAGAAATGTAGGTACTTACCGGTTTCACCCGGAGGGGCTATAGATTTGTACGTGTCTATCGGTCCGTCAAGAAATCAGGATCCTGCATAATATTAATTATTTGTTGTCTTTGTATACGATCCTGTGAATACATCAGTATATACATGATGAACGTTCTTATCATTCGTACTGATTAACTTTAAAGGTTTCAACCTAATTACCTTAATGAATTCATCCTTTTCACGATACTAATTACTTAATAATTAGATATTTCTGCGTGCCAAATGCTAGCGCTTTTTGAATTTTTAGCCGTTCAGTGCGCTAAAATTTGAGCGATAGCCCATTTCATTTTCATATTTCTACGTAGACGAATGGTATAGTGTGCACTTGACTGTGGTAAATATATGTTTAATTAACAATTTGTTCATTCATAAAATTCCAAGTCGCTACCTTTAATTAAGCATATTCTAATAATTATTGTACTGCACAGTATAGAGAACAAGTCAACCGTGTTGAAAATATTCATGTACAGTATTAAGTATGCGTATAATTAATTTATCATGTTCAAATTAACAAATGTACATGGCCTTTATAAGGCTTAATTTTAAGGTGTATTTGTGTGATAGTAAAATAAATATTGTTTACCTTAAGTAGTATATCGATTGGCTCGTTCAAAGTATGTTGGCCTAATGTTAATAGTAAAGATCGATTCGTGTAGGAAATACAGACATGTGGTATATTGATTGATCAAGAAAGTATAGCGTGTGCTTGTATTGTACATTTATATGGCTGATTTTAAATGGCTGATGAATATCTTAGTTCTCAGTTCTGCAATTATGTGCATATAGGATTATTTAAACTATAAGGGATTACTCATTTAGATGGTGATAAGTGGGGGTGGGCATGTATCACCTCAGGCCAGATTGAGGACTAAGGTCGGGTATAAACCGGTCACATCTATGGAGGAAGGGGGAGACGATGTACAATTCCTTGTGTAAGTTCTGTTTATACATTGTATGTATTTATTGATAACAGAGGCGTAGCTAGTTGGTGAATTGAGACAAGCGTTTGATGAGCGGATCTTTTCGAATTTCCGATATAGCAACCCTTTCTCACGGAAAATAATATATTATGTCCTAGTAGCGAATACACTGTTTGGTAATTTTCTGTATTAAGGCCCATGAGGCCGAGGACCATGTTAGTACATATTTGTTATTGGCCAGGCATAGGTATAATCTGAAGATATGGGGACTACCGATCTTTTTTATCAAGAGATAACTTGATGGCGTAGTCCTGGGATTGATCAGGGGTAATATCGGTAGTTTAGGCAAATCAAGTTGGACTAAAGATTTTTATAACTTTCGAAAATAACACCTGTGTGGCTATCTTTATGTATTATACATGTATTTATAGTTCACCCTACTTCTTTGTCCAATCAAAAGCCAGGGATTTTCAAAATTTTGGACCACTTATTCATTTATTTGTGCAATGGACATAATAACTATTAGTAAATCCATTTATTAGGACAATTTGGCTGTTTCCTAATATGGAAAACTAGACCCGCCTACTCTCACAATTTTACTGTTATTTTATCAGCAATTTATAATCTGCTTATGAGGGACGATCGATATATAACGGTGAAAATGCTTATAACTTTTTATTATCCGTCTGATTTTACTCAAACTTTGGCCGGGTGTAGCAACCTGTATTAGCAATGAATCAGTAAATAATCAGGATCATAGCAAAAGTAAACTGAAATCTACGGTTGCTAAGGCAACCCTCAATATGCGTAGACAGGGCATTTTTCGGAATTTTTACCGTTTTCAATCATATTCAAACCATAACAGTTTTCATATTAGCAATAGTACCTTGCTGAAATTTGGCACATATAGTCGCATAAGACTTACCATACTGTTGGTGACATCATTAAAAGGTTCTGTCTTTTAAATGTTACGTCACGCACGTGAGACCGTACCGCGTTAGCAAAAATTGCGGAAGACTGAATACTTCCGATAAAATATTTAGTTTTAAAGAAAATAAGTACCAATCAAGTTGCTTGTGTAATTTAGTGATCATTTCGTGATAATGTCATGCCAAAAGCTTTGATTTATCTATAGTATGACATATTTAACGTGAATGGCAAAACGCATGTGATCTAACCCGCGCTGGGAATAACGTGACGTCGACGTCAGACATCCGTACATCAATGTTGAATGTTCGCAATGAAGTACCGAAGTACTTTTCTCCTCATTATCGAATTAGCAATGAGGAATAAATGTTACAGGAGTGTATTCTGAAAAAGTATTTTAAAAAAACAATAATGAAATTCTGCATTTGGAGTGAGATTGTAAAATATTAACAAACGTTACGTTTTCTGTGCAAAATGATGTTGCCCCGCCTACCGGTTTCATTGGTCGACAAAAATGTTCTAAAATATAACACATGTATCTGCCACCAAATAAAATATGTTCAGATGACCGAGCTTTCACGATTCCGTGATTTGCGTGACTATTGAATATCTCATGCCAGATTGATACCAATCATGCACGTGGTTCATGTGTTGTGTGAGACTCTACTCCGTGGTAAACCTCCTATTAGGTAAAGAACCACTAAATGCCTCCGCGGACCAAGTAGTCCTTAAAAAACTTTGGTTTGCCTGTAAATGGAGATATTTCTTGACAAATGTGGAGTTGAATGATGAAATTGAGTTTAAATGGTTGATAAGTATGCATGTGGTGTAGTAAAACTGTAATATTTGTATTATTCCGCTATTTTGTTCTTGATACCAAAGTGAAAGTAGACTAGAGTAAAACCCAGAGACATGCGTAAAAACGGATAGACCGTGTTTGAAGGACAAAAACTTTCTTAGATACACGACCCCCTTTTTTTATTGCATTGTTTTGAAGCTTAAATGCCCCTCTTTACAATGATATATGTGGTCCAGGTGGCCATAGACTAAAAAAAGTTGAAAATTGGGGCCTACTATGGCCAATTTACATTGAGCTATAGAGCAAATCTATTTGGTGGTTTTAAACCTATAACTGTTGTCATAGACCAGCACGTGTTTATATAAGGAAACAATGTTAAGGATTTTACATAACGAATACATATCAAATATACCAACACTAGATATCACACATGTTTAAATAAAACATTTTGAGCTCGCCTTCGTTAATTGAATGTAACTAGACTCGGCCGATGTTCGAACCAGGAAACTGGACCAAGGCTGCGGTGACACTAAACCTACACGCATTATAAATATTTATTTTGAAGTATTGTTTCAATGTTTTATGTTTACAGTACCGAGGCGTTAGACAAGTCAGATAATGGACGGACTAGCAAGTTTCAGATGCGCATATTGTTTTTGTTTCTGGTGTTCTTCATCGTTTCTACAATAAGTTTGATTATAGCCATCATTCTAACAACTCTAACACCAGCTACACATCTACAATGTGATGGTAAGTATATAGCTTGGCTATTTTGACCTGAACCCGACCTTTATGCAAGAATATATCACAGGGCACTTGCTTTGAATATATCAATTTCCGCGAGTAAATCGTGTAATATCGGTATTGTAGAATTGTGTTTACATTACATCTCGAGCGTCTTCTCGATACTCGATTATGAAAACATCCAATCAGTGTTGTAAACGTAGGCAATATATCGACTATTAAATGATGCTTATCAAAAGGTAAGGCACGTGTCAAATTAGCCAAGCTATACCAAACTGTTTTTATTTATAGCCATCACTCTAATAGGTCTAGAGCGTTCGCTGCGAGTGCTGGGGTCCCGTGTTCGATCGCAGGCCGCGTCATACCAAAGACGAAAATATTAACAGTCAATCCTTTGCTTGACGCTCAGCATAGAGTGAATCTGGCTTCTCTTCTCCCATATCTTCGTCTCGATGGAGATCATCAGAAATTATGTGTCGAGTGTGATTAATAAAATATCAGGCGGATTTCACAATTTACCAAAAATGACTTAAACTTAATGTAAACTTAAAGTGTATAGAGCTATATTGGATGATATTTTTCAGTTTAAGTTTCAAAAACTGAAAAAACAATTAATATGCTTTCGTATCCATTAGGTCATTTTTCGCTTCAGTTTTAACAGAAACTCTCTCTGTGATTTATTGGACATGCGAACTGTCCATTTTTATATGAAAGTGTTTTAGAACACCCTATGAAATTATAAGAATCGTCTACTTTCGACGATTGAATCAAAGTACACGGAACCCAACCAAAGTTTTAATTTGCAATTAAGGTAGTCTAGTATCATACTATAAACGATGCAAGTAATTATTTTGACATTGAATGACTGTTAGAATACAGATCTATATACTTTAAGCGTTTGTTGGTTACAAGAGTACATACATGTACGTGTATATAGCAAAAACTCAAAGAATATGATATTATCACATGTTTTCCCATTTTATCTTCACATTATTGGCCTCTATACTGGGACATGTTGAATTTAGATCACCCTGCATACGAGTGTACTATTTCACGTACTAGCGTCAATCATCGTCAGGTATATAGTGCGCCATTTCTGGGTTGCTTGGAAGTTGAGGGTTTAACACAAACATTAGATAAAATGCCCTACTAGAGTAACATATATAAGTAGTGATATTTGGTTCAGTCTGATCTTCGGGTTGTCGCACTCAGACGTCAGCCATGCTACAGTTAACAACGTTCCTAGTTTGTCTCGCACTGTGCAGGGGATTTATACTTTTCGATGGTATTTACACTTTCCTTATCTAATTCATTTACGATCGAATGTGAAATATTGTTTTAAAACTTTTTATCTTCATCTCAATGTGATGGTCCTCATCGTCACAAGGGTATGGCAGAAGAGAAGCCAGCTGCCCTTATAGACCGAGCGTCTAGCAACTTGTATATCAATATAAAATAAATTATACACATGTATTAACATTTTGCCATTAATTATATGTCCAAAATTGCTTTATAATCGCAATTATTGTAACATTTATGCAATGTTTGAATTAATTAATGTACAATTAAATATTATCAATAACATTATTTTAGACGCCAAATACTGATGTCCCATAATATGAGTGACCATTACACACGACTACCAGGATAAAATGATTTGATCTCATATGACATTTTCATATTATATTGTATCAACATTTCAAAGTTTTATTCAATTATATTGCTATCAATACAAGCAGTAAACAAAATTCTTGCAAAAAGTCAGTTTTTCGATAAATGTTAAAATGACGTCAATAATTCATTAGTATATTTGCAATGCGTAGTTGTGTTATGTTGTGTTGTTACGATGTTCTGTAGAGTGCTTCCGATTTCCCCAAGCATATCGCTGGCTTAGAATCAGAAGTTCGTAAGTACACATTTAAATCTATATTTTGAGAAAACAAGAAAAAAAGTCCGGCAATTACTCTTTACTTATGGTAAAGCAAGCTGTTTCAACTTCCGTTTGGTCAACATGAAAAGTTCCGATTTTCATGAAAAAACCTCATAAGAAGCGCCTAATGTTGATCTAAATTTCTAATATGCATCAGACATTTTCATTCTAAGCCAGCGATATATATTTAAGAGCAAATTTTATTTTTTTCAAATGCATTGCCAGATGACATCCATATATGTCATACATATTTTTAAAAAAACTGTCTCTACTTTAATCGCAACTTGATACAATTTTATAGATGCATAAAGTAAAATATTTTTTCTGCAAAACGAGGTTTTTGTTATTTCTGCATTTTGAAATTACAGGAGAAACAATACAAACGCATAAATGAGAGTTCACTGTATATGAAGGTGTGTCAATATTGACCAATAACAGCTCAATATACTGGAAGATGTGTCAATGCTGACCAATGAGAGCTCAGTATACTGGAAGGTGTGTCAATGCTGACCAATAAGAGCTCAATTTACTATAAGGTTTGTCAATATTGACCAATAAGAGCTCAATATACTATAACGTGCGTCATATTGACCAGTAGGACCTCACTGTATTTGAAAGTGTGTCATTATTTAAATTTTCTTTTCAGGGTCTCCAGATCCAAGTACAGGTAAGTTTATTTTAATTTTATAATTAAAAGAACAATTATAACTTGTGTATAAAAACATCCATTTTGAAAAGTGAAAACTAAATATCTGGGTTACAGTTGTGGACTGTAGAGCTATCGTAGCCAAAGTGGAAAATGGTATAGCTTGACCAGATTAAACTGAGACTCATTAAAGTCCGTAAGCTCGTCCGGCTATATTTGGCTGTATTCGATTCGTATGTGTATTTACTATGTACCGATATCTCCGTATACGGCCATATATAATTGTAAGTATATATTTTAAAACTTCTGAATTTTCCGGACTTGAACGAATTTTGCAAGTAGTCTCAGTTTAATCTGGTAGGACAATACGTTCAACGAAAGTACCTTCTAATGATACAAAAAAAGTTAAAAAAAAAAGTTAAGTTACCAATTTTCTAGGGCTCTTTTCAGCTGTTAGGCCGCTCAAGCACCCTTTGACATTTTAACTCCCCTGGTCATTGGGCTACATATGGAAACCTACACTCGTGTCTCCCTGGGGAGACTATTTCTCTCCTGTGGTGTGGCAGCCAACATCGATCTGCGGCGCCCAGGAATAGACACTGCTCTCACAGGTACCTTTTTACACCATGGTGGAGTGGAGCTGTGGGTCTTGCTCAGAGATTTTGACCAGTGGTCCAGAGGGGGATCGAACCCGGGACATCTCGATCCCGAAGCGCGCGCCCTACCTCTAGGCCACCGTTCCCCACATGTTCATGCATAAAGGTCAGGGTCAGACATATCAGATGTTCCCAATCTTCTGCTAAAACGTAGTACCCATGTGCTCACATGTCACAGTGAAATATTGCCTTCCTTGCAAATTTGTAAACGCATGATCTTGATGGTCTTAATACCGCTATTATCACTAAATTTGGGTCTGGTATCTTGGTAACGCAGAAATTCACAACTTTATATAAGTAGATAAAGATAATCTTACAATTAAGTGGTTCGTCAAATATACTGTCTACTTCCTGACAAGTATATGCACTGATGTTAACATAATGCTTAGTCAGCTAATTCTGAAAAAACAACATCACGGACCGTATTGACATACATTTGTAGATACTTCTTTAGTTTTGAGGGAAGTGTGTTTTTTATTGTCCTCGACATTTTAAGACTCTATTTGACTTAAGAAGTAACGTTACACAAATGCATTGTATTTCTTGGCTTTGTATGGACCGAAACAAAACATGATGTAGTACATTGCAAACGGGTTAACCTTACCACAGCCTTTATGCATGAATTTATTTCGTCATCTTAGTGCTATCGTATTCGAAGTCGCCATTTTTTGTAAACATAATACTAGTATTACATTACCGAACACCGTATAAAAGGTTATTTTTATGTCACCCATACATCTACTCGTGAAGTCTATTTCCAAATACAGAGCTTTATATCGACGCTATTGGTTATTCATTTTGTTCTATAAGGAAGCACTTGTGGTCAGTAAAAAATGGATCTTCACTAAATTTGGTATTTCTTTCTCTTTCTAGGTCCATCGAAAGCACGTAAGTAAAACATGTTCAATAAATAAACTCAATTAATAAAGTCCTCATCCATATCGAACATAAAGGCCTATCAATGCGAAGTGCGAACGTATATATACCACTAGCTCGGTCATTATTGTTGTCAAACATTTTGTTCGAAGTGTCTCTTGCTTACTAGAATACAATTAGGGTCGTACGCATACAGTAAACCTGGTCACGCTGATGAGAACTGATGAAAATAACATAGAGGTCACACGGTCCTGACCAAAGGTCAATGCTCTGTATTTATTCACGAAATGTTTGTATATGTTGTCAATGCTTGGTGACTAGTCATTTCAAGCCTCTTCATTTATAAGGTGGTACGGTGGTCGAGCGGATAGCCTGCTTGACTGCTGATCGAGAGGTCCCGGGTTCGATCCTCGGCCGGGGCACTTGATCATTTCTGAAACGCTTTTCTGTGTTTCCCACCTAACTAGAAATGAACTGGTTAGCAACCCAGAGGTAGTCTCGCGTGTATCGGTGCTATACACCGGGCACGTTAAAGAACCAAGGTGTCTCTTCGGAAAGAGCTAGGGCATCTCGCCCGGATACCTTGTATCACACCACTATCTCTTCCACCTGCTGTCCCTTCAGCAAAAACACAGGACTGCATTGGAAATAAGTGCTTACACTTTCATGGGTTATCCTTGGCCGAGAGGTTTAAATAATTACATATGCTAACATTGATTATCTGTCAATTACACCAGTCTGAGAATAAAAAATATAACGTATGCAATTCAAACGCAATCGGTGATGAATCTCATAACCTGTTTAACTAAGTGTACATATTTTGACTATGGTAGTAAATATCTATCAACTGGGAGAATACGGTCTATGATTTAATATAATTTTAATATGTTTTTCTTGTCTTCAGAGGGTGTGTGTCTCACTAAAGGATGTGTCATAGCAGGTAGATTCTGGTTTCTATTTCTATCTCATATGTTTGCGTCCCATCCACTTGAGATCGCGGTTGCATAAACATGAAACTTAAACACACAAAAGCACCACGGTGAACATAAATGCTTCTTGGACTGTGACATTTTTGTGTCCAGGGCCGGTATTTATAAATAATCTTAAGTGAAAACTCTCTTTCTTTTTCTTAAGTGTATCAGCTAAACAGGAAAACTAATATTAACAATTATTTACATTGCTTAGAAGCATTATGTAAAGAGCTATAATAATATACTAGAAAACATGGGCTATTGTTCATTTCTTTTGAGATAAGGGCAACTCAAAATCTTTTAACTTAAGTCAAAATATTTAAGATTTCACTAAAGATGCTTTATAAATACCGGCCCTGTACTACATGTTCAGTAACACAAATATATCTGACGTGTATACAAAATTTGTCATATTTCAACACGACTTGAAGTTGTTTTAATACTTTTACTGTATCGTCATTGTTTTATAACCTTCGTGTTACGAAAAGTAAATCTCTACGCAATGAATTACCATCTTGAGACTAAAATCTTATTCGTTTTATTATTCATGCATATGTTCAATTTCTAGCTGCACGAGTGGAGAGTGCCATGGACGAGTCAGTTAAGCCATGTGATGATTTCTATAACTTCGCCTGTGGATCTTGGTTGCGTAAAAACGTCATACCTGAGGATAAAAGTTCGTTTGGTACCTTTACCAAACTTCGTGACGACGTCGATATTATAATGAAAGGTATATCATAATAAAACTTGAAGAAAGGAAGTTAGCCCATTTAAAGTCTTAATGTAACCTTTGTTCCATACCTTTGGTTGTATGAAGATAGATAACTTACACAAAAGTGAATAGACTCTATTTATACTTAATGTATTTTACGAGTCCTCTACTTTCGTTTACGTTGATAGAGAATGTCAGCTTGGACCAATGAGATTTCAACATGCTTGAAGATGTGTCAGTATCGAACAAATGAGAGCCCATTATGTAAACATAGCGTTTTAATGTTTGTTTGATCAAACAAGAAACTAACCGATTGTAATTACCTGCAGATAAAATTGAATTTGACAGTTTGTGAGTATTTTCATTCGGTGCAAATATGAAATAACGTGAGCTCACTCTATTTGATGGTCTGTCATCTTAACCATTGATAACTTGCTATGACGGAAGTTGTCTCATCATTGACCAATGAGAGCTCACTATATAGGAAGGTGTGTCAACATTAACCAACGAGAGCTGGCCTAATTAGAAGTTGTGCCAGTTACAGTTTTGAGTGTTTTCATTCCTATTTCAGCTATTCTGGAAGCCAATGTCACAGGAGAAGCTCCTGTTGTTATGAAGGCAAGAAACTACTTCAAAGCTTGTGTCAATGAAGGTATGTAAAATGCGTGTCTAACCAATAAGAGATCACTATGTTGGAAGGTGTGTCAATATTGACCAATGAGGGCTCTCTCTACTGGAAAGTGTTTCTTACTGACCAATGCAAAATAATCTCGATGCTATTTGTGTCAACAAACTGTAAAATATATGTTCATCTATCTCTTCCTTACACACTTATTTAGTATATCCATACACCAATGTATACTCTTTTCTGGTATAATAATTATTTTAAATGGTTCCAAATATTTTGAAAACAGTAAGCTAAATTTCGCTGAACTTTGTCCCTGTCCGCTTAAAATTGTAAGTGTTCATAGCTCTTTCCAAACAGACTTAGTGGTTCTTTAACGTCCCTGGTGTATAACCGATACACACAATACTATATTATACCTTACGCAACAGATTGATCTTTTATGAAGCTCTTTTCTCTTGCCTTAATTTTTAGAGTTGTGATAGTATTGACCATTGAGAGCTCACTATGCTTGAAGGTTTTTCATGTGGAATATTGTTATATTTATGAGTGTTTTACTGACATATTGTGTGTCTGTTTCAATTTTACAGACAAAATAGAAGAGCTTGGACTGACCTATATACACAGCTATATGGAGGGATTTGGTGGATGGCCCGTACTGGGTTCAAATCCTGGTGGAAAATGGGACCCAAGTTCTTACAATTTTGAAGACTTGCTCGTATATGCTCGCAAACATATCAACTATATACCATTGATAGATGTCGGAGTAACTAGTGATGATAAAAATCCGACTAAACATATCCTCTATGTGAGTACTATATTGTAGAGTAAATATAACTATTTCAGCCCCATAAAGTAATTGTTTCTGATTTTAAAATTACTGAACATTTAGCCTCACAATAAATATGGCTTTATGTGTTTTATTCATTAGAAACCTACCGAATCACGAAAAAGAAACCAATTAACAGTTTTATCTGGATTATCAATTGGCATCAACACTACAAGGCACACGATATGATTGTAGTTGTAGTGTCAATATTAACATATGAGAGGTCACTTTGTAGAAAAATGATATCTTGAATAATATTGGAAGGTGTGTAAGCTTTGACCAATACGAGATTAATATTTTCAATGATGTTTTAAGCAAGTTAATTATTTTCCAATATGCGTGCTTTTTATTCTATCATTTGTAAAATGTTAAAAATTGTTTGTAAATATTGAAAATGAACTTAACATTGACCAGTTAAGAAGGAGAGTTATTTGAGGAATTACAAATTTTCCTATTTCGCCATACAGATTGACCAGCCAGACCTGGGTATGCCAAGCCGTGATTACTACTTGAAAGCCAGAGATGACAAGACTTTGATGGCGTATCAAACCATGTTAGAAGAATTAGCCGTAGCGTTCGGTGCAGATAAGACAACAGCAACAACATACGCTAAGGATATCGTTGATATGGAAATTGAAATTGCAAATGTAAGAAATGGAAACTTTCTATATTCAGCACACAATTCTGAAATTTGGGACGAAACATTTGTCCATTCTTTCGAGTCATAACTCTAGTATCATGATGTTGCTGTAATGTATTTTGGATAAGAACTCACTCTGATTCGATGCATTTATGTATTTGTATTTCTCATCATCTTTACATTTTTCTGCTTATGCTTAAATTGCCTTTGCAATATCGGCATATTTGCTATAAACACAGTTTCGAAAGAGATTTTGGATTATTTCCCTACCATCGCTCTCTTTCGCATTTCTCACTTTCCCCTTCTTTATCGTCACCAACCTATGTAATCTATCTTATCAGCCCATTTACTTGTCGTCCTCAACCCTTAATATACAATACAACTTATATACACTTCGATCACCATCCCCTTCTCCTTTGTCTTAATCCGTCGTCGTCCCTTTAAAAATGTTCATACCATCAGCAAACAGTATTTACCCTGAACGTTGTTCGAGGCTTTGAAATTCTACTAAATATGCATATTATTTCAGATAACTGTACCTAAAGAAGAAAGACGAGACCCTGAGAAGTTATATAACAAGATGACACTTGGTGAACTAAGTAACAACTTTACCGGTGTAAGTAATTTTGCATTTGATATTATTTAAGCTATTACAATGTGCAGTACTGTAGATTTATAAGACCATGATTTCCATTGACCTGAATTTTATGCCATATATAGTGAAATATACAGGGTATTCATTAATATATGGTAACATAAATTTTGTTAATAACTTTCTCAGATTTAATTATAGATAAGTGGTTTGACCCTTATTTTAAAGCTAATGACTCCAAGTTTTTGTAAGATATGGATTATAAATGCATGCTATGTGAATATGATGTCAAAACGTCATCGATGATGCCGTACATTTTCAGTGATTCCAGGAAATTTTGCGATCTGCAATAATTTCGCTGAAGACCACATTTAAATTTGACCGCTACACTCACCAGACCTAAACCCCTTGGCTTTCTGATCATGGGAATGGCCGAAGGAAGGATTGTATAATACAAAATTAGTATATTTAATTAAATTGAAAACAACAATACAATGTCAAATTTGAAGCATGGATGGGTAAAATGCACGGAATTAGTTGGTAATTTACGACGTCATTTGCTGCTGATTTTGGCCGTTTTCAGAATTAAGGAAAATGATTCAAACATCTGCTGAGAAAATTATATGTAACATTAAAAATGATTTATGTCCTTATTGAAACTTACATGCATATGTTAAAATTTGGCATATAACAACAAGTATTATCTTAAAAACTGACAAAGTTATTAAAGTTATTTATGTTACCATATATTAATGATCACCCTGTAGATAATATGTACATTGATAAATGTGTTCCTTTGGTATAAAACGTATTTGGGTGTACATATATTTATCTATAATTCTAATTATTGAGAGCTCAATATATTGCAAGTTGTGTCAGTATTAAACACTAAAAAAAATAGGTCAATGTGTTGGAAGATGTGTCCATACTGACCAATATGAAATATTGGAAAGTGTGTCATCTATTTATTTCAGGTAGATTGGAAGAAGTTGATAGGGGGAACTATGGCACATGTTGGGATAGCCCTGGATGATTCAGAACCAATTATTGCTATAGCTCCATCATTTTTAGCAAAGATCGGTGGTCTTATTGCTAAATACACACCAAGGTAATCATCACAATGAAATATGATTACACACGAAGTAACGGTAGCCCATGTAGTTACTGATCTTCTTCAGGGTTCGGTGTGTTGGGAGAACTGCTATGTTGTAATTTCTTGATTAAGTTTTGCCATCCTGCCTTTTTACGTGGGTACTTGGACTTTTAATCATTTCTTTGGGTTGTTTGTGGTCGTTGCTCCGTGTAGTTGGGTTGTGGTATTACTGCTTTCTGTTCTCAACTGGTTAAGAAGAGTGCTGCCTTCCATGTCCGATTTTCTCATACCTTTTTCAACATGGATAACATTTTCACGTTTTTGTTTTATTGTTTAAATGATCGTTAATATTCCTACTTCAATCTACTGTACTCGATTCTGAGAAAGCCATGAACACACTTGTATTAGACCCTATTTTCCTTATTCTTTCAGACACATTGCAAATTACGTAGTTGGTTCAGCCGTCAAAGGTAAAACATTTTACCTTCCAGATGCATTCACAGCCATCAAACTAAAATATCAAAAGGTACATACATTGTATTACAGTATAGAGCATTTATCCTTCCTCTATGAATTTCATATGAATTTCCTCCAGTTTCTGTTACAATGTGCAAATGGATTTAAATTCTATATACGTTATGTACAGTCCAAATAGTAAATCTGACTGTTGTGAACATACTGTTAACGGTTGTTTTAGCGTATTCGGTCGAGGAAAGGATAAGAAGATACTTTGTTGTAACTTGTTCAAGTAGATTAGAACTAAACCCTGAAGTTTTATCTACATGTAGTAAAACTATTCTGTGGTAAATGAAACTTACACAATTGTGTGCATTTTGTACCGGTATACTAAATTGTAGCCAAAATTGGTAGTTGGTAAATATTTTGTAAAATGTATAAAGAAATACAATATGATTTAATAAAATATTTTGTATGAGAGTTTATTATAAAATAAAATACGAGGTTAATTTATTATTTCTGTTATGATACATGTACCACAAACTGTACCCTGTCTTACTATCATGTTACTTGTTGCAGGTGTTGACCGGATCAGCCACAGAACCACCAAGGTGGCAAAGTTGTAGTGATACTGTGAAGGGTGCTATGCCGGAGATTGTTGGACGTTTATTTGTTGCTGAACAGTTCAAGAAGGAGGCTAAATTAGACGTTAGATACTTATATATAAATATTAAATTTTATATAAAAGACGAGACAGACGTTAATGATATTGTCCCATCAGATTAAAATAAGACTCCTTGCGTAAGTCCGGACAATTCCCAGGTTAAATCAAAGCGCTTTAAGCGCTGAAGACCTGGGGCTAAACTTTGTATGATTGGGAAGAAGTTTAGTGACTAAACTGAAGTATATGTAAACGGATCCACGCTCTTTTACAGCCAGCTGCAGCGTACAGTTATGTTGACCGTACAAAGTTGAAGGTTTAATATATTGATCATGCTTAACTTGCCGATCTAGTTTAAGTACTAGTAAACAAGAGATGTCAGAATGACATTTATGCCTCCCACTACCCACATACATGCACAGTCACATAGACTGTGACAATTAAACAACATGTAGTATTACCTTGCTAATGTTTTGGCAAACAATTTCTTAAAGATTTTGAAACTTATTGCTGAAGTCGACTTTCTAATACTGAAGTATGTTAAATTAAAGAGATTTAATTTTTTTTGATGGGCGCGACTTATACAGAGTATCGACTCATGTATGGGCAATCGCGGTATTTTGGTAATTTGTTTCAAGAAGTGCGACTTATGTATTGGGCAGTAACGGTATTTAAAAAAATATTTATTTTTCATTTTATTTTTTCTGGAATGTCTTGTTAACGCAAAAAGAAATAACAATATTTAAAATATGTTTATATAAATACCAAATATAATGTCTTCAAAAAATGTCTCAGAGAAAAGTTTCTTCTTACTGTCTCCGTAAACACTCGTATCTTTTCGGCATTAGACCGTCAAGTGGGGAACTTATTCTCGCATGAATATGTAAACAATAGTTACTATGTCCTAGTCAATGCTTAGCAATTTTGCTTCAATACTATTTCTTTTACACTTTTTATGAAACTGTAATGTTAAATAGTGATGTTTTGCATTTTTAAAGGCGGGTTAGCGACATCCGCGCATGAAAGTGGTAATTGGGTGTTTTGGGATTTTGGAAGGTCAATTCTAGTAGGCTGAGGAATTGGTATCATAACTATGGCCTTGGGGCTTTGCCCCATGCCAAAAACATATACTTTCAATTATATATGGCCTTATACGGAGATAACGGTACATAATAAATATTATAAATACAGCCGAATAAAGCCAGACGCGCTTAAGGACTTTGATGAGTGTCCGACTCGGTTTGATCTGGTCAAGCAAATTGAATATGATACTATTACAGAATAACCATATCTACAGTCTGTAGATTGTTGACAATAGGGCTGGTTAAGGAGGTGCTTTCCTTGATCGTTAGTGGTTTTTTTTCTAAAGGATTGGTAAAATGACTATTTGCATTTTTTAAAAATTCAAAATACACTTTCCTATGAATATGACTTATATTTCTAATATGTGTACACTGTCATTTAAAATATTTAGTATGTGCATTTATATACCCATGGTCCTTATAATCCGCGGAATTATCAATTAACATATGGAACAACAGTGTAAAACATAGGATTTGCATCCATTTTCAAGGAGATTCATGACGTACACATTCATGCAAAATTTCATATTTTCTTCGGGATATAACTTACGTGTACGTATAACACTGTTTATGAGAAAATATGTAAAGTGTACTTGTAGGAAAAATGACATTACACCAGAGCTGAGAGCGCTCCACCTAATTGTTTATCGAAGGTTGCTTGGTGAATATTTTTAAGTTAATCCATTGGACCATGTGATTATAATTTATCATAAAACATGATTGAAAGAGTATTGATTGACAACTAGCGTTATGTTAATTAACATGAAACTTTTCGAACATGTATGAATGCATTTATATACGTAGTTACACTCTCCAATACGTTTATTCCAGGTGGAAAATCTAGTTAGTAAGCTAAGGAAATCATTCAAAGAAATGATCGACACATTACCTTGGATGGAGACAAAAACAAAAGGAATTGCTAAAGAAAAGGTAACAATCACCGGTTATTTATAAAATAATGTTCTTAATATTCATAATATCCATAAATGCTAAGGAATAATGGTCCAGGGCCGGTATTAATAAAGCATCTTAAGTGAAAACTTGAATATTTTGACTTAAGTTAAAATATTGAGCTGCCAATATTTCAAAACAAATGAAAAATAGCCCAATGTTTTCTATATGATTATTGTAGCTCTTTACACTATGCTTCAAAACAATGGAAATAATTGTTATTATCAATTTTCCTGTTTATCTGATACACTTAAGGAAAATTTGAGATTTTAAGAAAATTCTAAGTTTTCACTTAAGACGCTTTATAAATACCGGCCCAGGGTTACTATTATTACCAAGCTTCGGTACCTGTTTCTAATATTGATGTAAACACTGTCAGGCACACTTACGAACTATTATACTGATCCTCATTAACTTCTAGAACTACTAATACTGTCCCATTGTCGCGCTGCAATGTGTAAACAAAAACATTGCACCCCACGCTGTGGACAATGTGCATCCTGATTGAGACACTTGAAAACTCAGGTTAGCTATCCGGGCTAGATGAGGAATATAATATCAAACCTAGTTTATTACAAAAAGTACACTTTTAACTTTAGTAATGCCCCGAATGTAACACCATACGTCTTACATGGACAACAAAGTGCATACGAGCATATGGAAAACTATAGCCCATTACTCCTTGTGTCTGTCATTGGACAATGTGTATATAACCAGTTCCATGCTAATGTTTCTCATTTAATTCAGGCTGACTTTATCGAACCTAGGATTGGATATTCTGATGTTGTGTATAACGACAGCGTCTTGGCTCAGCGTTATGAAAATGTAAGCTTTTGTTGATTGTTTTGTTCTGGTTTATTAAAAACAAATATATCTATACTTCTGTTATGACCGGTTATGCGTGGGAATGGTGTCGTTTACATGACTTGTATGTATGTTATATCGATGGCTTAGAATTAGAAGGTCGTAAGTGCCTCTTACGACCTTTTAAGATTCATACATATTTAGAATAAGCATTACTAGGCGCTTCTTATGAGCCCATTTTCATAAAAATCTGAACTTGTCATGTTGACCAAAATGAAGTTGTAAAAGTTTGTTTTGCCATAAGTAAAGAGTAAATGTCAGACAGTTTTTCCGTGTTTTCTCAACATATCGATTTGGTAGTTACGACATTCTCATTCTAAGCAAACGATATGATGCGTTTCATGTATTCTGTGCCCCACTTGTTAGGTGGAGTGCTTTCTAAATTGTCCGATATTTTCTTATCTTCTTGACTTTGGTCGTGGATTGAATAATTGTCTTGAGACGTATCCTTTAACTATTTGACCTCATTTGCAAAACATAGACTACTTAGTTTTTTGGTATATCATTGGTCAATATTCATAAGTATCTTTGCACACACCCTTTGGTATACTGAGCCTTCATTGGTTAACATGGACGCACCTTTTTATTGACCAACCATATACGATTATTGGTTTATTTGTAGGATACTGTACATGTTGACCATACACTGTAGACTCTGATTAGTATCACTGATAGTGCGCGTTCATTGGTCAATAATGACACACCTTTTTTGGATTGACCAATCATAGCGTGGTATGTGTTCATTTACAGGTTACTGTACATGTTGATGACCCACTAGTAACTTTGATGACGCGATCTCATTGGTCAATAATGACACACCTTTTTTGGATTGACCAATCATAGCGTGATTTTTGTTTATTTACAGGTTACTGTACATGTTGATGACCCACTAGTAACTTTGATGACGCGATCTCATTGGTCAATAATGACACAACTTTTTTGGATTGACCAATCATAGCGTGGTATTTGTTTATTTACAGGTTACTGTACATGTTGATGACCCACTAGTAACTTTGATGACGCGATCTCATTGGTCAATAATGACACAACTTTTTTGGATTGACCAATCATAGCGTGATTTTTGTTTATTTACAGGTTACTGTACATGTTGATGACCCGTTGAAGACTTTGATCAGTATAGGTGATGCTGCTGTGATCCGAGTATTGAACGATCTCAGGAAAGATGTCGACAAAACCGAGTAAGTACATGTAATGCAATATGATACAAAAATGTAGAAGTACAGTTTCATATTATATTCACTTTAGGACCAACCACTTGAAGTAACATTCTGGAGTATACGTTGTACGTGATACGGACCAAATTTACATATTTTATTTTAATTGTTTAACAGTGTTTTTCATTTACTTAGTTGGCATAAACTGCTTTATCATGTTCGGTGCAGTGTAGATCGTTAGATCCTATACAAATTTAGGTTATCACTTATCAGTAAATGTAAATAATTTAGACAAAGTTTACTATCATCATGCTCGGTCATTGGTTAATATTGACGCGCCTTTTTTGATACAAATAGTGCACTCCCATTGGTTGATAATTACCTTTTGAATTTTGCACTGCAGGTGGGGAATGTCTCCAGCGACTGTTAACGCTTACTACAGCCCATCTACAAACCAAATCAGTAAGTTATTAATTTACGCGGGTCATTTGATGTATTCGTGGACAATCGTTCTTAATCTAAAGACTCTTGTAATATATCGAAGTTAAGACAATCACGTTTAGATGTAAATTGCATACTGTAATTTGATTATAAATTGCATGATATAATAACTAAGTATAATGAAATACAAGACAAACACCAATTTTGATTATCCAACGTTTGTATTATATGTATGCAATCATATAATGTATAATGTATACTACTTCGTGTGCAACACTAAGAAATACAGTCAAACAACCCCTGTTTGCACAATGCAACACAACTCATAAGTTATTTTACTAAGTGATTGACTAAAATACAATCCTTATCCGATGGTTAATCTATTATTGTTTTAGTCCGAACCATTTTGCCAAATATCATATTATCATCCAAACTTATATTCCAATGAAAAATAAAAAAGTTGAAGAAAGAAATTATAATTTGTGAGTTACATGATTGATTCCACAATGATTTCTTACACGTATTCTCTATTTCAGCTTTTCCAGCAGCAATTTTACAACCACCGTTCTACACACATGATCAACCCGCGTAAGTATTGCCTGATGAGATTTCACTTTGCTAGGAGTTGTTTTAGTATTTCCAGTGAGAGCTGATATAACCTTATTTTAAGAGACATTGTGGTTGATTTTAATTATCTTAAGTATCTAAAGTAATTTGAGGAGAAAACGTATCTACCCAGTGCAGGACTCGAAGCCACGACCCCCTACTTGCAAGTCAGGCGCTCTACCAACTGAGCTAACCGGGCTACTGACACATGAATCACAACATCCTGTTGTATCTGTTTATCTGATCGGTTATGTTTTTGTCCATTAACACATATTTATGGGTGTCCCAGCATAGTTATAGTACAACCTATTTATCAGCCACTATCTCGCTCTTTAAATGTCATATTGTCAGCATGTATCGGTGCAATTTTATGACGCTCCTATTACAATGTAGCTTTCTGACTGATATTCTAATGAGGTACATTTCCATTGTATACGACAGGTATCTCAACTACGGTGGCATTGGTTACGTCATTGGACATGAGATCACTCACGGTTTTGATGACCAAGGTACGTACATATATGCATTTTGTTTTGCTAGCTCAATTGGCCCAACTGTCATCCATTGACTTGTTCATGCATTTTGTATTGCTAGCTCAATTGGACCAACTGTCATCCATTGACTTGTCCATGCATTTTGTATTGCTAGCTAAATTGGACCAACTGTCATCCATTGACGTGTTCATATGTTTTGTATTGCTAGCTCAATTAGACCAACTGTCATCCATTGACGTGTTCATGCATTTTGTATTGCTAGCTCAATTGGACCAACTGTCATCCATTGACTTGTTCATGCATTTTGTATTGCTAGCTCAATTGGACCAACTGTCATCCATTGACGTGTTCATGCATTTTGTATTGCTAGCTCAATTGGACCAACTGTCATCCATTGACTTGTTCTTGCATTTTGTATTGCTAGCCCAATTGGACCATCTGTCATCCATTGACTTGTTCATGCATTTTGTATTGCTAGCTCAATTGGACCAACTGTCATCCATTGACTTGTTCATGCATTTTGTATTGCTAGCTCAATTGTACCAACTGTCATCCATTGACTTGTTCATGCATTTTGTATTGCTAGCTCAATTGTACCAACTGTCATCCGTTGACTTGTTCATGCATTTTGTATTGCTAGCTCAATTGTACCAACTGTCATCCATTGACTTGTTCATGCATTTTGTATTGCTAGCTCAATTGGACCAACTGTCATCCATTGACTTGTTCATGCATTTTGTATTGCTAGCTCAATTGTACCAACTGTCATCCATTGACTTGTTCATGCATTTTGTATTGCTAACTCAATTGGACCAACTGTCATCCATTGACTTGTTCATGCATTTTGTATTGCTAGCTCAATTGGACCATCTGTCATCCATTGACTTGTTCATGCATTTTGTATTGCTAGCTTAATTGGACCAACTGTCATCCATTGACTTGTTCATGCATTTTGTATTGCTAGCACAATTGGACCAATTGTCATCCATTGACTTGTTCATGCATTTTGTATTGCTAGCTCAATTGGACCAACTGTCATCCATTGACTTGTTCATGCATTTTGTATTGCTAGCTCAATTGGACCAACTGTCATCCATTGACTTGTTCATGCATTTTGTATTGCTAGCTCAATTGTACCAACTGTCATCCATTGACTTGTTCATGCATTTTGTATTGCTAACTCAATTGGACCAACTGTCATCCATTGACTTGTTCATGCATTTTGTATTGCTAGCACAATTGGACCAATTGTCATCCATTGACTTGTTCATGCATTTTGTATTGCTAGCTCAATTGGACCAACTGTCATCCATTGACTTGTTCATGCATTTTGTATTGCTAGCTCAATTGGACCAACTGTCATCCATTGACTTGTTCATGCATTTTGTATTGCTAGCACAATTGGACCAATTGTCATCCATTGACTTGTTCATGCATGTTGTATTGCTAGCTCAATTGGACCAACTGTCATCCATTGACTTGTTCATGCATTTTGTATTGCTAGCTCAATTGGACCAACTGTCATCCATTGACTTGTTCATGCATTTTGTATTGCTAGCTCAATTGGACCAACTGTCATCCATTGACTTGTTCATGCATTTTGTATTGCTAGCTCAATTGGACCAACTGTCATCCATTGACTTGTTCATGCATTTTGTATTGCTAGCACAATTGGACCATCAGTCATCCATTGACTTGTTCATGCATTTTGTATTGCTAGCACAATTGGACCATCTGTCATCCATTGACTTGTTCATGCATTTTGTATTGCTAGCTCAATTGTACCAACTGTCATCCATTGACTTGTTCATGCATTTTGTATTGCTAGCTCAATTGGACCATCAGTCATCCATTGACTTGTTCATGCATTTTGTATTGCTAGCTCAATTGGACCATCAGTCATCCATTGACTTGTTCATGCATTTTGTATTGCTAGCCCAATTGGACCAACTGTCATCCATTGACTTGTTCATGCATTTTGTATTGCTAGCTCAATTGGACCAACTGTCATCCATCGACTTGTTCATGCATTTTGTATTGCTAGCACAATTGGACCATCAGTCATCCATTGACTTGTTCATGCATTTTGTATTGCTAGCACAATTGGACCATCAGTCATCCATTGACTTGTTCATGCATTTTGTATTGCTAGCTCAATTGTACCAACTGTCATCCATTGACTTGTTCATGCATTTTGTATTGCTAGCTCAATTGGACCATCAGTCATCCATTGACTTGTTCATGCATTTTGTATTGCTAGCTCAATTGGACCATCAGTCATCCATTGACTTGTTCATGCATTTTGTATTGCTAGCCCAATTGGACCAACTGTCATCCATTGACTTGTTCATGCATTTTGTATTGCTAGCTCAATTGGACCAACTGTCATCCATTGACTTGTTCATGCATTTTGTATTGCTAGCACAATTGGACCATCAGTCATCCATTGACTTGTTCATGCATTTTGTATTGCTAGCACAATTGGACCATCAGTCATCCATTGACTTGTTCATGCATGTTGTATTGCTAGCTCAATTGGACCAACTGTCATCCATTGACTTGTTCATGCATTTTGTATTGCTAGCTCAATTGGACCAACTGTCATCCATTGACTTGTTCATGCATTTTGTATTGCTAGCTCAATTGGACCAACTGTCATCCATTGACTTGTTCATGCATTTTGTATTGCTAGCACAATTGGACCATCAGTCATCCATTGACTTGTTCAGGTTCGTAGCGTTAGCAATGTCCTTACCAATAAGTACATTCATCAGTTATGTCACTAGTCCGCAGGATATTAATGGAGTAAATGAAACTATCATTTGTTTTATTGGTTGCCGTAGCTAGTTTTGTTTCCCTGTTTTACTCTAGGTCGTCTGTTTGACAAGGAAGGTAACTTAGAGAACTGGTGGTCTGCTGCAGATGCTACCAGGTTCAAGGAACGAGCACAGTGTATCATTAACCAATACGGAAACTTTACCGTCCCAGGAACTGACGGCATGCATGTGAGTATTTCACCTCAGATCGTTCTTTAAAGCCACTTTCCTCAATTCGTTATCTGAAAATCCAATCAGTAAAAAATAATAGTCAAAAACGAAACTTTAATGTTGTTTTTTGAGTGGATAGTAAAATATATCAATGCCAGTGTTGTAAAATATATGTATGTAAAAAATGCAAACATATTAAATGGCTCAGACAAATATTCTATGCAAAGCATTATGCATAGGGAAACATGTCAAATACTATTGCGAAATCCAATTACTTTAAGTATGAGATTCGTTTAGCAGGATCGAACATGGAAACAACGTGTGTTCTTACCGTGTTTATGGTGTTATATATTTCGTAGTTGAATGGTGTTAACACACAAGGTGAAAATATTGCTGACAACGGAGGTATCAAGGAAAGCTTTAAGGTAAGCAAGAATTTTATCAGTCACATTACATTATATGGATGTACTCGTGCATTAATTACAAAACTGTATGTAGTAGTGCAGTTCTAAAACCAATACAAAATGAATAAAATTTCTATGTACAACACATGTCATTACAACCAGTCAGACACATCGTCTTTATCAAAGATTTTGTCTATCGTGTGCATAACATGTAACGGTGGTGACAATGCTTTGGTTAGCTTTCATTTTCGTATCGTATTGAATTAAGCTAAATTTTGGCAAGTTGTATGGTGTCTTATATACATGTATCCTTTGTTTGTGAAAATGAATGGTATTGTATCGGTGTTTTGTTCAACCATCGGTGTATTATCTTATCTTCTACCATACAGGCTTACAGGGACTGGGTTGCGACTGCCAGAAGCGGAGTTGAGGAGGACAAATTGCCCGGTATGGATTACACACCCAATCAGATGTACTTTCTAAATGCTGCTCAGGTACGGTATTACATGTTATAACTCGTTTTTATACAATTACTGTAAAATCATTAATTTTCGTGTGGGATTAAATTTCGTGGATTTCGTGGTTCACCTCAACCACGAACTTTAATCCCAACGAACATTAATTTTGACCCCTGTTTTATTACCTGAAATTCAAAATTCACGAATTCAAGTCCCAACGAAATTGTATTTTTTACCAAAACCACGAAATTTCGTCCCAACGAAATTAAATGATTTTACAGTATACTTAATTAATTAATTATACTTTATTTAAGGAAGATTGTGAAACAAGTTATTCCAACATATTTAAATAATTACTTTTGACATCTCATTTCTGATGTTATCCATCGCCACAAGGGCATGAGAAGAGAGGAAGCGAATTTCCCTTATTTTGTTACATGTTATCGCATTGTTTAAGTATGAATTAACATTGATCTAAGTTCGTGTATTCACTTATTTAAGTATTTGCTTTTTGAACTAGCAAATATAATATTATTTAACTTTATTTAATGCTATTATATGTACGTCTGTCAACGATACCGTAGTTTCTGAATTACAAAAATACACTATGAGGGATAACTATGACAACATATGTACCAACATCGACCAATATGAGCAGTCGTAGTACACGTGTACATGTATTGATTATTTGCACCACACACACATATTCTACAAAACAATATATTTAATTCAGATTAATTTGTCACGGTAATTAGCTCTTTACATTAGTGTACATGTGCGTTTTAGTAAGCTCGGGTATTCGATATTGAAACATCATGTGACATAGTTAGCTCTCATTGGTCAATATTGAAACATCATGTGACATAGTTAGCTCTCATTGGTCAATATTGAAACATCATGTGACATAGTTAGCTCTCATTGGTCAATATTGAAACATCATGTGACATAGTTAGCTCTCATTGGTCAATATTGAAACATCATGTGACATAGTTAGCTCTCATTGGTCAATATTGAAACATCATGTGACATAATTAGCTCTCATTGGTCAATATTGAAACATCATGTGACATAGTTAGCTCTCATTGGTCAATATCGAAACATCATGTGACATAGTTAGCTCTCATTGGTCAATATTGAAACATCATGTGACATAATTAGCTCTCATTGGTCAATATTGAAACATCATGTGACATAGTTAGCTCTCATTGGTCAATATTGAAACATCATGTAACAAAGTTAGCTCTCATTGGTCAATATTGAAACATCATGTGACATAGTTAGCTCTCATTGGTCAATATTGAAACATCATGTGGCATAGTTAGCTCTCATTGGTCAATATTGAAACATCATGTGACATAGTTAGCTCTCATTGGTCAATATCGACACATCATGTGACATAGTTAGCTCTCATTGGTCAATATCGACACATTCTCCTCTAGTCTAAATTTAAAAAACCAACCTGTGTAAAAATTCAAATTCGTGTTATACAATTCTTTGAATCAAACTTTGTTCCATGTCATTTACAATGCTAAGGATAAGAATATTTGAGTAGTTTGGCTATGTGTTTGCTTATTTTATAAACAGGGTTTATGTGTTGTTACGTTGTTCTGGATAGTCATATTTTCAATATAATGCATACTGTGTAGTAGAGTAATTAGAACACATGTAATGCATGCACATGACACGCTATATCAACTGCATTTGATAATAAGATAGTTATTAGTTTATGCAACTTTCCATTCTTTTCCTTTTATAAAGTGCATAATTTATGCTACTTTTGCCATACCTTCGTCAATTATCAGAAATGTGTATAGCAAGCTAGAGTAGATAAATGAAGTTTGCTGAAATTCTCGAATGTCAACATGTCCTTGTCAAAGGTCACTTGTTTACCTTCACTTGTTCCAGTTATTACCGTAGTCCAAAAAGGCCAAGCATTAATCTTATTGATTTTTACTCCTCCTCCATAACGTAGAATGTGTCACCAACGTCCTATTTGTTGTGACCCATTGTATTCTGAAACAATGGTTCAATATGCTCAATGCTTTTCCAATCAGAATTAATTAAATGTACACATATGCTTTATTTTGTTACCCATATGTGTTACCTTCAATTTGCTTTAAATGTATAGAGCTATATTGTAACAGTCATTCAATGTCAAAATAATTACTTGCATTGCATTGTTTTTAGTATGAAACTAGACTACCTTAATTGCAAATTAAAACTTTGGATGGGTTCCGTGTACTTTGATTCAATCGTTATAAAATAGACGATTCTTATAGTTTCATAGGGTGTTCTAGAACACTTTCGTATGAAAATGGACAGTTTGCATGTCAAATAAATCACAGAGAGAGTTTCTGTTAAAACTGAAGCAAAAATGATCTAATGGATACGAAAGCATAATTGTTTTTCAGTTTTTGAAACTTTTTAAAAAGTTATCTTCCGATATAGCTCTATACACTTTAAGAGTGCCTCTGGCGTACTATGAGTCAGAGATCAATGCATGTACATTATATTTTGTATTTTGTTACGATGATTAGATGAATGGCATAGAACTAACACTATTACACAAAAGTATGCTATAATATAACACTGCTTCTACTAATACCGTGTAATCTCGTATAATCACGTATAATCTAGGTTTGGTGCGAGAAAATGCGAGATGCTGCAAAGATTGAGCGAATTCGAACAGATCCACACAGTATAGATATGTTCAGGTATTGTTTATGCGTCCCATAAATCGCTGGATTAGACTGAGAAATTCATAAGTACTACTAACGACGTTTTAAGCCTGATATACATTTAATTCACTGTCACATGGACGCTTCTTATGGACCTATTTTTATAAAAATCGGAATTGTCGTGTTGACAAATCTGAAGCATTTTTTACCTTATTAAGTAAAAATAAAATTTCGGACAGTTTATTTTTGCTTTCTCAAAATATTGACCTTCTCATTCTAAGCCAGTGATATGTTGTAGTGTGAGCGTTTTCAAGTTATCCAGAAGGCGAATATCTATACAATTATCCTTCACAAACAAAAACAGGTATGTGGAAATCGGACAGGCAAGGCAACACTCAACTTAACCAACCGAGCACAGAAAACAGCAACAACACAACATAACACAACCACACGGAGCAATGCCCACACATATTCCAACAAAATCACGTAAAACCCAAGTCTCCGCCGTAAAAGGACAGCATTGCCTAGTTTCACAAAGAAATAACAAAAAATGACAAAAAATTTCTAAGAGGGATAAATAACGGGAGTCATGATACAGACACACCTTCCAGCGTATCATATTGAGATTTCATTGGACAATACAAACACACCGGGCATATTTGGATTCCATTTGACAAAGATGACACTTGGCCAATTGTACATTTATTTTATGTACACTCAGTGTTCTTTAAAATAATTAACAGATTTGGTGTAGAGAATTCAGGGATCAAGAGAAAGTACGAAACATATATACATCTCGACATAGTATCGAACAGTTCAGGTATTAGATGTATACTGCGTTGCAATCGATACAAACATGCCATCATATATCGCACAGTATATGTACTTCATACACTTATTTTTACACTGCTTTACACTGCAAGTCTGCTTTCGTTGGTTTACAAATATCGCCATGCCTTTGCTTAACGAACATTAATTCCAGCACAGTGAACACTCATTGGTCAACACTGAATGGCTTCTAGCATGTTGCTACAAAAAGTGTCAATATGAACACACACAGAGCGCATTGATAAAATTAGTAAATACTGACACACATTTAAGCATATTGATTTTCCATTGTTCAAAACTGACACACACAGTCTGGCATTGTGATCTCTCATTGGTCAATACTGGCACATACTGTGGGTGGTATTGTGAGCTCTCATTGGTCAATACTGGCACATACTGTGGGTGGTATAGTGAGCTATCATTGGTCAATACTGACACACACTGTGGGTGGTATAGTGAGCTATCATTGGTCAATACTGACACACACTGTGGGTGGTATAGTGAGCTCTCATTGGTCAACACTGACACATCTTCTGGCGTATTGATATTTCATTAGTCAATACCGACACACCTTCTGGAATAGCGAGTTCTTATTGGTCAATAATGACACAACTTCTGGCATATTGGGATTTCATTGGTCAATACTGACACACCATCACGCATATATGAATTTCATTGGTCAAGAAAACTATTGTTTCATTGGTCAGTACTAAAACATAACCTTTGACCCGCTGCCATTTCATTGGCCAATCATTATGCTCACACAACATCCAGTTATAAGCACCGTCTATGCGAGACACCTGTTGTGACGGTTTAACATAACTTTGCCTCCGAGAGAAGTTATACATATAACGCTACACACGACACAATACGTTACAAAGTGTTACCATAGTCATGTATATTCGCTTTCAAGGACAAGACTTGTGATGCAAATTATTGTCTTTGCATGTATTCACTAAATATTTGTCCAAACCAGTGTCTCTAGAAACTGCCCCTACACATGAATAGAAGGATTAATGGTATGGATGAATCCAGAATGTAATTTTTGAAATAATTTACAGGTTTGGTGTAATGAATTCAGAGACGCAGCGAAAGTAATAAACATATACACATCTCGACACAGTATTGAACAGTTCAGGTATACTGCATGGCAGGATGATGCTTAAAACATAGCACTTTATATCATACGTGTATTTACATAGTCATAGTAATACGTATTTATACACTGGTTATATACATACATGTACTAAAGTCAAATCAGCTTTCATTGGTTAATACTAACACACCTTTTAGCATAGTGGGCATTAATTCCAGCATTTTGACTTCTCGTTGGTCAATACTAACAAACCTTCCAGCATAGTGAGAACATATTCAGGCTTAGTGAACATTCATCGGTCAATATTAATTTTCAAAAGGTGGCATACTAACTGTGCATGTATCAATTGACTGTAAGCAATAAACTGCACTTCTTAGATAGAGCATTATAATTGTACAACCACAGACATACACCGGAATTTACGTAATAATGTAGCTTATGCCAAACACTTAATCACGGGCTATAGTATATTTTGATTTTCTATATGTGTACATGTTATGTTGTTGGAGATAGACGGGTAAAGCATGTCAATATACAATCTGTTACCGCAAAGGAATATTAAGTACAAATTGTATTTTAGGTGGTTCGTAAAACCAGTTCTAACGAATTAGTGTGCTTACCCTTATCGATACGCCATTCTTGGTTGCATTCATCGCCACGAGGATAATAACTATGTTAAAAATAAAGCAGATGAATGCAGAATGGATACCGTTAACACAAATAATTTGTTTTAAATTATAAATGTTTACATGCATGTAAAATAGAAAAACAAACACCAACATCGAATCGGACAAAGCATTCAGTACCCAACAGATACAGCCACGTGCAAAAGACATAGACAGGTCAATCACGCTTCTCAACAACATCCAGATACAAAAACTAAGCCACTTAACAGATTCCTTCTTGAAGATGACCATGTCGACTATTTTTATTATTTTGTAAACTGTTTTATGTAGTTTTTAATTAACATGAAACACATCGTGGATTATCGTTGTATTTGTTAGAAAAAATTGCTCGGAATTGGTAAACTAATGAGCGCAATGTCTGGTCAACAGAACCATAGTCAAATGTCTAGTCGATTAGGCAGATTTCCCATATGCCGAGGCTGGTTAATAATTCATTGTGTATTAAACGCTTCATTTTGTTAGAATGGCAGTGACCTTTCGTATGGCATACAACGTGTGTTATTGTTATATTTGTTACAGAGTTGGTAAGCCAATGAGTGAAAATATCTCGTTAAAAGAGCCATTGACAAATATCCAGGCAATAAGGAAGATTGCCCTTCGCTTTAGACTAGTTAATAATTAATTGTGGATTAAATGCTCCATTTTTGTGAATATGTCAGTGATCTTTTGTCATACGCCCAGATCCAAAGTGGGCATACCAGATGATATACATGTATTACGAATATTTTAGCAATGAACGCAAGAAAAAAATCGACGAAAAAAGTCATGCTACTTAATATGCTTGTGCAAATGATCAACGTTTTTGTCTGAAGTAGAAACTAAAATCAGTAAAAGAATGAAACACATGTACTTATAGATGTTTTACTCTGTGTTGGCATAGTTTTTTTTATTTTGTTGTTTAGACAAATATCACGTCACATATTGCCGATTCAAAGATGTCTGTCAAAACCGCCATAATGTTCCATTTCTGTATAGCTAATTGCAGCAAGTATAACCACAACGTTATATGACCATTAGCTTTTTAATCATTTCAGAGTATTATTGATAGTATAATTTAATCCCGAAACAGTTTTAATAATCGACCGGGTTGAATGTTTGTTTACGCGGTTGTGACAGAGATCTTTGAATCAACTATACTACATAATATATCCACACTGATAATGATATGTAAACATTCAATATGTTGTTTTATTTCACTGTTTCAGAGTGTACGGACCAATGCAGAATTTCGATGAATTTGCTAAAGCATGGAATTGTCCTGTGGGCTCCTACATGAACCCCGCTAACAGGTGTGCTGTCTGGTAGACAGGAAATGGCTCTTGTAAGACATGTTAGTAATCTAGTCAACAAATGCACACTGTGGTACTTTGTTGAGAGACAACATGATCATTGCAAGATATGATGTGCTACTCCGAGTCTTCGTTGTATGAATGCTCTTGAGTGTATCTTTAGTTTAACGTGTATGACTTTTATCCTGGACATTGTGTTTAAATATAGCTTGTGCGTCATACGCATGTGAAATATTTTTAAAACAATACATTATTATGCTCAATGATAAGGATGATAATAAATACTATACACCAATATGCCATGTTCTTGTTTTTTCATTCATTTATTTTCATTATTTTTCCAGTGCATATACTATTGCATGCTGTAGTTATGATCTACGAGTAACATATATACACTCCCTTGCCATAGAACACTGCATCGCTCTATTACTATTAAAAGTTAAGTTGCCTATTTTCTAAGGCTCTTTTTAGCTTTTTTAGCTTTTTAGCTGTTAGGCCGCTCAAGCACCCTTTGACATTTCAACTTCCCCTGGTCATTGGGCTACATATGGAAACCTACACTCGTGTCTCCCTGGGGAGACTATTTCTCTCCTGTGGTGTGGCAGCCAACATCGATCAGCGGCGCCCATGAATAGACACTGCCCTCACAGGTATCATTTTACACCATGGTGGAGTGGAGCATGTGGGTCTTGCTCAGAGAAATTAACCACTGGTCCAGAGTGGGATCGAACCCGGGACCTCTCGATCCCGAAGCGCACGCCCTACCTCTAGACCACTGCTCCGCCACTCACACCAGCCCCTACCATCGGTAGAGTATTTTCCAGATGTCAGTTTGAATGTATCCGATGTGAAGGATTGTCTCGTAGGCCCTATGTCCTATGATAAGGGAAGCAATTACCTGTCTATGTAAGCAGACAGTTACAACTTGCATGACGAGAAATGGAAGAGACACACGCGGGTAGCAATACATCACAACCCATATATTCCTGCAACCATCTCTTATTTCCTGATGTTCGTATGTAGATAAGTACTACAAAAACGTCTAGTCAGCTAAATTGAGTTAAAGTACAATCATACTCAATAATGTATTTATTTGATTATAAAGCAAGCTCGGTAAATTATTTTCTTGTCTTAACACTAACCATGGTATGCGTGATCTACAAATGTATTATGATAAGGGTGCGCGTGTAGATTATAGCTGTTTAAATAATGTGATACATTTAAAGCACTATTTGTATCAGTTATAAGCTCCAATATTGCAGTCACCCAAAGGTATGCGTTGGTGTCGGTGTAAAGCTAGTTATAAGGTTAGGTACAACCTCTAATATCTACAACGTCCATGGAAGGTCGTAAGAACTAAATCGACAATTTGTTACAAAATACTCTTTACTTATGGTGTAAAACAAGCTGTCTCAACTTCAGTTTGGTCCACTACATGGTCCGTGTGTATGTCTAGTTTATCTACAAATATAGCCTAGCCGGTTACACACTATTTATTAAATACCCATTTAGGCGGTGCCTTAGTTCATATTACGTATCGGTCGCATAAGTACTTCCGACCTTCTATTTCTTAGCTAGCGATATGTTTTGATCCTATTCATGCTTGTTCGCCATGAACCTCTTCACAAGAGCAAGTACGACTTTCAAAACTTTACATTAAAACCATTTGTTGTAAGGTGAATACAATTCAAGCATCACACTGATAACGGGTCTTGTTATTTATCTTTTTGGTAGTATAGTGAAGCAGTGCTTAATCTAAATAAAATAATTGACTCTCGACTACAGATTAATAAAACATGGACAAACCATGTGTTATCTGACGTAAGTGTTCACTCACAGTGACGTCCCTTTGATTCGTGACGTCATGATCTACAGTAACTATAAGGCTATTACACATATGTTGTTGAGCAAGGTCTTCTTCCTGTCCCTGACACCATGCAAAGCAAAGACAAATGCATCATGCTCGACACTTGGATGTGTACGGAATGGACTGCCGCTCACTACAAACCAGATTGTAGGCTGACTTTTAGCACAGCATGTTATAAACATAGGTGGCAGTATCAGTGTTTGGAAAAGAAAATGAAAAAAACCGTCACTGAGCTAATACACTACATGGACCGTATATATATCGATTGTCTATCTAACTCCATGTACTCTATCAAGTATATTAGCTCAGTACGGATTTTTTTTAAATTTTTTTTTCTATTATTTTTTTAATTGTTTGCGGACAAAACACTGATACTGCCACCTGTGGTTATAAATGAGAGTATTAACAGTATCTATGTACTATCCTCGTCATACATACAGACAAGCTGTTGTTTCACCAATAACACCGTACTACTGTAGCGTGTCGTATCTCTGTGATAAACTGGAAACACGAGACGCTCACAGTGAAATATGCCCACTTAGTCTACTCAGAAGTTTAATACAATAAAATGTCGATAGCAGGTAGTCATAAGCTAATGGATTTATGTAACGTAATGGGCGTTAGAATGTTTCGATTGTAATACACGACTATTTTGTACCTAAACAGTGAAAAATGTGACAAAAGTCGTAAATTGTGTGAATCACACGACCGTGTAGAAAATATGACACGGTACATTGAAGTGCAATTACGTGTGATATAGAGAAATATGAAATAATTGAAACATGCGGTGGATAATTGTGTGGTTTTGTAATGGATTATAATGTGGGGGAGCTAGTATTGAAGTGTGTGTGGTTTCCAGACGAGTGTTACAATAATGGATATTATTTTATGTCTTTTAGTGGTCGGCGCGTTCACAATAGCAGGTAAGTTGAACTACAGTAGTCACGTGATCAATGTCAGTATGATGACGTCACGAGAAAATTTCATGACGTCATCTGTGTCGTGCTCGACTCTTTCAAATTTTGCTGGTATTTCGTACATTACATTGTATAAATATAACATTACATTAAAACCTCTGTAGAGTAACACCCTTTGGTAGATGCAACTATCGGCTGTTGGTATTTCTGGTTGTTGTTCTGGAGAGGTTAAAATAACGTGCAGTTGCCGATCATGTATTTCCTATGTTATGGTGTTGAAGTATAAATTGATCCTAGTATAAAAGAAAGCCAGACCAACTTCAGTTCAATCCCAACGTGTTTATGGTGTTCAAACGTTTTTAAATGTAGGTTATTTGAAAGCTTCCATCTATACTGAGATTAGAACAAGTACTGTACAACGCCATGGTCATCAGCGGACATCAGTGACCATTGCCTAGCAACATGAGGTGCATATACATGTACATGTAGCTACTGGAACTAATGTGATCACGGCAAATAATGTTGCGCAATAAAAACAATCCATGCAATTAAGGTTGCACAATAAGTACCATTGTGATTACATCATACTGGAACAGTAATCAATTCGTATCGATGACCATATTGACTATATGTGTACATGGCAATGCCTTTTATGGCTGCACCATAGCGATGTTGTGAAATGAATAGTTTGCACATCAAGTGGATCTCCAACATATGTTATAACCGTGCTTGTATCAAAGTTACCACATATTACATTTGATGTTGAGTATAGATGTATCACTAAATGCAATACTTATTGACCGGCTTGTGAGTTTTAATGATCAATGGAATAAGTGCTATTAATTCAGCACATGATAAAATATCACACACAGAAGTTATTGTTCTCTCATTTGTCCCAATCAAGATCAAACGAAACATAATTACACGCCACTAAGCTATCTAAACACTAATTAAAGACCGGATACGTAAATTCCGATATTATTATATTTTATTGATGCTATTCTATAGTTCTTGTTCAAGTCAATAATGTTCGTTGAATTTTGCTGTGTACTGGCTATTTCAAAAGTATTAAGTGTTTACATTCAAGCAGTAGATATTTGAGTCGTGTAGAAATATATCGACAATACGTTTTGCAATACGTTACTACCGATGTCTGAAGACAGTTGCGTTTCATCTGTTATTTTCAAGACCTTCATTTTCAACTCATCTTTTTGTTTAAATCTTTGTTACTAGAAACAAACGTGTTTGCCATACGCACCAATAAATACTAAAGGTTTTTTTCTATCATTTACACATACCTTAAGTTGTGAATAGCCTCTGCAATTGTTAAAATTACGTACGAGAGGGTTGAGTAAAAACAAATCGGGTTATTGTCAAAAAACGTGCGTGGTTAAACAATGTTAATCAAATTATATAATTGAAAAGCTGAATTTATTTTCAACATACTGTACAGTTACAAATGGAAGGACATTTATGCATGGTCAGAGAGTAACATAGGGTCTGCACAAGGTCACTACTTAAAACGCATATGACGTAATAATAATAATAATACTAATAATAACGACTTTATTTATTGTGGATTACATATTTGACTGTTATTACCAATTTTCAATAAGGTCCACAACGTCAATGACGTCCTGACGTTACAATTTTACACAGCGTGAATTTGATGCGTACATAAGTTAATAATGATGCTGTTTGTTAGGTTACTGTTCCAAACTGCGCCATACAAGAACACGTAAATTATTTGATAGAATCGAATAAATTTCCCCGAACTTACGCAAACCCCGTAAGGAAACTAAATCCTGATTATAGCTACACTTTTCTCGTATGTTATAATTTATGGACTTGTTTCCGTGATACATATGAAAGTAAGCATCGCTTTATGACATACTCGAATAATGATGATGCTGCTTAATTCGTTACTGTTCCACGTTTATGAGTACCGCAAACATTTTTTCGGAACATATGTAAACTTAGATTATATTTGACTTCTTCCCTCGTATTGTATATTTATGGACTTGTTTCTAAACTGCGCCATTCAAGTACACGTAAATCATTTGCTAGAATCGCATATTTTTTCCCTGAACTTGTGTTAACCCTGTAAGAAACTAAGTCCTGAGTAAATTTGAACTTTTCTCCCTCGTATTATGTATGGCTATGTTTCTGTGATACATATCGTTGGCTTAAAATGAGAAGGTCGTAACTACTACTTACGACCTTATAAAACTCGTACATATTAAAAAATTAATTGACAAAGCGCTTCTTATGAGCCTATTTTCAAAAATTCGAAAATCTGAAATTGTCATGTTGACTAAAATGAAGTTTTAAAAACGTGTTTTCTCATAGGTAAGGAGTGAATTACAGACAGTTTTCTCTCGTTTGCTCAATATATCGATTTTGTAGTTACGACCTTCTCATTCTAAGCCAGCGATATGACAGTAAGCATCGTGGTATGAGGTTCTCATACATGGCTATGTTGATGTGATACATATGGCAGTATATTATCGTCGTATGAGATCCTCATACAATTGCGACGATAAACACACTCCCTGTTAGCGCATGTCAAATTGAATCATAAATAACTAATCAAAGTATTATTTGCTATTTTGCTGAAAGGAATTCAAAGTTTGATAAAAAAAGCTCCTAAATTATTGAAAAATACAAAAGGCTTATGGCATAGCTTTTTTGTGCGAACAATTAATAAATTTGGTACGGTGTTTTTTATTTGTAGAAACAGCCCTCCCATACTCGTGTGGGATATTACTATAGTATCATACCATACAGAGACGGAATTGTCTAAATATCCTGACTGTTGAGGACAAATACAAAGCAATACTGTGACTGACTGACTGTAACGATTGGCTGTCGGGATGGGGTGTCGTTCATTTTATTGCAATTGAGTTTCATCTTTTTATTGTTCATTTTGTGTGTTTGCTATTGTTCAAATCTTGGTCTTTCAGGCTGCTTCCTTGTCGTTTATGACTGTCCTTTTTGTGTTCCGGCGCTATCTTGCTCTGATATTTCTGTAGAGTACCACCTTTTTTGCCTGATGTTTAGTATACAAGTTATGAGTAATTCTAGTCTAAGAGTACCTTAAAAAAGTGAACACGCATCTAAGTCAAATTTTCCGTCAGTAGTTCAACCGAAGTAAAGCATAATTCGCTGGCTTAGAATAAGAAGGTCGTAACTACAAAATCGATATATTGAGAAAACAAGAAAAACTGTCTGCACTTTACTCTTTATTTATGGTAAAACCTTTATAACTTCATTTTGGTCAACATGACAACTTCTGATTTTCATAAAAATAGGCTCATTAGAAGCGCCTGGTACTGACAATTTCTAATATGTATGAGTCTTATAAGGTCGTAAGTAGTAGTTACGACCTTTTCATTCTGAGTCAACGAATTGTATACATGTACTACACGTACTAAAGTACGAGTTTGTTATCCCGTTTGCGGCAAATGGTAATTCTCCCTTTGAGAAATAAGTGAATGGAAATAATTGCTGATATATATCAAGCTATAATTTGATCGTTATTTATGATATTTCCAGCCTACGATGGATACCCATACGTTCAAATATCATGACATTTGTGTCGGCATTAGGACATATATAGTATGACTGTTCAAATACTCCCCGTTCTGACATTCATTGAACTATCATTGGCAAGTATTCCCCTTTATGACAATATGCTAATTTAATAAACATACGGTGTGTGATGTTCATTGTAATGGGGACTTACTTGAAATATAATTCATTTCGGGAATACATATATTACCTTTCATGTCTGTCTCTTGTGTATGTAGTTGGTGGGGTAGGCGAAATTGCTTTCACATTTTCGCTGTTTTTAAATTTGTCTGCACATTGCATTATTGCTTATGAACCATATTTCTGCATATTGGAAATTGAAAAGTATTTTGATTTCCTCATTAAACTGGAAATCAGACTTGACGCCAGAATGTGCTGACAAAGACCTTACCCTACTATTTAAGCTTCAATGTATTATTGTTCTTGCGTTGATATATATGTTAAAACTTCGTTATAGGTATACCTAGATGTATGATATGTACTCTAAGTTAGCTTATATTGATTGCAGAGTTTCACCGACTAGGTTATAAAACCCCTGTGATGATAAAAACACGACACTGAATCAAAGATATTTAATTTCCGACAAAACCTCACGAGAACACTGTACATAAGGTGATGGTGACCATGGTAAAATATCAATATCACATTATAATCACGTTACCTGGTAACCTATACGTCATTGGGCTAACGGCATTGAATCTCATGGATACGCGATAGACACTATCAATTATATAGCACTGACACACCTTCAAGTATGTGATTTCTAACTGATCGTACTTTTAACAACACAAATACCCAGTTAGCAGTATTCTCCTACTGAGTTTAAAAGTCAATATATATATATATATACATTTTTTGTATATGTAAATTACAAATATTTTATATGTCAAAACTTAACCCATTATTGAATGATGAGCAATACGATTTTCATTCATCAATACTGACATACCTTCAGACGTATAGAGCCCTTCTTATGAGACAACATTGACACCTTTTGACAAAGTGAGTTCTGATTGGTCAATATTGACTCACTTCCGGACATAGTGAGTCCCCATTGTTCAATATTGATACATCTTCTGACATAGTGAGTCCTCATTGGTCAACATTGACTCACCTCCGGACATAGTGAGTCCCCATTGGTCAATATTGACACATCATCTGACATAGTGAGCTCTCATTGGTTAATATTGACACACTTCCTGACATAGTGAGTCCTCATTGGTCAATATTGACACACCATCTGACATAGTGAGCTCTCATTGGTCAATATTGACACACCTTCTGGTGACTCCTCATTTATTAATATAAGCGCCAGGTAAGTATAATTGGTCAATACCGACGCAACCTCAAATATAACGAGTCAACGCGTACATTCAATGAGCCCCCATTTATTTTTATTTACACACATAAGTGTACAAAATGTCCCGATTGGTGAATACTTGTATTTCCTAAAAAAGCAACATCTACAATAAATTAAGATTCCACACATTTAAATTGTAATATAACTGATCATACATTGCTAGTGAGTAAAATCATAAATAAAAAAACAATTCGCGTCTAAAGTTTTAATAAGTTAAAGAATACCTAAAGAACCCGTTTTCTGATCCCGGAGCATTGAGTTGATATTACCTGCGTATCACGGTAAAGCAATTGGTCGGTGTATGAATGCGACGATGTCATGGATGCAATATAAAACCATGCCAAATCTATAAGCGTACATTCAATGCCACTATATCCTGACAGACATTCTGTCAATGCTGTGATTGAACCAAAGACTAACTGTATTGACATACGATAAAACTCTCTCATAACGAATACCATGGGGACCATGATAAATCAGTTTGTTATCAATGTTATTTAATTTACTCTCACATCATCATAAAGCACCACTCAACAGCAATGCCGAGCATGACCTGTTAAATGAGATTGAACAGAGGAAGGTCCACATATTTTTAATATTTTACAATTGCAAATACTGAATCTTCCGATGGGAAAATCATGGCGCAGGGATCTCCTCACCTCAGTAGTTCGTCCTACAATATCACCTGATAATGTCTGCAATGAATTGTGTGGTCTTTATCCGATAATCTGATTCTCCATAGAGCTTCTCTTGAACCATGGATAACAAGAATGTAACAATGTAAAATAACACTTACCTGGTACAAAAGTTTTTTTATAAATCCAGTCTTTCAATAAATATATGCATTTACTGACATTGATGTAGTATTTGTGATGGCTATCGTTAATACTAGCAGAACGGACCTACATTTGGAAGGAGGCCTTGATTCTATGGAACATCTGTGTGTGTAATGAAGTCAATAATACAATTGGTGGTACATTTTATAATCGCAAATTATTTCTTATTTGGACACAAACTTGGTGAAGAAAGTCGTGGATTCACTCCGTGTTTGTACATTTTTGTATCAGTATTCTTCAATAACCTCTTCAATAATCTCAGATTCACTATTTCAAAGTAAACTACAATTAGTCATTGTTTTATACGCAGACCCAGCAACAGACATTCCTAATACTAAAAACGATATGTAGCATATAAGAGCTTAGTTCTATCGAATTGGACAGGGAAGGCAACAAAAATAGCCGGACACGAAAGGTATACTCAGCAGGTGAGTAACATACCTAAAGGACATGCAATAGTAACCACAACAACACTGAATACGAATCAATGAATCTGTATAAAGTCCTACTTTCGTATGGTTATTTGCGCTGTAAACGTATATGTTGATGAAATTGGGCAGGGAAGGCAGCTCCTAACCAGCCGCTTACAGAAATCAGAAGCACCATGCTGCAACAAAATAGCACCCGGCAATGCCCACAAATAAACTCAAGAAAAGTCCAACCCCCGTCGCAATTATGCAGGATGACACAATCCCACAATGAAACTACAAAATACGTGATACAAAGTGACCACTTTGCTAAGACCCAACCTAATTTCCGCATGATGACCTAGCATCACAAACACATGCCGAAACGATGATCCGTTACAGCCCTTTAGTTGCATTCTAAAAATTGCATAATTGTCTGAAATTTTGTGGCCAAATTAATCATGAATGAAGAAGATAAAGGTCAACTGCGATTACTGATAAATTTTAGATATTAATTCGATATCACCACAAATCAAATTAGTGCAATATATTTATGATGTGGTTTCTATTCCCAAAATGTAGTAAGCCAAGTCGTTTTGATATTCTGCTCGTATCAGTTTTCTTAAACCTTAAATTATAGCAACATACTATCATTTTACTTTATCCATATTTGGCTAATGCTGCATGCATTGTTATCACATTTTACGACTTTGTCAATTAGTTAATTGCATGCTATAATGATAAGGATGAAACAATGAATTATTGATGAATTTGCAAAACTGTTTCAAAGGATACTTATCTTGTTAAGTACTTTTTCAAAGGTTGAATGACTTGTATGGTTTATTACGGGACGAGTAAACGTTGTTGCGGGACCTGTTGTACCCATTACTTGTTGCAATTACTGAAGTTACAATATCGGGGGATAAATGTTTGAACATCAGATTCATGGTTTCTTGTTGTTATTTAATGTTATTTTGTAGCATGAGCAAATTGCTTCTGGCGTGGAAGTATAACTGCGACAAATACACGGGGATATTTTCAGCTGTATGTTCATTAATGAATTTTTAATTACGAATCTTTTAGCGATTGTAATTCTGTAAATGTAGCAATAATCGATTCATGGCGAACATTTCCGATTTAAAGATAAACCCTCGCACTTATAAAGGAGTAATACAATCTATGAACCGTTTTATTTGTCTGACAGTTAACTGTCTCAACATATTGTTGTTTAATATCGATAATTCTACCATGACAAGAGATAACATAACACCCACACTTGCATAATTTAAAGAATAGCAATACGTGGCTTTGTTCTTAAATAAATATAGTAACAAGTGCGATCTGCGAAAATTTTCTCATATTAATTTCACTTACGTAATTCGAGGAAACAATTGCCGCTGTGACATAACCTTGAGACTAAAGTACATGCATGATCATGTGCAGTTAAGACATCTTTTTAACTGACATGAAATGATAATATGAGCTTAACAAATACGATATAATGACTGCATGGCGTGTCCAATTTGCTTCTATTTAATTGATGCTGTCTATGATCTGTATAAGCGTATTATTTCGACACCGCCGTGATTCATCTTGTTATAGTCACGTGTCTTACTGTGTCGAGTTACAGAAGGGTCATCTAATCCTGTCCTTTGAATTCTAAATCTTCCATTTAATTAATACTTTTGTAATATTATGCAGCAGTCAATATAATGACCACATAATGTCTATTCCCAATAGGCGGTAACTGATATTGGAAATACTACATGATAACGTGCCCCATCCCGCGGAATTTGGAAAAAAGGATTATCTGCATGGTGGTAGTCATACATCAGAAAATTTTAATACTATTGACAGACCCATGTATTATGATAGAAATCTTCTTGTAACCACAAATACGGTACATAGAGATCACATGAAACTACCATACCACAATACGCAGCAATAACTTATAGCGTCCCTAGTGTGCAAAACAGTGTAATTGACAATGTTTTAAACCCGACATTATTAAACACCCACACCAGTTCTTGTAATTTGTTAGAATGATGTGTTTTATTTAATATAATGTTCTGTTTTGTCGAGTATTAAGACAGAGAGGTCGAATACGCTAAATTCGAATATCGGGTATTATCTGTTTCACTCCCTCGAGCTTTCAGCAACCCAGTGTTTTACAAGTAACAATGAAGCTTGGCAATATTAAACTTTGCACGTTCGGGCATTCAAACTTAAAAACTGAAAACCATTGAAGTACAAAGTGAATGTTTTACCAAAACAAGGCGGTTTTCTACTTTATATGACCAACGATGATTACTGAAATGTCATAATTGCAGGTTTGACTTCAGTTTCTCTAGCATGTGATTTATACAGTGTAAAACGAGAAGGCTATGTAATATAATTCAAGGAAAGCATATTAAATGAAATATCATATAAATCACCTCCAACGCACCAGTTACCATGGTTACTATTGACACCAGCAGTTTATATTGTATTAGGTACAGCGGTTTCTATGTGCGCATTTTCAATTTAATCGGATTCAAGTGTAGTTTCGATATTTTCTTTATCGACTTCTTGCTGAAATGGTACTTGATGACGATTGAGACTACACTACATCCTCTGACGTTTCTAACAAAACAACGATGAAAGTGTTATATATACTACATATAGTGGACATGACTATATTGTAAAAAACAACTGCCCATATAACTACCCTGAGCAATGCCCACACAAACCATGTCAAAACGGCGACCAAATGAAGCACAACACAGTATCAAAACAGGACATGCTAGATTGGTTGAGGAACATGTTACCGACAATGTACGACACATTTATTTTTAAATTTATAAAATCAAATTACAATTATCGCTATTCAAATGTTGCTCGGGACAGTAAAATGCTCGAGGCAAACCATGTACTCGTAATGACCGAAGTAACTGTTGCAAATTGTTTGTTGGTGTCTTATAGTTACACGATAAATCCGTTTACAGAATTAAAAGGAAATTTCATGTTTCACATATGTGGCTAAAATTCATTGTAATATAGCTCGTTATATGCATACACTTTTCAAGCATAATTATTTCAGATATGAAACTTGTAACAGTTTGTTTCGCACTACGACGTTTTACTATGGCATTGAACTTTAATGGTTTCGTTGACAGAATGCGTAGGCAGAATCCCGGAGGCCATATAACAGCATGCTACTCCAGAGCAAGATGTGCGCGCGACTCTCAAATACAACTGTAGTACTATCAAACAAATATTTCACACAAAGTAGAGTGTTTCGCGTGACAGCTATAATAGCACATGTACAAACATATGTATTACTGTTTTCAAAATATTCAAGTATCTTTAGGGCGCAATAAAATACTACGCAAAACAGTAAATTGTATTCCTGAAAGCTGCTCACATACACACACGATCTCTTATTTGTCGATGACAAATTAATCAAGAATGGAGAAGACTGCAGTCAACTAAGAGTACAGATAATTGAAAGGTCTTCATCAACAATTCAAACACATTAAATAAGTTTAAATAAATGATGGTGTGGTTGCCGTTTCCACAAGGGGGGGGGGGTTAATCGGAGTATCAAATCATTTTAATTTTTGCTTTTATTACTTGGTTTACACAATACAGCATAAAAGTACTTTTTTAATTGATTTATCCGTATTTGGATCATGCAGCAAGTGATGTACATTATTATTATGCCAGAGTCAATTAGTTAATTGCATGTCATATCGTTAGATCACTATTGATGACACAATGATTTTACAAAGGTGGCCTGACTTGCACAGTGTACTCCAATTGGTGAATATTGTCGTACAATGTACCTTAAAAAACAGATAACCCTCATTGGTCAATATGAATTAACACAAGTCTGACCGAGGGCATATAGTGCCAATTGCTAATAATTGACAAGTGATTGACATGCTGATACACTCGCTGTTCGTTTTTGTACAATCGGATGACAGAGGATATGTGGGTAACCACTGATATTGACAGTTTTAATTTAATCCATTTAGTTTCATCACTAGTCGTCTATTCATTAACCATAGGTCCCTGATGTAAGTAGACAATTTTAACTGAAATAATTGAATGAGCGTTAATAACAATTTTACTTCTTTATAATGAAAATTTGTGATTAATTCACTTCATGCTATTGCAATCTTAACATTAATTATCAGAGAGAACTTGACGACGTGTCTTATCCTAATGAATGGTTGTGTTTTGTCTCGCGTTAAAACAATTAGTGAATGAGAAACTGTTACATCTCTCAGGAGGAATTGGATCTGTTTGATGAAACCATACATCACTATTTTGCCCGTAGTTGGGAGGTTTCATTAGTTAGTACTGACACACCTACACGCAATTTGTCGACCACTCTGCAGTTTCCCAGGACCCTTTTCGCGCTTACACACTATTAAGAGTTGCAGAAAGACCACTCAAATGCACCAAAACAGAAAACAGAAATCGTAGAAACATAACAATAGCATGTGTTACATTTTTATATAGCACTAAAATTGCTCAATATTTACTAACTGCATCTTCTAAGTAATATTGTTAAAGCTATCACACGAGACACTCTACATAGTATAAAATATTGGTTTATAATGGGATTACAATTGTCCTTTGAGAGTTCAGCACATTTTGCTCTAAAGTACAATGTAGCATGCTAAATGTTATTATATGGCCTCCGGGATTCTGCCTACGCATTCTGTCAAAACGCATTAAAATTCAATGTTATAATAAATCAACGAACATGTCGCAGTGTGCATTATTATACCATTGACTGTTACATGTATCATATATTTAATCTTAATGCTACATGTAAGGACTGTTGCGACTTCATTAAAATGAAATATGTTACATTTAGCCACATCAGTATGTGACATGCGCATACTTTTGTCTGTCGTTATGCCTTTTATATGTGCCGTGTTTGCTTAGTTGCACAATTACACAGGGTAGCAGATGCACACACATTACATTTGCTCTGAGTTATCGATGCTATTAAGTTGCCTTGGTAGCAATATGTCTCTGGTATACGACCAGATAGTTAATATCGAGGAATGTAAATAATCCTTCAGCACCCAGTTGTATAAGATTGGTTAAATTTTCGTTAATTTTCTGGTTAAATCGGAAAATCCGAATGTTTAAAACATTCTGGTTACTATAACCATGGTTAAAAGTGCTGCTAAAGTTACCCACCTCCGAAACTGTTGATTTGAGTAAATTAAAAAAGTGTTTGTACATTGTCGAACACTTGTTGTTGCTCACCCTATCTGCTGATGCTGTAGCACTACTCTTGGATGAACAAGCGTAGCTTTTTTATCATATACCTGACACAGTGTTGCTTGGAGCCAATCCAATCAACTGTTGGAAAATATTCACTTGTTTACTAAATGCAATAACACTTGTGTCGTTAGTGCATTAGATGACAAACGTCAGGGGACAATCAGGACATTTGATTGCTGATTTAATAATCATCCAGTAGAGTACTCATCGAAAACAAGCACAGTGCAATAAACAGACCTGGCCCCGATCTCCCAAAGCATCTCAAGTAGAAATCTCAACTCAAATTGAGATTTTATTAAAATCAGAGTCGCAATTAGAGATAAATCTGAAGTTTAAGCTAATGAATTGTTACTGTAATGTACGCAGAACACCATTTCTGTTTAGTGATGCTAATTCTGAGTCCAGTCTTGCATGGAAACTAATATTTAGACGCATGCTTATATTTGAGATGAGATTTTTCTCACATTGAGATGCTTCGGGAGATCGGGACCAGCTGTCTGTCAATGGCAATTCGTGTCCTTATATTTACCTGACCAATAAAATATTATATTCTTTGACAAATTGACCAATGAGTGTTCATTCTGCTTGAATGTTTGCCACCCTTAATACGTACTCCATCAAGCAGTGTAGTCATTAGGCGTTGTGGCAGTGTTCTGATTACTTTTATGTACATAATTGTTTTTTATATAAGTGTAGAACTGTATATTTATGTAACAAATTAGTTTTCATACCTCTGGTATCGTTGAGCAATATTGAAACTTAGTGATCGTTCAAGGTAAAACATCGGTCAATTGAAATGTCTTTACGATGACTAAGGTACAATGTCTGAAACTTTTTCAATGTAAGTATAAACATGTATAGTGTACTATACTATTATATTATACTATGCGTTAGCTTCTGTCACATGCACAAGAAACGTGAATAAAGCGCTAAGTAGTAACTTTGGTAAATAAAGATATATTTACGGATAATAACAATTGTAATGAGTAATTCAAAACTAGTTTGTAAATACGTAATCATTAAGATAATACAATACGGCTCGACACTGACGTAATTATGGACAAGAGTAGCATATTTATGTAAAACACTGTACTCGTAAAAACTGTAGAAGCATACACTTTGCAATGTAGTTCCAAGGATTTCATACATGTATACATGTATAAACTATCTAATATTGTTGTTCAGTAGTTTTGTTATTTTCTGTTTTGTTTGACAAATACAATGTTGGAATGTCTCTCAAAATAATAATTGGTACAGACAAACCTTCAATATTGCGAGCATTCATTGGTCAATATTAACATACATTACAACATGATAATTCCAGCAGCGAGAGATCGAGTTATAAATAAGGCAAGTTTAAGTTAATCCAACAAATACGAAAATCTGGAAAACAAAGCTATGCACGTTTTACACCACTGATAAATGTCAATAGTAACCATGACAACAGGTGCGTTGGAGGTGATTTATATTAAATTTATGTTTTCCTGGCATCCGATTACATGACATTATCATTTGTACACTGTATGTGTCACCAGCTGGAGAAACTGGAGTCATGCAAAATATTGTGACATTTCAGCAGTTTTCCTCGTTATGATCTTCATATTGATAAAAAACTGTTTTATTTTGACAGTTTGAATGCGTGTCGTGTCTTCGTATTCTGAAAACATGTACTTACCACATATGTATGTTCAAAGTTTGCCAAACGATCTTTCGATCTATAGAAAGGAAAGATTCACTCTTTTTAACATCGTTTTCAAACAATAAATTATTTGACGTTTAATCAATGTCTTACTTCTTATACTTATCGTCATAACAGAGCACAACATTATTGCAAACTGTGTATAAACATTCGTCTCCCTTTGTCATTGCGTAATGCGTAGCTTTATTGTTTCAAATAGCAAATACCGGTTGCTGAAATCTCGTGGAAGTCAAACAGATTAAGTGCGATCTCCTAATCGGACGTTTTCGCTTTCTCTGTTTTAATACTCGAAAATACCTAACATTATTAAATATAACTCAGAAGCTGATAGATTACTCTGATTGTGGCTGCTGGTGTATTATGTAAAGTTCAAATTAATTACACTGTTTTGTACAATAGGGACATTGTGATTTACTGCTGCAATTTGTGGTACGTTTGTTTTGTGTAATCTGTGGGTCGTGTGATGTGTTTGGCTATGTGATAGATGATTGATAGTTTAATGCTGCACAATTGAAAGTGTATAGTCTTTGTTGGACATGCAAACTGTCCATTTTCATATGAAAGTGTTCTAGAACTCCCTATGAAATTATAAGAATCGTCTATTTTTCGACGATTGAATCAAAGTACACAGAACCCATTCAAAGTTTTAATTTGCAATTAAGGTAGTCTAGTATCATACTAAAAACGATGCAAGTAGTTATTTTGACATTAAATGACTGTTAGAATATACAAATGTAGCTCTATATACTTTAAGAATTTTGAAAATTGCATTCACTTGCTCTACATCCTCTCTTCTGTCACCGTTACAATAATCTCAGGTCAACAAACATACAGCTTGGTCTATTCTGTATTTGACACAGTGTTGCTAGGAAACTATCAATTGTTGAAACATAATATTAAGATGCTCAATGAATACAATAATTCTTTTGTCATTAGTGCATTAGATGTAAAACGTCAGATCAGTTGATGGTTGATTCTATTGTCATCAAGTACAATACTCACCCAAATAAGCACAGGGTGAAACAAAGACCCACTGATATAACATTTAACAACCCTCACTATTTATGACAATTCGTTTCATTATGCAGGAAAGTGTTTTTTGAAGAACAGTGAAAATTCATGTACTTATATATATTTGAAATGTTTCAGTATGACCAATGCCATCTGGGTTTGTTGGAATGTATGTCATTTTTGACCAATTAGATATAATATTTTATGACGCAATTTAACAAAAGAGCTCACTATGCAGGTACATACAGTTGATTCAACCATATGGAGATGTAGCAGTGTTCTGAATTTGTACAATTTAACTTCATTTAATTGGTGTTCTACATTTTTGAAAAGTTGATCGACTCTGTGTTCATGTTTTGTAAAATTGATCCGAGAATAAAGTTATCTGTACGTAAGCACTAATACGAACATGACACGGATTTCTCGATTTAGTTCCATCATCAATCGACCATGCAGTAACCACAGGTCCCTGATTTCATTAGGCAATTTAATCTGAAATGATTGAATGAGCGTTAATAACAATTGTCACTTCTTTGTAATGAAAATCTGAGATAAATAATTATTCACTTCATGCTATTGCAATCTTCACATTAATTATCAGAGGGAAATTGGCCACGTGTCTAATCCTAATGAATCGTCGTGTTTGGTACCACGTTTATACTATTAGTGCATGAGAAACTGTGGCATCTTGGAAGCGGAATTGGATCTGTTTCATGAGGTTTCATTAGGCAATACTGACACACCTACCCGCATTTCGTCGACAATTTTGCAGTTTTCCTGTACCACTTTCGAGCTTACACAATATTTAGAGGTACAGTAAGACAACAAATGGCATCTTAACACAAATCGTAGAAACACAACCGTCACGCATTATGCATCTTCTCAGTAATAATCTTAAAGCTATCACATGAAATACTCTACATAGTATGGAATATTGGTTTTACAATGGGATTACAATTGTCCTCTGAGAGTTCAGCACATTTTGCTCTAAAGTACAATGTAGCATGCTGGCTGTTATATGGCCTCCGGGATTCTGCCTACGCATTCTGTCAACGTTCGCATTAAAATTAAATGATATAGTAAATCAACGAACATATTGCAGTGTGCATTATTATACCTTTGACGGTGTCCATACATTAAATTATAATGCTAACGGCTGTTGCAACTTCATTATAATGAACTATATCAGCATCAGTATGTCACATGCACAAACATTTCTCTGTCTATATGCCTTTATTATGTACAGTCTTTGCTTAGTTCCACAAGAACATAATGTAGCAGACGAGTTATCGATGATATTACATTGCCTTGGTAGCCGCATGACTCTGGTATTAAGTTGGCAATGATTACTGCAGTTACCACGAACACATAGTTTATATCGAGTATTTAACTGTCCCGATAAATCCTGCAAATCACCAAACTAGTGATTTGAGTAAAATTTTAAAAGTTGCACATTTTGTACATTACCGTTCTCTTGTTGCTCACCCTCTCTACTGACACAGTTGCAATTATCTATGGTAATATTTATACTCCATTTGACGCAGTGTTGCTCGGAAAGAAGCATTTGTTGGAAGAATTATTCATATGTTCACTGCATGCAATAACTTTTGGGTCGTTAGTGCATTAGATGACAACGACTGGACGACAGTTGATTGCTGATTCAATCGTCATCAAGAACAATACTCAACCAATCAAGTCCATAAACCGACCAGCTGATGTATATTTTGTACATAACAATGAACAATCAACACAGTTTACTGTTTATTTGAATCTAAGTTGAAAATACGAAACTATCACGGTAAGAAAATACGTCTTGATATTGACGTCAGAGAGCAAAGCACTTATATTAGATATACTTCTTTCAATATGCCATAACGTTTCAAAACTCAAAATGATTCCAACTGCTGTATTTTCACTGATGGCTTTTTACTTGACAAATAGAATGCTAGAAAGCTGAAAAACATACCAGTATGTTTGCTCTTATCTTTAACGTAATGTGATCAATATAATTATGTTACCATCGGAAATAATGACCCCTTCCAGAATCGTGAGCTATGCTTGGCTACAATTAACACTGCGTACTGCAATGGAAACATATATTTGTCAATACTGACACACCTTCCAGCACATGACTGTAATGAAGAAGTCGAATTGTAAATAATGAAAATACAAAAAATACAAAAAATGTACGAGTGATGTAAATGTATTTATAAATGAATAAAATTGAAAGGACAAAAAAAATATTGCACACTCAAGACACGTTCAGTATAATAGGCAAACACTTGGAATTCTTCTATTTTTGTATATCGATTCAACTTTGACGATGAATATAATCAGGAATTGTTTGTCTAAAATGATTGAAATGAATTGCAAAAAATTGACATCCAATCAACTTAAAATAAATGAGTGCATGCATAATCTACAAAAAAGGTAGGAGTGAATCTACTAAATGTGAAGAACGCAAAAACAAACTGATGAACATGACACACTGCTTACAAGTGTCAATTGTAACTATGACAACATGTGCGTTGGAATCCGATTACATAACCTTCTCATTTTGCACTTTATATATCTCCGGCTAGAGAAACAGAAGTCATAAAGAAGTCGTAAAGTATTACATTTCAGTAAATCCTCTCAAAACTTGTCAAAAAGCAAGAAATTGTTATTCAATTTGTAAACTGTTACTTGTTTCTATTTTTTTCGTTTGAATGCCCAACCATAAACGATGTCTGATGCATTTCTATTGACATCACTTTCATGTCCCTTTGTCTCAGGTGGTCACGTAAGAAGGTTTTGACCAATAAAATCTCATTATGCTTGATAAAGTGTTACATGTAGTATTGTGGGTTAAATGTTATTGCCCTAGCACTCATAGCTTTATAGTGGACCTAAAGTATAGTCATTTTTGATTTGGCTCAACTGCATCGCCTAGAACACATACGCACTATTTCATCATATGAATTTACCATTGCACATTTGCTAATGAGTGGCCTTATTATGTATAATGTTATCAGTGGCGGAATACATGTTCACGTCGCTTGGCAGTTTTTCAGTCCAATGGAATGGTTTCTTATTATACCTAACATACATGTATAAAAAACAGTATAGCATGATTATTGTTTACTTTTAATCGGTGTTGAACAGTAAAGTATAGTTCTAACAGGATAACAAAAAATGTACGAACTTTTGGAATACGCGGAATAAGTGGAAAAATCAAGCGTGCACGATTTATCAGTGTTTTTAGTAGTTGACCAAATTTGCAACAGTATACCAATACGGTCAATGTTATTAAACATTACACTATCATGAGCGCACTTATATTTGACATTAAAATACTTTATTTTGTTATTTAACGACCGGTTAGTACCTATAGAGGAAAGTATTG